>OX442429.1:2757570-2937261 GCA_949361645.1 Spongilla lacustris | reverse complement strand
CATTAACAACCCCCCCTTGTCTGAAATCCTGTATCCGCCCCTGAATATAAATTGTGTACCCTATATACTCCGAAAGCATAATAATATTACAACTATATATGCATTCCTAGCTCCTCCTAGCTTAGTTTTACTTTGTATCCATGTACTTAAGCCGCTTCCGCACTAGATATCTCAAACCGCATCGATCCAGCTCCCATTCGGAATGTGTCCGCACTTTAAAGGAGAAGTGGCGGTATAAAAGGGCGTAGACTGCTCAATTTTTGACCGGCCAGCCGGTTTTAAGCGGCCAAATATGGCGTTCTGTGAACCATATCCGGGTCCTGCTACACAATGACACGTCTACTAAAACACACGCAGTCCAGTAAAACTAATCGTTAAGCTCATAACTCGAACGCGTCCTTTGTACTATTAATGTAATTACCGGGCACGTGAAGATAACTGGTAAATATGGCGACAGCTGGATGTAGGTTCTCGCTTGGAATGACTTTCTCATCTGAGGCGGAGAAGGATGCCTTTAAACTCCGTGTAGACAGTGCCAGGCGTATCCTTTTTCCTGATGAAAGTACCTCCCAAAGGCCAGATAATGCCGCCCTATTGAATGCGATGCTGGACATTGTGCTTTCGATCCCATCGACGGCCCCTTCCACCATCCAGTCCACTCATTCCTTCTTGGACACAGCCGGTACGTGTACTATACTTTTATAAATGTATCGAGGCCTAATAATTTCATAACATACAGTAGGCATATCATACGCCGGTGTCACAGGCATGTGGGTCCCCCCCATTTTGGGTCCGGGGGGACCCATATGCCTAGGCAACTGGGTCCCCCCCAGACCCAGTTGCCTAGGCATCTGAGTCCCCCCGGACCAAGATGCCTAGATGTTCAATTATCCCGGACCCAAATGCCTAGGCAGCCTGGTCCCCCCCGGACCCAGCTGCCTGTCAACAAAAACTATATTTATATAAATACTTAACAGAGAAGGCATATATATGCTTTGTGACAGATATAGTATTACCTGAGCGCATGCGCTGAAGAAAGTATCCTAGCAACTTGAGCACGTGTCTTAAAAATGCATCGCGATCGACAGGTCACCTGCGACTAAAACCTGTGCAACGTCCAGAACTATCTAATGGATGGCTCATATCCTTCCAGTGCTACAGAGGATTTGAAGCACCTGATCCACAAAAGGTCTAAGGATTTTGTTATCCGCGAAGGGGTGATGCTGTACAAAAAGAAGCTAGATTGCGAGAAGATTGTGTTGTTGGACATTACAGATAGAAGGAGAGCCTTTGATGAATGCCATGCTTCGGCAAGTGGAAGAGACCGTACGGAGGGGAAAATGAAAACCTACTACTGGCCAAATATGTCGATCGATATTCACCGATGGGTTAGTTCATTTATAAGGCATATTAATGTGCGCAATTATCCTTATTGCTGATTTTTTTTTAAATTTAATTCTCGGTGTCAGATATCAGAATGTGATTCTTGCTAAAGAACGAACCCATCAATTAAAAGCCCCAGTTTGCAATTCCTGTGACTGGGTTATGGAACTTAATTATGGGGGGTTGATATCATAGAACCACTACACCTAACAACGTGTGGAAATCGCTACATTGTTGTAGCAACTGACTATTTCTCAAAGTGGCCTGGAGCATGTGCATTGCCAAAAAAGAATGCCACCAGTGTTGCAAATTTTTTGTACTCCTTGTACTGCCGCTATGGGGCTGGTGATATTATTACTGAAAAAGGACGGGAATTCGTTAACCAGGTACAAATTCAAACAAATACATATATTCATGGCTGGATATTTTTTAAATGACATGTACATTGTTGATGTTCTATGCAAAACAAAATGGACCACAGGATTACATCAGCATATCATCCACAATCCAATGGGTTATGTGAATGGATGAATCAGACTATATAATCCGGTTAGATACATATAAATATCTTTGCACAGTCATAACTACTATTCGTCTTATACACATGTACCACAGATCATTGAAGAAAGTTGTTGATGACCAATGGGGATCAGGCTTTAGAATCTGCCTTATTTGCAATTCGTACATCAGTCCAGGCATCTAGCAAATATTCACCTTATGAAGTTGCATTTGGAAGAAAAGGCACCTTTCCTCTTGAACATGTTATGCAACTTCACAGGACTGTATCCAGCTTGAATGAAACTGCTCATGAAGCATTGTACAAGCAACTACAAGAAGACAGGGCCAAGTTGACAATAAAGGTAAAAGTTTTTATTTGCGTTTCTGGCTAATTGTATACACTTTTAATCATGGCAGGCTAAAGAAAACATCACAATTGCACAGACGAAACAAGTTGTTTTGCATAGGAAACGTCATGCAGCAGGGAAGACAGCATCCACTATTAAATTTGGGGATCTTGTACTTTTATGAAACAGGAGGCAGGCTGGCAGAAAGGGGAATAAGTTAGATAGAAGATATCTGGGGCCATATACGGTTGAAACAATATCAACAAAGGGACAGGTTTTTTTTTTTTTTTCATAAGCCATGAGATATTGTTCTCTACATATAAAGGTGACCCTTATTTTATTCTTAAAGTCAAGCAATCAATCAGAAACATCAAGGTATACAATGCTACTACATCCAATTCCAGCTCCATAGACCCAGAAAGTAAACTGATATCCATATTTCATAATGAAGCAGCAAAGTTTACTAATGCATGTGGGGTAATTGGTTCTACCCTAAGCATGAAAATATAGACAAACAATGTGTGTCTCCCTAGTTGATTTGGCAGCCAGAAATCATTACATCTCTTTCCTTTTCCCTGTACAGGGATTTCTGCTTTGACAGATGGTATGGAAGTAGACAAGGGAGGATCCACAAGTGATACAAGAAGTTCTGATTTGGCAGAATGTATATGCAATTGTAAAAGGGAAAGAGCTGTGCTTACCCAGCTGACGAATGAGCCTTATAGTGGCAATGAGACTGAAAGACGTATCATTATGCTGCAAAACATTGAACATTATGGCCTGAAACTACGATGCAATGTCCTTGGAAATGGAAACAGTCTTTTTTCTGCTGTTTGTGACCAACTGGTTCGGTTGAAAATCACACGAAGATGACACAATGTATTACGGAAGGAAGTGGTTGAGTTCATGGCCCATAATCCTTACACTGTAAGTTAACTTCTTGCTGTATACAAATAAGTTCATATCATTGCCTATTTAAACTACTGTAGTCAGATGGAACACATTTGTCACATTTCATTACTACATGATCATGGGAAGACTACTTAACTGAAATGTCACAGCCTGGGATGTGGGGAAATCACCTTGAGCTGCAAGTTGTTGCTTCAATGATGCGTGTTGTTATACATGTATGTGTCATTACTGACACTAGCAATCCAGACAGATGTATTATTTGGTTGTATCCAGATGAGTCTAGTGATGGACCAATATTATTGCTTGGGTCACCATTATTTCAGTCTAGCACCTATTGATCTGCAGAGCACAGTTATGAAGGCTCCGTACAGAGCTTAGGTAAAAAACACGTTTATTAATTTCATGTACAGGTAGTGAGAGCATGATTAGATGGATGCAAATTAAATATGACAAACAAATGTTTTGTATCTTATTCAGATATTATGATCAAGGATACGCAAGGAAGACATTGTGTTACAACAAATGAGTTTAAAGATGTATAGTTAAGCAATACTGCTTAGCACTACAGTTACTTGACTGAGTTCACCTTTTAGGTAATCAACTATTTCTTCCATGTGCTTGAGAGTAACCATTCAGCAGTACATGCATGCTAAATAGTGTATTATAGCTGCATCATCATACTTCTTTTAAATAGCAGGCCATGGCTTTTGGAAGCCAGATAAGGTGCCTTAGTTCGTTTGTCTTCACAATGTTGTCAAGAGATAAGTGCACATCGCCATTCAAGGTACAAGCAGATAAAAGTCACTTAAACTGGAATCTTCTGTGTGAAATTGTGTGCAGAACGAGGAATGTTTGATTTCAAGTATGTCTTTATGCCCTGCCATATCCCTGGACACTGGTTTCTTGTGGTAATTAGTATAACATTCAAATTTGATGTTATAGCTTTATATTCATATATACATGTAGGTGATTGATATATCAAAGCATTCAGTCTCTGTGTATGATTCATTTTATGACACCATACAAGGGAATGCTACAGCTCTTATAAGGTGCAGTCATATATAATGATTTTCATGTAATAATAATTATGTATATTAAAGCAATTTTATAAGGCAAGAGTATTTCAATCAGTACTCTGATGGTGTGGATATGGTGAAATGGAGATTTTCACCGTAAGCTGTGTGTTTTTTTGGTTCAATTAATGTGTATTTTGTGGCTAATGTTAGGACCCAAAACTGCAACAGAGGGGTTCCTCTCAGACTCTGGAGTTTTTATTTGCAAGGTACTGTATAACTGCATGTACATAGAACATATAACTGAATTGGTTTCAATTTTAGTTTGCAGACTGCATAGCAAATAATCAAGCACTGTCTTTTGAAGTACGTTTCTGAAAACTTGATTAGCATTACTAATTTATACAAGCCTACAGACATCAAGCGCAGCAATGCGCTCATGGTTAGCTGAAACACTCGTTGAAAGGTGATTATAGTAGTAACTTATGCTGACCCTGCAATTATATTGCCTCATATGTGTATTTAGTTCCTCTGTAAGCAGCAATATAGTGAAGATAGTTTTGGAAGATTGCAAACTAAGATAGTCTGTCACAAGACATAAAATTTCATCTTGAAAAGGTAAAGCAAGAAATGATTGCATCATATATGAGCAATACCAGATTGCTTTCTTCTAACCAGAATGTGTTTGCACCAAAGAGGGTACACTGTATTGCTAGTGCTGAGCTAGCTGGAGGTAGTGTAAATCAAGTGTAAGTGCTGAAGAATAAAATTGTACATACACCTCAGATGGTTGCTATAGTTACAAAGACCTGCTTCCAAAGTTTCAATCAAAACCTATCATGGATGTTAGCCCTATTGAACCTCTGCATCTTATGTGTACTTATGAGAAAGAAGCGAAGAAACTTAAATTATGGAAGAAGCCCATTCCTTTGTATGTGGATAGGTATTTGTCCCCTTGTACTTATTCATGAAACAATTTAAATATTTCCCAGTGAAAATAACGTTTCTTTTGAAGCACTGGTCAACATTTGCCACGAGAGTGAGGTTAGCTGTTAACAATTAGGTGTTTGATGTATAAATCACCATTGCAACTTTTTTTTTAAGGCCCATCTTCGAAAGATTTGCAAGGGTACAGTGGCATTCTTTAAATCAGTCTACATCAGGTTGAGTGAGGAAAAGATCCACTTGTCTGTCAGCATATGAAGTCACCTAACTACAGAAGCTTAAGGCACATCCTACATGTGTGGCCTATCAAGGATATTGATGTGGTATGTTGATGTAGAAAACAAAATTGTACAACTCAAATGTGATCAATTTTAGGTTGAAGCAGTGAAGCACTTTATGTATGGAATCAGCATTGATGAAGGCAACAAAGGGATACAAGCATTGACCTTAGCCTGGGATGTTCTTTATCCAGAAATATGCTATTATTCAAATGTTATCAGCACTATTCCTTTATTTCTATAGCTGATGGCTGCATTTATAAAAGGCCTGTATGCTGAGATGAGCTATGAAGAAACAGTTGTGTATTACTTGAACCACATATTGTCATGTCCCATTGTCTGCAAGGCACATGCATACATATATATACATTGTATGGCGATTGATAGGATTCGTTTTTTTCTGTATGTTGCGTTACAAAGTGTATAACGGCTGACGGACGCTAACTTACAGTTGAGAAAGAAGCAACAAATGTGTCTATCGTATCTATTAAAACCCGGTCGTCGGTATCGGTGAATAAATAAAATGCACCAGGAAACTCGGTCCCCCCCTCCGCCCCCTACCCGGACCAAGATGCCTGGATGTACAAATAATTACCCGGACCCATATGCCTAGGCATTTGGGTCCGGGGGGGGGACCCAGTTGCCTAGGCATATGGGTCCCCCCGGACCCATAATGGGGGGGGGGGGGGGGGGGGGGGGGGGACCCACATGCCTGTGACACCGGTACGCGTGCATGCATAGTTATAAGAAAAAAAGGCCGGCGTGCATTGGCTTTTATGCTGCCCTTTCTTATTGGCATGTACACGGGAGATGAAGACAAAGACGACCAGAGGCTCTGTGTGGTTGAGCACAAGGCTATTAGGTGTCTCTGTCAGGGCTTGGTACAGCAACACTGCTGTAGACCACGTCCCAATTGGCAGCTGGAGTCCTTTATGAAGGTACATAAATCCTCCTATGCTGGTTGCATTCTATTCGTTTGAATGTGTAGAAAGGAGGCATTGTGCGAATTCGCTTTGTCTGCCCACACTGCAAAGTGGCTCCCACTTGGGCTTCTTCAAGAGTTCTTGCGGGTCACTACTTGGCAAGCCAAAAGCAAGTAGCTATGCTCATGTACTGCACAACATCTAGTAATAATTATGCTTGCACTCCATGCATGCAGGCTCATCCATGCCTTTACCTGTACTGGCATGCTGCCATCTCAGTTCATCAACTTTTGCAAGTTTGCAGAGATAGGTGTAGTGTCATATAAATACATCCATTCAGGTAGGTATAGATGACTAACTAGTAATACGTTGGTGATTGATGCAATGTTGTAATCTGGTTCTTAAGTATACATACACAGACAGTACCAGCAAATTGTAGCAGATTCAGCAGAAGAATCTATGAATGCAGCAGTGCAACGTATGAAGGCAAACCCTGAGTACGCCACAAGTGGAGAGGTATGATGTGTTTTCTCGTGTTTTATACAATCGATTTATTTTATCTGTTTATAACAGTGGGTCATCACTGATGCACGGCATGATTCTAGTGCTAATGCATACCACTCAACAGTACCCTGTATGGCTGGCTGGTGTTCATATATTTTTGCAAAGCAGTACACGTAGGATGGTTGGGATTGCCACTCTCTCTAGACCAGAGCATAGAGTAGCACAGACTAGAGAGGTGGCATGTACGAAAATTGTCTTACCCCAAGTTATAGCCAGAGGTTTGCGTTATTATTTTAAATATTTACACATACATATATGCATCCAATTTATAATGTAGGGTTGAACGTCACAGAGGTAGCCCATAACTACCAGTCCACCATAAAGACGTATGTTGAACAACTTAGATTGGTCAATTCTTATGATACATGGCATGGACTGTTAAAACTAGAGATAAGACGTGGTTTGCAGAACTTTCAGACAAGGGTATGTGCTGCGCTGTCCTTTTTTTTTCAGCAAGGAGTACCAACGTACACCTGTAATCAATTAATGTATTGATCCTTTTTTTTTTCAGCACGGAGTACCAAAGTACACCTGTACTGGTGCATGAAGAACTATGCCGGCAACCCTGACATTCTATGCAACATGAACATGATTAAGAATATAAGCCAGCACTTTCAGGTACTAGGTGTGCATGCATACATGTGTAGTTTGCATTATATACATGCAGCAATGATGGTCCGGTCGTTGTGTGTGTGTGTGAATGTTTTTTTTTTTTTTGTTGCTTCCACTAGGGTCACCACCTTAATGGACCCTTTGCATGAAAGATCGGAAGTACGATAAATGTCACGTCCGGAGTAAAAGCCACAGCGGTTGCCTAGAGACATTGTGTCACGTTCGCGGACCTTTGCGTAATAAAATGGCAACGCTCGTAGTCATTCCTTCCCGTTCGGACAGTGATCCTTCGGCTGATCCAGTTCCTGGTCAAACTATGCTTGACATACCCGGAGCCTTTTTAAATGGATGGCTTTAAAAAGGCTCTGGGTATGTCAGACTCGGTCAAACTTACTGTTGGCAGCGTAGTTTGATCAGGAACTGGATCGGCCGAAGGATCAATGTCTGATCAGACTCCAAGCGTTGCCATTTTATTACGCAAAGGTCCGCGGACGTGACACAATGTCTCTAGGCAACCGCTGTGGTTTTTACTCCAGACGTGACGTTTATCGTACTTCCGATCTTTCATGCAAAGGGTCCAATTCAGAAAGTCGTTGTCGCCAGCCAGGTTACCACCCAAAGAGGAAGATTATGACTATGCCTGAAGCCATTCAAGCATATGAGGATGCACTGAGAGAACCCTTATATACCGCTTTGCTGAGTCATTCTGTCGTGTATGCAGCTTTATGAAGGCATTGCTAGTTATATCTAAATTAGGTCCTTTTTCCAGTGTCGAGACACCTTCTGGATGGAGTCATTTAACCACCAGCTACTAACCTACCTGCCCAAGAGGATGCTCTTCCATACTAACACCTTTAAAATGCGGATGAACCTGGCTGTGATGGATTGGGTGAGAGTTGTGCATGTGATGGTTGTGAACAATATGACCACTTCTTTTAGAATGAAAACACACAACGGGCATCAACAAGTCATGGTGAATACTTTGATGCTCGCCGACCGGACCATCATAGCACTTACAATGTATTAAAGAAAAATACCTTTCAATTCCTACGTAACGTCTGGAATGCGTACATCCTGAAGAACATCTCATCTTTACAGTAGGTTTACATGTAGCTAATGATAGCAACAAATCCTTATACAATTCTCCCTTATACTCCTTAGAGGAGGATGATGCAATTGACGAGTTGGTGTCACCTGATGATTCATCTTTATTAGATGGAGAGTATGTGGACAGTGAAAGCGAAGAATACCAAGAAGATGATGATAATGATGCATGAAGTTGTAAGGTATGGATATGTATTGTGAAATTATACATGCTATCCTATATCTGTAAGGTGATATATAATACACTTGTAGCTCAGCAGCTGTGCATGTACTGCTCCGAGAATATGTTCATATGTGTACCATACATTGGGATCTCACAATATACTCACTAGGTTCATTTAATACATTGTCCCCCCCCCCCCCCCCCTCCCCAGATGCATCAACATGCATGTGGGTGTGGGTGTTTGTTTATGTATGTTTGCTAACTTGTCTTGCACCACAATGAGCTACATTTGATGGCCCCACAAGGCTTTATTTAGAGTCATCATCAAGAATGAAATTGTTTGTGACTCACCCCACTCCACCTATACCACCTTCACTATCTCCACCTCCACCCATACTCACATACTCATATCCCTGCCCACATCCATACCTCCACCCATACACCTCACCCTCATTTGCATATGCATTCACCCATAGTCACGCCTCCACACATACTCACTACCTCCGCCTCCACTAGGGTGTGTAACCTCCCCTGAATAATGAAAATCGATTTTTCCGAATACTTTTAAAACACTAATCGATTTTTCAGGTTTTTCTGGATCTGAAAATCGATTTTTCCGAATACTTTAAAAAAGAAAATCGATTTTTCCGAATAGGTTTTGACAATTTGCCTGCCGAATACCTAGGTTATTCAGGTTTTCAGCTCACTGAGCCACCTAAATGTACACATCACACCAGAGACCCTCCTACAGCTAAACCATAACACCAGATGCCCTCATGAGGCACACAACCATTGCTACCCCCATCACACTGGTCAGACACCCTCCTACAACTACCCACATTACACCAGATTAGTACAGCATGCATCCACAGCTACCCACATTATACCAGATGCACTCAGCACACAACCACAGCTACCTATATAGGCTTGGCCTAACCACATACCTAGATGGGCGTGTCCTGACCTAAGTTAGCGTGGCCACGCTGAGGTCTACCTTCAAATCGCACCCGATGCCAAAAGAGTAGAACCACAGATGTAGTTTACGCACCACCGGCCATGTAGCCTCCATTTCACCATCGCGAGTTTTTAAAATACTAGTAACTAAGTAGGCCTAACTATAGTACGATCGCGGCAATATCAGCTCAGAGAGAGAGAGTGATGCAAGAAACCAGCTAGTTCGAAATGCACTAAGCGAACTAACTTTGATCTGTAGCTGGAGCTGTCCGTCGTCATGACTTGTGAAGAGGGAGATCTGATCTGTTGGCTAGTTCGAATCACTGCCCGAAATGCACTAAGCGAACTAACTTTGATCTGTAGCTGGAGCTGTCCGTCGTCATGACTCGTGAAGAGGGAGAACTGTTGGTAGTTGGGCGTGGCCCGCCCTTCGCGTATTGGCGGAAGCCAATACGCGAAGGGCGGGCCACGCCCAACTAATCTGTTGGCTAGTTCGAATTACTGCCCGTACGTGTAAACTGCACCTGATCTCGTCCCCACGTATATATAAATAGTAACAATAGTGACGTTATTTAATGTTTTTTTTATTTTATTTAATGTTACGTTTCAAATTAGATGTTATTATTATCCTACGTGTAATATCGTAAACGCGTATCCGGATATCGTCATAAAAAGGTATTCGAATAATGGGCGAATTGTCGATGCAGACGACGAATACCTAAGTACCTCCGAATGGAGATTCACAAACCGGTTATTTCGAATAGAACAAATCCAATAATCGATTTTTCCGAGTAATGCTAAATTACTATTCGAACGGATAGGTTTTTGCGAATATCCGAATAACCCGAATAACCTGATAACCGGTTACACACCCTAGCCTCCACCCATACTCATACTTACACCGAAACTCACATGCCATTCATACCTCCCCTCCACCCACTCATACCTCAACTCCCACTTGCACTTTTGCACCCATACGCCACCCATACTCTCATCACACCTCCACCCATACTCACACCTCCACCCACATTCACACTCACATCCTCTATACCTCTCACACTGGCCTTCACCTCAATGACCTGCTGTCTGAAATACCTATATACATATCTTTACTTGTTTCATTTTGTGGAACATCAGTTATCAATGTTTGTGCCATTGCCAGCATACCAAACGGGGAAAACAACTGAAGCACGTGAAGATGTGGCTGGAGATAGCAAGCGAATCAGGGCCATGCAGGGGTAGCAATACGTAACGCTATGTTTGCTACAGCCTTCTTTTTGTGTTTCATTGTGATGTTTTGTTCGTTTATACCTGGCCTGGGTGATGGTAACTAAGTATAAGGCATAAGAGTAAGAGAGACGTATGCGCACATACATCGTTACCGCTTCAAGTAACAGTTCTAGTACTCGGTGAACAGATTCGACGATGAAAGTAAAAGTCTATATAGGATCAGTCGAGACTCAGTACAATGAACTAGGCCTATATAGTACTCGCACGTGCATGTCCTGTTGTAGCGCGCAACGTACGTGTGGCATGCATCGCAGAGAACTCGATCGCAATCGGCCTATATATATGTTTCTTTTGTGAAAAGCTACATAGATAACCAATTGCCTCTGTGTTTTTTGGTCCAAAAAGTAACAGGATAACCGATTGAAAACGCAAGTACAAAACGACCGACCTTTCGCCATTTAGTCATGACGTATTTGAGGAAAGTCCTCGAGCAGTCTAGCGCCTTTTATAGCGGGTTCTGCACATCGGTTCGCGCAGCGCAATCGTAACTATTTACGTGGCAACTTCTCCTTTAAACCGGGATCGAATCATCCACTGTACTATAGGTTTGCGTTCATGGAACTATGCCGCTAAAAAGGACGTCGTTTGATCTATGGAGAGGTGGCGCGCGTTGTCTCGTGCGATCCTGTGATATACCTATATACAGTCATTATAGTAGCGCCACGTTTGTGCCCTGCGCTATTACCGTAGATGGCGCTCTTAAAGGGCAGGGGGTGGTTAATTATGGTCAAATGAATGTATTTGCACAAACTCGGTAAGTACTATAAGCAGTGTATACACAATACATGCATGTATAGCTTAAACCATTTCTCGGCAAGCAGAAAACGTTACTGCCTTGTAGCCAGCTTCGAATTCATGCAGTAAACAAAGCTATACCTCACAACTGTTTTTCCTCTTCAAGTGGCACATGCACGGTTAATTCGGGGTTCTACATTAATTCTTTGGATCAGCGTCTCCATCATTTACATCATCATGTACCATGCATCCTCTATGTCTCGACCCATTAATCGGGCAGCTATTTGAGCAATGATCTCAATCAGCCCCCTCTGCAGTTTCCATCTCGCCAGGAGCATTCGCCCACTCAGTTGCACACATGTGGGTTGTTCCATTTTCCACTGCCATGCAGCTCTAGCCACTGAATAGCTGTCGTTATTGCTGCGAAAAAATACCTTCTGTAGCTTCTGCCGTATCTGGCTGCAGAGGTCGAAAATGAGTCTTTTGTGCATAGTGCCGCATGCGAGCTGATTTACTGTGCTCTTTTTCGCTTGTCTTTGTGCGCGTCTCGCGCGTCTTTTAGCGCTATACTGTGCATTGTGGTGCAATGCAGCGCTTGTCAGGGCTGTACATCTGCGCTATCGTTCATCTGTACCACCGCACTATATGATGTATTCAACATTGCGCTACTAACGAGGGAATGCGCTATTAACGCAGTGCGCTACTAACGGGCTAGACTGTATCATGCATGGTTACGTTCCCGACTATCCCGCCCGCGCGCAATATCTTACCTTAAACTTGACTTCTGCAGTAACAATCAAACGACCACGGACGTGCACTCATGTAGTATGCTGGCACAAGCATGCCATTCCAAAATTTCCTCTATAGCTTAATTTTTCTGTACGCATGCGCATTATACGAGTAAATCATTCTTATTTTTTATTCGGGATGTATATATATGCATGTGAAATATATGCGATTGCAAATTTCATTCAATGCTTCAGTTATGACTCAATACATGCATGTCTGCATGTACCAGGTTCAATTCGAACCGGCTGTTCATAACTGGTATATACTTGTAAAGATGTTTTATAAGTTAATTGCCCTTTCCTTTAGCCTGTAATCAATTAAGTCTATACTATAAATCTTCTGGTAGCGGACGTAGTAAATAACAAACAAAAGCCATGCAAATTAACATAAAGGGAGGCACAGTATATTAAATGGTCTGTCTATCTCTGGTCTGTCTAGCTCTGCATCAGTTTGCTCCATGGTAAATTCTTCATCGCACCAATAGCCACGTGCACACATACGAAAGAGGAATTTGAGCAGTGAGACACATACCTAAAGGAGGAACAACATGCATATATGTAACTAGTATCGCTATTAGCAATATAGGCCTATTCAACAATCTGCAGCTACCTATAATATATAGTCCTTGCATCATTACCACATGATAAAAAAAGACACGAAAAAAACACATAAAAACAAGCCAGAAGGCACTAAGACACGTGAGGATATTGCATGCAAAGAAACGCAAAGACGATGTCCCTACGAGATTTTCGACAAAACCTACAAAAGGACACCCAGCCCCACGATAGAACTCCATTGACATCGAGTCAGCCTCCTAACCATAACGCTGCTTCGTTTCTTGTCGTATATATATGAAGTTCTCTCGTGGGGCTGCATGGGTATCTTTGTGTAGGTTTTATCGACAATTTCTTCAATTGCGTTTCTTTGTAGTATCCGCACGTGTCTTTGTGCCTTCTGCCTTGTCTTCTTCGCGTGTCTTTCGACATCCTGTGTCTATACGTTAAAAAGACGCGCCCGTAAAGATGCACATTCTTTATTATAAACACAGCACATAATTATATATATTAGTGGTTGCATGCATGACGATAAAGGCCATACGAGGATGCAAGAGTTTTGTTGATCTCACGTGATGTACTGAATCCTTAGCTCATGCACCAGCCTCACTATATATACCTCTTTGCTTTTGCATCATGCATATATACATGTATATAGATCGAGGCGTGGCTTAATTCTTTATTTGACAGGAGACACCTAATGCCGCAACGAAGTACACCTTGTTATGTCATTTTGGTGCCGTCCTGCATGATAGAGACGAAACCTGCATGTTATTAATAGTTGTACATGCCCCAGAATTTGCCTACATACTCAACATGCACGCGGAAATGTATATTTCCCCTATAGAATTCGGCAAACCGCATCAATCCTGCTTCTATAACCGCTTTGCATGCATGGAACCGGATCGATTCGGATCGAGGCATCATCCACTGTACTCCAGGTTTGCGTTCATGCAACAATGCCGCTAAAAAGGATCGACGCGACTGAATAAGACATCAACATCGTTTGATCTATAGAGAGGAGGCGCGCGTTGTCTCGCCGTGCGATGTTACGGCTGATCATGACTCACCAGTATACGGATTAGTTGGGTGCCCGTAGCCCGACCTTCGGATTTTGGCGGAAGCTTGGTTATCTGGGACCATCTGATATAGCGCTGTGTATATGAGTGTGCATGGAATTGCCTTTAGCCTAGTGATTTCATCGTTATACGTTCCTGACTTTCCCGTCCGCACACAATATCTTACATACCTTAAACTTGACTTCAGTAACAAACGACCACGGACGTGCACTCATGTAGTGTGCTGGCACACCGAAACATGCCATTCAAAAATTAAAACTCAAGCTTAATTTATGTACGCATGCCAGTGTTCTTTATTTCTAATTCGTGATGTATATGCTTGCATGTGAATTATGAGAGTGCAAATTTCGTTCAATGCGTCAATTAATGCATGTCTGCATGCATGTACCTATATATAGTTCTATTCGAACCGGCTGTCCATGCATAACCAGCATACTTGTGAAGATGTAGTGCCCTAGCCTTTTCCTTTAGCCTGTAATCAATTATTAATAAGTCTACAATATAAATCTTCTGTTAGCGGACGTAATAAATAACAAACAAAAGCCATGCATGCAAATTAACATGTAGGCTAAGTATATTAAATGGTCTGTCTATCTCTGGTCTGTCTAGTGGCTCTGCATGAGTTTGCTCCATGGTAAATTCTTCATCGCACCAATAGTCACATGCACACTTACAAAAGGGGAATTTGAGCAGTGAGACACACACCTAAAGGAGGAACAACTTACATGTAGATGTAACTATACTCAACATGCATGTGGAAATGCATATTTGCCAACATACTCAACGTGCACGCGGAAATGCATATTTGCCAACATATACTCAACAGATATGCACGAGGAAATACATATTTGCCAACATACTCAATGTGCATGCGGACAGGTATATTTCCCTAGAATTTGCCAATTAACATGCGGAAAGGTTTTAATTTATATCAAAATGCGGTATAGAATTATAGTATCTACATATAATACTGAGTTAACCCCGTATGCAGGCTTCAATCAACCTGGTTTCAATTGAACATGAGTATGGAGGAGCTCCCTCAGCACCCATGCACAAGCTGCTTACATCGCCTCCTTGTATACCTCACCTGTTCACCCATCACAACTGGCTCTGTAGCGCCTCAACGGTAAGATAAAATGTTGTGCTGTAGGAGCTAGAAGATATATACTTCAGTCCCATCATCACCACAAGCTATCCTCAGCATTTAAGAAAGCTGCATGGCTTCCTTTATTTGCTTCATGGAGCATTCACAGTACACAAGGCCATATACTGCCATCTCCTTAGAGCTAGGTGCCAGTGGCTCCCACTTTACAGCTACAGATGCCCTTAGCTCTGTGCACAAAGATCACATCCAGCTGATGTATTGGTACATCACTGGTCTCTCTCATGATATGCTTAGCAGCATTTGACCTGAAAGTCAATGAAATACGTCAACAAGCTATATATAAGCAATTTATGGACAGGTGCATGAGGGGATCTCATATCTATTCTAAACATTTTTGAGAATTTCCGTTTTCAATGGTCACTTTTATTCATGCAGTCCATGGAATGGGTCTCTGCTATATATATATAATATTATATATATAATTATAATGATTACTATAATTTTTTGACAATACTTATATAACATAAACGAGATAAACTTTATTTAAGACAAAACTGTGGAAGACCTATAATTATAATTATTATGTTAAATAATAAATATGTGCACATCCATTAATCATCCTCAAAATTCTTTTTAATTGATATAAGATCTCCTTTCCCCACCTTACCCATAACTCGCTATAGCGAGTCGTTGTTATTGTTACTTTGCTTTTAAATACACTTGTACATGCCGGCGCAGTAGATTATAGACATTTTAAGGAGTGATCATTTAGCAAAAGAAGCACATGCAGTATGACTTTTTTCCCCCTTAGCACATACATGCACGCATGCCTGCATTATACAGTTGATCAGTAGATCGTAACTTCTCTCCTCGCATAGCACCTTGAATAATATAGATTGAGGTTTGAAGTCACTAGCTGCATGCATTCCAAAGTATACAATTGCGAACTTTAGTTAAAAATAAGGTGATATAATTCAATCGGACCGACGAGATGAGGAAGTCAATATTGATATAATTGATCCAAACGAGGAAAAGTCATTTGACGTTGGTATAAATTAAGGGACAACCAACCTATCCTACCTTACAACTTGGCATTCAGAGATTCAATAAATACATATTGCGCGGTAAGTCCAGTGCATGGCATATGTCTGTGTTGCATCCTCCAATGAGGGGGCATTCCTGCATGGAGGAGGACACTGCAGGGGCGGACAATTGCAGTGCCTGTGGTAGATAATCGTTCTATAGAAGGGGATATTAATATATTAGCGACAGGAAAAAAACGCGTCAAATCAAGGTTTGATTTTATAAAGGATTTTTAAATCCTCTGTAAAATCACTGTGTGTTTGAACATTAAAAATTGATTTGTTTTTTAAATGTTCAACCGTACGGAGTCAGTAGTACGAGGTATGTTCATACTTGTGTGCATATATGTGTATTATAATGGGAGATCCGAGTGCAAACGTGGTTCAGTTGTGACAGCTCCTTTTTATATTTCAATAACCATCAGAGCAGATTCCAGAATGTTCCAGTTTATCTTTGCTTTGCTGTTTACGAGTCTCGTCATCACATGGGCGCAAATAACCCAGCACGTCCATGTAGTCATCGTAAGAACATAGCTTTGAATCACTAGTAACATAATTGTTGCTAAGGTTTACAGCACTGTGTAGAACAATTTAGTGTTTATACATGCAAATGTGTATTGATTCTACTCATTCCAGGGCACCCGAGACAGCCCGGCTCCAGCTATAACCCAAACTGCAAATATCGTAAGTGTTCAGAACATGCATGTGGGCGATTGAAGATACATACATGTACATGCAACTATTAATCCTAAGGGGAAATGATGTAACAAATAAACGCTATAAGCGCTAGCTATGTAATTTCTACCGTCTATATTAAAATACGCGCACTATTTAATTTATTCGCGTATATAGGTCTCCTATAGCAATGGTCCATGCGACGAATTCTTAGCTAGTGTATTTCACATTTGTGTACCGGTATATCTACATGTATGTACCGATATCGTTACCAATTAATAATCATAACGGATTGTGCAATATATACAATATATGTAGTCACTAATACAAAAAATTAATGAAACAAGTGTCCTATCAATCAAACCCTTACACACAGGGTGTTTCTCAATCAAGGAATATTGCGCAGTTGATATAGATGCAGTACCCATCAAAGTTGAATGCACCTTGCTGCAAGCTTTTAGAGATGATGGTATAAATTTTAACATAGCAAAGAAACTAAGCCGGCGCATGTAACGTACAATGGCGAATCCAAATCTACGATGAAACACATGCAGCCCTTTAAAAACCACAATAGCATGGAAACCAGAACGTAACGGAGTGGCACGTGGTTATGACTTATGATTGCCTCCGCTTCTAATCTGTGGAAAAATTGGAATGTATACAAAAAATATTTTCGCGTGCCAATGTCACACTGTTCACTGCTTGAAGCATAAATAGTTTAGAGTTTCTACTATCTATACTTGATGGTAAATTTGTAGTGGCTCAAATAGCAAAGAAAAGCGCATGCATGTACCAGAAACCAGAACGTAACCAAGTGGCACACATTTATTGGTGTTGTTGCCTTAGTTTCCAATAAAATCTTAGAATGCGCACCACAAAAAGACTATTCATGTGGCCCCCCCCCCCCCCCCCCCCCCCCCCCCCCCCCCCCCCGCCAAAATCCTGCATCCGCCCCTGGTTTAGATGTCAAACTTAATGCAAGTATGGATGTAGGAGCGTTATAGTAACGCTTTGGAGGGCTTCACGCAAACTGATCGATTATACATGTGATGTCAAATATCACGGGAAAAATAATTCAATGGAATTCATATTCAATGTTGTCCGCCATCTTGGTGTTTAAGTTACAGTTTTGGATTATTTATATTCTTACCATGGAATGATGTCAGTGCCCTGTAAGCTCACAATCACTTACTGTGAACGTACGAATATGGTGGACAACATTGAATTTTAATTTTAATCAGTGTCTTTTTAAATCACGCGATGAAAAGGGTCTATTCAATCGCATAATAGCGACTAAAAATAGAATTTTACATCATTAGCAATTCTTCAGTCAAGCATTTCCTGAGCCATGGCATTGCATGTGAACAGAAGTCGCGCCTTATTGTGTTGATAGAGCAGAAAGAGTTTTTTGTATTTATGCAACTGCATGAATTTAATATCTTGCAAACCTCAGGAATGCATCACATAGGTGCAATTGCACAGCAGGTTTCGATCGAGTATCCCAAATCTATAAAGTACTTGTACTCTCTTTTATAGCAATATGTAACATAAGACATATGCACACAGGCAATGCGTGCACATGTCATTATAGTTAGTACTGTCCATTAATTTGCAAGAGAACTCAACTGCTACACTTTTATGTGCAAGATATTTGTATGCATGCAAATGTGAGTATGCCGCACATTCGGTACAATGATTTGCCGGCACAGGATAGCAAATATGCCCCCCCCCTTTTTTAAATGCGACGTTTTTATTAGTATTTTTATCAGCGATATGTATGCATAAATGTATTATAATGCAGGTTATAATTATAATCTAATGGGACAGTTTCCGTGAAAATGTCCTATGTTTTATTATTAAATTATCGTGTTATAACGTTTGAATCGCTTATATCTTCAGAACGGTAAAGGCTATCGACTTCCTATTTTCAACACTTCATACTACACCATTGTTCTATGTTTGGTGTTGCATTTGTTCCGTGCCAGCATTGCAACATTGGATACCCCACCAGGTTCAAACCCAACATAACTTTTTGTAGGAGGGAGTAATCAAATCGCTTCAAATTCGGTTTGTAGGTAGAGAGGTCCTATACCTATTGTGTTCGTTAATTTTTATGTCATCTGTTACGGAGATATACAGTTGAACAAACTACGTGCACTTTTCCCCGCTCGATTCGCGCCAATGATTTGGGCAAATCGCGTCCCGCTCAATGTATGGGAGGCGGTGATTGTAGTATCATTGGCTCGAATCGAGCGGGAAAAAGTGCACGTAGTTTGTTCAATTGTATCTCCGTAACGGATGACATAAAAATTACCGAACAGAACAAATCAATAGGTATAGGACCTCTCTATACCTACAAACCGAATTTGAAGCGATTTAATTACTCCTACATTTCGAAAGTTATGTTGGGTTTGAACCTGGTGAACGCTGACACGGAGTAAGTGCAAGACACCAAAATGTATTTTATCATAGAGCAATGGTGTAAAATAAAGTGTTGAAAATAGGAAGTCAATAGCCTTTATTGTTCGGAAGATATAGCGATTCAAACGTTATCTTATAATGCTATCAGTAAAACGTAGTTTCATTGGGGAAACTGTCCCAAATTATAATAATCATCAGTGACTTTGGTTGACTTCTAGCTAGCTTAGAATTGAGTGATCTTAGATTCACATTACACTGGGTTTACAGAGAGAGGGAAACTAGGTACATGCGTAACATGCCCCTTTGATGAAAGGGATCCTCATGCAGATCAGTCGGCCGGGTGCATTGAACAATCTATGATTGAATGGAGGCGGCATCGCAGCCATCCCGGCAATGGTTTGACTATAATGCGAATCAGTTCCGTTTGGTCTGCCGGCCATGCAGGCGAATATAAACTGTCTTTGCGCCGTATTTACGTACCGTGTAAATCTATGCCGTGCAGCCGAACTTTTAATACATCATACGACTGATATTCGAAAAAATGAAATTAATGAACCACTTGCGCTGACATCACGCATTCTTTGCCGGTGGGGCAGCTACAGCTGTTAATCAAATGCGAAGCAATATTACTAGTCGGGGAGGCCTGAAAACTACACCGTAAACTATTTTTGGCGCCCTGTCGGTTAATTGTCCCCCCCCCCCCCCCCCCCTTTTTGGGGTCCAAGCCCGGTGCAAATCGTGCTCGTGCGCTAGAGAGGGACGACCTTACAAGGACTGCTACCCAGCGAAGCATCGAAGCTGCCTTAATAACACCAACGCACTACCTACTACCAGTACCGACCTTTCGTGTAGCGTTTAGAATACCACGACGGCCACTATAGCTACTACCAGACCGCTCAGCAAAGTGCTGCCGAAGAATCTCGCAAACAAGTGGTGCATCACCCTAGCCATCCAGCTGCTACTCATTCAATTTCAAACACAACAGAGGCTGCTGTGGTCCCAGCCTTCAGCTGCATGTCAGTTATGTTGCAGGCCCGTAGGCTGTCGGGAGACGGGGGGGTTCGGGAAAGCAATAAGGTGGAACTGATTAAGAGCGGGGGTGGGAGCAGGAGGGGGCCTAGCCCCCTCGCGCCCAGCTAGGGGGCATGGGGGAGCGCTGCAAGCTCCCCCATCGGGGTCTGGGGCTCCGCCCCAGCTGCTTTGCAACTTTTGCAATTTTTCAGCCACAAAACATAGCATAATTGCATAGAAACATGGATAGCCCAGTTTTCAACTTTGTGTTCCCGTTCAATAATGAAGTACATGTAGGTCTGGCTTGCGAGTTGCGAGTCTAAAGGCTGGCATACACGGTGCAACTTCTGGGCGATTTGTCGTATGCAACTCAAATGACTACATGTAACAGTATGCATGGGTAAAAGTTCCGCAATTCTGATAGTTTGCGGAACTTGTACCCATATTCATTTGAGTTGCGTTATTTAATTCACGGACCCTCCCCTTGTTCCGCCGCTGCTGTTTGTTGTGGGCGGGACGTGGGCGCCCCATTTAGAATGGATGTCCCGCGGTTGCTAAGCCTACATGTATTGTTATCTCATTCTCGCGGGCTACATGTATTGTGTACACGTCGCATGTATAGAAGTAATGAATAAATTATTTTGATGGCAAGCGGAACTAGCGAGGGAGTTCCATCCAACCACACTCGTAAGCACATACAGGATCACGCCTTTGGTTATAGGTAATGTCCCGCAACAGTGGTTGGCTGAAAATCGCCAACAAACCAGTTGCCATATCCTGGTTCTCTCATCATAAGCGGTCGTGTTTAATTAACATCTGTTGATCATGAAGTAACATCTTTGTCCACTCTATCCCAAGCATCACTAAAGAAAATGATCTTTGAAATCTCTATCGCAGCCTGGACCAGATTAGTTACGTTGTCTAAATGTGTGTTGCCATCTTCGAGGAGCTAGGGAAAAGGAAAGCATATGATTCCAATACAATCATTATGCCAAGATTGGAAGGATGCATGGCAAGGAGTTGCTTTTATGAGCCAAAGGGTTAGCAGATTGCGTTCAGATCCTGAGAAGAAGCTGGCGTCAACAATTGCATGTGCACAGGAAGGGCTTGCATCTTAACATCCCACAGCATTGCACCCAACAATGATACTATGTTTGAATTATTGAGGTCCAAACATCTACATGCCACCCCTCCCAACATGCCCAGTGTGCCTACCACTATTCCAGCTATTCAATTCCCACCAACTTTCAATATTGGTGCACCTCTACGAACTTTTTCCTAAAGGTACAGCATGCATGTTCATCAATGGAGAGTTTACTGCATCAAGTAGTGAATATTTTGTTCACTGACAATGCCCCTACCTCCCTCTCACCATTTCTCTGACATCTCTATTGCAACCCAATGGCACTTAATGGGATGTTCAACCAATTGCTGTGGGAGAAATTTTGAGACACTTGTGGGTAAATGTGCCTGCTTTTTAATGAAGGATAAGGTCACACAATTCTTCATTCCTTTTTCAGTACGGAGTAGCTTGTCCAGCTGGCACCCAAAAAATTGTGCATAAGCTCAGGCAAGCTATTGAGGACAACTGAAATAATGGAGATTTTGCCATCTTAAAAGTGGATGCACAATGCATTTAACTAGCTGTCACTTCCCTGAGCTTCTTCCATGCATGGGTGACTTGGTGCTGTTCATAGCTTGTGGCATCCAATGGGGCAGTTAATATCAGCATCAGGTATCCAACAAGGTGACCCTTTGGGCCCTCTTCATTTTGCCCTTGTTCTGCACTGCATTATTCTCAAAATCTCTGCAGACCCCCAGTGCAAAGAAATGCTGCTGAACTGCTGGTACCTGGATGATGGGGCTCTGGCAGGACCAAGAGATGTACTACAAAGAGCTTTAGATCTTGCAGGCCAACAGTGACACCTCTGGTCTTCACATCAATTTATCTAAATGTCAACTGTTCCATGTTCCCTTCTGACATTCCATGCTCAGCCTGTCATCACTTTGAATTGCTAGGTGTGTATTGTGCTCAATACATTGAGTTCAAAAGAAAAGATGCTTTTCATCTATTGTCACTTCTACTCTAAATGTGCAACCCTCAAGTTGCTATCACTATCCTGAGGTCAAGTGCTAGTTTTTGTACGCTGGCCCACCTAGCATGGTCAACACCTCAGTCCTTCACCAATGTCAGAGGCAGTGTTTAGTCGATTCGACAATGATGTTCTAAAATGCTTTGAAATTGAGCTAACACTTCCAGCAGCAAGCAGGCCACACTTATCCTGAGACATGGTGGCCTTGGTCTGCATTCACTTCATCACCACGTTCCTGCAGCTTAGGGTGTGTAACCGGTTATCAGGTTATTCGGGTTATTCGGATATTCGCAAAAACCTATCCGTTCGAATAGTAATTTAGCATTACTCGGAAAAATTGTTGCAATCCGAATTTGAAACGATTTGATTACTACCAAAAGTTATGACGGGTTTTAACCCGGTGGGGTATGGAATGTTGCAATACTGGCACGGAGTAACTGCAAGACCCCATGTATTTTATTAAGATTTGAAAATAGGAAGTCAACAGCACAAACGGTACGAAAGATATAGCGATTTGAATAGTATGCATGTATAATTATAATAATTATAAACATATGGAACGTTCGATAATAAACATTTAATAATATTATAAATTCAAACTTTAATTTCTCAGAGATAATCCTTATATCTTGTATACTTTTTGGTCAGGAGCTGAGCACGAACGTTTCAGTATTTAACTTGGTAATGTTACTCGCTGCTCATTTCTATTTGACCACAAACAATAGAAACTTGTGCAAGCAACTAATTATAACCAAAACTAACTTTTGCTTGTTCATCGTAGTATGAAGCAGATGCATTTGAGTACTCAGCATTTCCCAGAGCTCCTGCAGAAATGATGACTACTACCACACCTTTAACTGTAAGTGTTTCAATAGACATAATACATAATGTGTTGCAACAACTTTATAAAATTGTTATTTCAGAAGGTACCATTTGAGACCTTTCAATGCACTAAGGACAGTCCAAGAAATCCAGTGTGGAGTAGTAACACGACCCCAAGTGTTGCCTTGACACACATTTTTTGCGGGGAAATAACAAGGGCTGGTGCCGCTCAAGGGCTACACTCACTTCCAGGTGGAAACGATCCTACCAGTGCCAAAACAGCGATGCCATGTGCTGCGTACAAGGGGCTTGAATGCCGAAGTACGGTTGAGATTTATGACTCAGCCTCAATAAATTTTGTGCCAAAAACACCACAAATCGCTAATGCATTGTTCTTTGCTTGCACAATAAAAGACACCGTGGACTATCTGATTGCTTTATATCAATCCCCTAATTGCAGGACAGTTATCAAAAATGGTAAGGTTTGTGTGCGTGATAACACGAAGGGCATTGCCGTAGCACTGGTGATTGTAAATGGAGCGGACATCCTGACGGCATATCCTTTCCGTGTTGAGAACTTTCCGCCTGCCAATTGTGATGCTAAATGCGAATATCAATAACTGCTCTACATGCATGCATGTATATGTAGAGACTAAAACATGTCAGTATAGCTTAACTGGTGGCAATAGGCTACGTTTGTACATGTAGAGTTGTTTATGGTACAGCGTCATCGGTGTTTGTGGGTAGGGGTGGATGGAGGGGGAGGTGGGAAATGGATTAAAATCAGTGTTGCCTGCTTATGATGCTGCATGGAATTTGATGGCGCAGCTGCAATGTATGTATGCATGCAACTGAACAGATCATGTGCCGTATCATTCACAGGCTACATGTAAGAGGCCGGGGGACAAATCAGTGGTGCACAACCGTAGTTCATTGCGGTAGTCGTGGTATATATTGTCCCCCCTTATATTGTTCCCCCGGACAATATACCCTAGCGTATAATGTATCCACTCCCCCCCCCCCCCCGGTGAAACTTTCCCCCACCCGGACACTATCGTCCCCCTCTGAGAAATAGTGGAGTACAGACCGGCCGCATGATGTTATTTGTTCCTTCGCTCTGGTCGGTAGGTCCTTAACCGTCCTTTCCACTCATGCTGTCAAAAATATTTACTACTTCAGGCTCACATAGACCAAGTTTACCAATGACTGTTGGATACATGTAGGATTTGTATGAATTCCTGTCGTTCCACGCAAAAGGTTATAACACTAGTGCGGTAACTTGCAGACCATGGAATAATAATCAGTATAAACTTTAGGGAGCCAACTGAGAGGATGGCTATTGCATTTGCCCTCATGAAATGCATACACAAAAATATGTGATTGCAATTCTATACCTGGTTCCACGCTTTAGACTCCACAGGACTGAATAGGGTGGAAAGTTGGTGTCATTAGCTCGCTGGCAGGTATCACAAGATTTCAAACTGATGTATAAATCATCAATCATATATCTTCCCAGAAAAAGTTTTGTCCCTCCCCAAATGCAAACATAATTCTCAGCAGTTTGATATAGTAAAACAGGATCTATATTATCCATCGTACTTTGCGTTAAAATACATTTACAGTATACGGATCTTTTCTTGAATAGCCGCCAGGGCTCCGACATACACTGTATATCACCACGATGCTTACCTTCAGCAGATGCATGACAGTTATAGTGCTTGTGATGACGCGATAACGCTCTTAATCTGCTGTTGTTACTCGCCGTTCTTCTGCCGAAACCGAAGAGGCATGCATGATAATAGTAAATTAAGGACACCAGATTTGACTCGAAAGTTAAGCTTCGCTTTTCTTCTGAATGATCGCTTTTGGTTTTTTGAATACCCAGTTGGATAACTTATAGTGTCCGGGGAGGGGGACAGTATATATCCAGGGAGGAGACAATATATCCTAAGGTATATTGTCCTGGGGACAATATAGCCTAGGGTATATTGTCCGGGGGGACACTTTCCAGGGGGACATTATATCCTCCGACATGCCGGTGTTGGCACCCTCGGAAAATTGGCACCCCCACTCCAGAAAACTCGGCATCCCTTCAGGAAAACAGGCATCCTTTAGCATAGCCTTTTCCGCTATAGGAATTTTGGAACCCCCACTCCGCATCCCTATATGCATAATAATAGAACTTGATAATTTCTCAAAAAGCTATCACATCATATAGTAATAAAGTAGGGAACCATGCATTGCATGGTGGATCTGCACCACACTTTAAGCAGCTTGATTCCTTTAACCAAGCAACATGCTATTCCAATGTATGATTGTGAATTCAGCAAACTAATCTGCAGGTTTTGCAATGGAAACTTACCATAAAACCCACGGAAGTCTATCTATAAAGAGACAAATATGGCTTTACTCAATGCAAACTCCACTTGCTGCAGATTCAGTTCTATATTCTAAAATAATTACAACAGCGTGCATAACAACATTAGCAAGAATTTACCTCATACTCTTTATCATCCTCTTTGGCTTCGTAATGCGATGTACATGCTCCTGACCTCGAGATCCACTGATAGATGTAAAATGTTCGGAGAATATAACTGCTCCTCGAGTAAAGAGATTTTGGTTCAAGTATGCTGCTTACTCTATCACCTATTCCTTCTTCATCTGCTGCCTCTTGCTCACTTGCAATCTCATTAGCATTGCTGTCAAGTGTATACTGTTCTCCAATTCTTCAACTTCATTCATCATTGCTCAATGATATCAACTACTGGATCAAGAAAACGCTTAAGGCAAGCACAATGGATGGTTAACTTGCTTCAATGGTTTTCTTTCCAATGTTTTCAGACAATATCTACCTTTGCCCAGGTCTTGATTAATGATATAAGGACCAAGCCATGGCTTCTCTAGTTTACCTCCCATTCTGTGACTATTCCTTGCATGTGACTTCAACCCTTGTCCCCCACCTTGAATATTGACGATTAATAACTGCATTAGTATGTTTCAGGTGCTCAGATTATTCTGCTGGTATTCTAAGGATTTGTGGCAACAAGCAGCTACCACCCACAGCACTTTACAACTGCGCATGAACTGGAAGGTTTGCCTCGAAAATGCATTAGAAATAATGTGGTATAGTCTCTAGAAGCATGAATATATATAGTATTATATAATTATATTATAATATTATAATATATATGTATGTCCTGTAAGAAACATATTTATGTAAATATTATTATCAAATACACAGAAAGCTACATACATGATTTTTTTCAATGTGTCTATCTTTTGTTTTTCATTTACAACCTGAATTAGGGAACCTTTTAGCGTTTGATAAAACCTTTCTATAAATCCATTCATCTGTGGATGATATGCACTAGCTACACAGTCTGTGCTCAGTGCCTGATAACTTCAGGACGATGATTCACAGTCTTATGTGATTCGAGTGCCGAAATCAATGCAGCCTTAACAAACACATATACACGAATGCCAATATACAAAAATATATACAGCTATATAAGTTCTGGAGGATGCGCACTTGTCTCTGCGCAATAATGACGTCACTATTACGTTACACCACTCCCTCCTTTCAAAATTGAATGTCCGGTCCGTAATGGTCTGGGGCTGAGGGGCTCGGCGTTCTCTAGCAGGGTACCGATGACCAGGAGGAGGATCGGCAGCGGGCGTGACTGCAGGAGGATCCGCAGCGGGTGCAACTTCAGGCTGATCTTCGTTCGCCTGCCCATCCAGCTGTTGCTCTTCTTCGTCATCATCCAACAACTCCATCGCTGCAGGGGTGCGTGGGGGCGGGTCTTCAGGGATTAGTTGCTGTTCCGTGAACCATTGGCTGAGTGGGGCTTCAGACTGGAATTCTCTATTTTCTCCTTGATACGGTTTCAGCCTGTCGAAATGCACGCATTGATAGCCCTTAGGCCCCTTTATTTTACTGTTCGAGGGGAGAAAACCTACAAAACATTTCGTCCACAAGTTTCCTCGCTACAGTAATAGCTTCTTGATTTCTGATAGCGTACACTTCCACCCATCTCGTTAAGTGGTCAGCAGCCACTAGCACATACCTGCAACCGTCTGTTGTTTCTGGAAGTGATCCCATGATATATGCACTTACGACCTGCATAGGATAACCAGCTTGAATGGTTTGTAGTTTTGCCTTTCTGCTTGAAATCGTCACCTTCCTGGAGGCACAAATTTTACACTGTCTACACCATGTTTTTACTGCCTCGCCACAGCCTGGCCAATAGAATCGTTCTTTGAGCTGAGACAGCACTTTTTCTTCTCCCAGATGCCCTGACACCGCACCTTCATGCAAGTCCCGGATGACCTTTTTGTGTAACCTGGAGGGTAAAACAAGTTGGAGCCTCACCTTTTTCCCATCTGAGAACTGTCTCCAAAGTGCATCATGCTTGATCGTTAGCATCTCCCACTGTTGTAAGAGAAGGCGACTTTCTCGGCTCCAAGACTTGGTAGTGTCCCCTGGAGGTACTTTGCCCTCTTTGACAGCATTCAGTACGGGGTCAATGTCGTCATCCTCTGCTTGCAGGCGTTGAACTTCCCCTAGGTTGTTGAGTTGCAAGAAAGGACCCGTAATAGCACCAATTTCGACTACCTGATCATCTTCGTTTCCACACCGGTCAAACACCCCTTCCGCACTGTTTGCACGGGATCCCATGTCTGGAACCTTGACGATGCATAACGATAAACTCATACTCCTGCAGCTTTTCCAGCCAGCGTGCCAGCTGGCCTTCAGGTTCCTTGAAGTTTTTTAACCAAACAAGTGATCCATGGTCAGTTCTCAGTGTAAATTGTCGCCCAAGTAGATATGGTCGAAAATGGTGGGTAAACTCCACAACTGCCAAGAGCTCTCTACGCGTGACACAATACTTTTTTCTTGCCTGGTTAGCGATCAACTAGTATACACTATAACACACTCAGTACCATCCTCTTAGACCTGTGACAGAACTGCCCCTATCCCAGAATTTAATACTAGCATCAGTATCAAGAACAAATGGATTTGTGTAGTCCGGATACGCTAGAATGGGGGGCATTAATCAGGCAGTTGCGAAGATCGTCAAATGCTTTTTGACACTGTTCAGTCCAGCAAAATGGGGCATTTTTCTCTGTCAGACGCTGGAGTGGTCTACTAACAGACGCAAAATCTTTAACCCTTGACCTGCGCTAATTAATTTCATGACGCGCACACGTAATGCGGAGGATTTTTAAATAGAAATGTTCAAATTCGAGCGTACAAACGCTTGCGGGCTTTTCTCGAACGCGACGCGTCCGATGGAGCTGATATTTTCAACGTGAGTTGAGAAGTGTTTGTTCTAAGCGATTTATATAATTTGAGCGCTAGGCGTGTACTTACGCATCGCTGCCGAACTTTGAGTGCGAGTATTTGGAACAGTGGAGCTATGCTCGCTCTCGAAGGAGCCCTGATACCTCAGTTATGTACGGTAAGTGTTTACACTAGCGTTCCTGTGTACTTACATGCATTTACTTTTAGATATCTTTCGGGACTGATCAACCACATTGATTGTATTGGCAGCTGGAATGCTAGATGATTCGTCAAACTTCCAGATGCTAATCAGAAATGATCTCTGGAATATGTTTCCACCTTATACATCACAGGAGGTAAAATTTACGATACATAGTAAACAAATGTCATACTGACAACATGTTCATTTATACATGTAAATCTGGATAGTTAGTAATTCATAACAGTGTGATATGTTTTGAAACAGGGATGTATACAAAGTGGTGCTTTGCATGTGCAGCATCTGTATGAGGTGGTGACCCTCTTGCCAGCCTTTCTGTTGCTACACACCGTGCAATCCTGCCTGCCATCTGCAGGCTCAGGAAAGTGGTTATGACCAAATAACCTAGCAGGAGTGTCTTCTGAAAAAGTTGGTATTTCTGCATCAGTTTGAGCAAGCAGACCTTTTGCTACAGCGATCCTGAAGTTGAGGTGGGATAAACATTTCCCAGTGGTAACAGTGTAGTATAGGATATAGGCATTTACTAATGTAACATCGACCATGTGGAAAAAGACTCTTTTCCACCACTTCTTTGCGAAGTTGTTGTACCCGTAATACTGCACCAGTTGCCCTGCCTTGTCTACACCACCCATGTATTTGTTGTATTCGTCAATCCCTTGTGGCTTTAGGATGACCTGCTGTCCTTGTGGTGCACCCTTTATACGCCTTGTTTTTGTTATCATAGTCTCATCGTGAATTGTTGTCAGTAGTGATACAATTCTTTTGTCCATCCATTTTAGGCCAAGAAGGGGTCCATCTGTGTAGTATACCACCTGCCCAACCTGGACTGCTTTGGGCTTGAAGGAGAGAGGAATATCCTTTCTGTCAAGGCGGACAGTTCCGCAGCTTCCAAACCCTTGCGTAAGCAGTGTTTTGCACAGTTGAGGACTCGTGTAAAAATTGTCAAAGTAAACATGATGCCCTTTCCCCACTAGATCCTTCAGCAGATCGATGACTACTTGGGTGCCAAGTGGAAGAACAGCTGGTCGCTTCTCTTTGCCGGTGTACAGGTAGAAATTCCATGTATACCCAGTTGCTGCCTCAGCAAGTACCCACGCCTTCATGCCCCACTTGTGGGGCTTTTTAGGCATGTACTGGAGGAATGACAAGCGACCTTTGTAGGAGATGATACTTTCATCCACACTGACCTTCTTCATGGTGTAGCTCTGCTTGTAGCACTGGACCAGTGTGGACAAAAGGTGCCTCAGTTTGTACAGTGGATCATACCCATGTTCACCCTTCGCTGCCATCGTTGTATTGTCAGCTAAATGCAGGAATTTCAGCACGAGCAGAAACCTGTCATGGCTCATGATGGATGAAAAGTTGGTGGAGGTAAATGGCCATGTGGTGCTCCAGTATTGTTGCATGTCTGGCATGTTCACTATACCCATGGCTATCACGAGGGCCAGGAACTTCTTTATGTCCTCTTCTATAATAGGTTTCCCCAGCCCTAGCCTTTGGATGCTGTGCCAGGTATGCAGCGCGACTATCCATATACTGCTGCCCATATCTGTTTGACTCCTTTACAATGTAGGCAAGCAGTTCTTTAGGAAACAGTTCCAGGAAGAAGTCTACAGGCTCAAAGCTGCTCATATCCTTGGTGACACCAGTTGTTGTTCTAAAAGGAGGAATCAAATGGCTGGCTTCCTCCTCTGCAGCTTCGTCCATCACAATTTCCTCCTCTGCTGCTACATCCATCACCATCACTGTTTCTCCTGTTCCTTCCTCCAATGCCTCCTCACACACATATTGCTCATCAACTTGCATGGCTTCATGCATGCCCACATCCGTTGTGGTTTCCTCGTCCACACACACGTCATTTCCCTGCTCCTCAACGTAGCCATCAAACTCGTCATCGCTCATATCGCTATCCATATCTTCCATATACTGGAGAAGAAATTCGGGGTCGGATGGGAGCTTTCTATTGCACGCCATGTCGAATGCTATCACGATATCGACGTCGATAAAAAACTCTATAGGTTACGTAGTGTGTAAATATGTAGTGACAGCTGCAGTTTCTAAATGTAAACCGCGTAATGCATATTGTTCGTACGCGCATCCCGCTCGTCACATTAATGTGCCTTCCGCATTGCGCAAGCGCTACTATCGGGCACAATAATGTGCCCTTCGCAGGTGAAGGGCGTCTATAATAGTTAGCTAGGCCTAGAAACTGCAAAATTTCCCGCATACACTGTGGGGTTGGCTATTTTCAAATTGCGTCTGTCTTAATGGATCAGTGGAAATTCCATTTTCTGAAATCACGTGCCCAAGATACCTAACTTCCTTTTATAAAAAGTTGCACTTAGTGGGTTTTAACTTCAGCCCCGCCTCCCTCAGTCTTTTGAGCACATAGGCTAGATTATATAAATGCTCCTTACAGTTGGCCCCAACCACAACAATATCATCGATGTAAACGAAGCAACTGTGCCATTTCAACCCATGCAATACCCTATCCATTAATCTCTGAAATGTGGCTGGGGCATTACATAGTCCAAATGGCATTACCTTAAAATCATATATAGCCCATCCAGGGTACTGAAAGCAGTCATTGCTCTATCCTCGTTTTCTACCTCGAACTGCCAATAGCCGCGTGAATGCACTATAGCGTTTGCAACCATAACCCCATGTCTATACCAACATAATCACCTTCCACAATCCACGTGCCATTACCAACAGGACTTTTCGGTTGTATCATGATTTTCATTTCACTAATAGCAGGTATGGTTATCATTATACTATTAACTAGCCCAATGATCTTTATTGGGACATCTGTAAGAGAGCAGGACATTTCCCCAGAGGGAAAGGTAAGCACCCTTCTACCACAGTCAATGACACTGCTATTGGCCCCTAAGAAATCTAGCCCAAGAATTGCACCCGCCATGATATCATCTGTAATAACAAATGATACCTTGAACTCTTTACCTCCTTCCACCACGACTGGGATGAGCGCACAGCCTTTTATTGATAAAGCATTGCCATTGACCCCAGTAAGCCCCAGTCCCGTCCACTTTTGCAGTGGTTGTGACAGGCTGCCCTTGTCTTGTAACGTGGTGTGCAGAAGTGAGACAGCGGCGCCTGTATCAATTAAAGCTTCAATAGGGACAGAAATAACAAGAACAACAATACGCAGACAATGATGTATAGGTGAGAACAGCGACTTTGTCTGGATGGGCCATTACAAATCTTCCCTCGCAAGGGTGGCCCTTACCCCCGAGGGACTGAAGTTTCCCTGCTGTGCTAGCGGGGAGCTGTTTCTACAAACCAGAGCTATGTGACCCTTTATGCCACAGTTCCAACATACGATGTGCCTACGCCTGTCTGGCTGTTTCTCTACCCTCGCCGGAGGGTGATCTTTGTTGCTTCTCATAGACGTCTCCTGTTCAACCTGTGAAGTCGTTCACTTAAGCTTTCCAATGTTGTTAGTAGTTTCTCATCGACACCAGCAACACCAGAAACTGCTGCTGATTCAGTGCCGTCCCCCCACTGTGATTTTCTTGCTGATTTCTACAACGTCAACGTGATGGTGAGACTTACTAGAACTCGCGGCGGCGTTCAGGTACGACTCAAGTTCTATAGTAGCCGCAACAGCTTCTTCCACATTACTGGGCCGTTTCTGTTGTACTCTAAAGGCAACATGAGAGTCTTCAATCTGTGACAGGTATTGATTTAGGGATAGGCGTTCCTTCGCCTTGTCCTCCAAGTCAGGGTAGGCCTTGTCAGATAACACCCGCAAGGCGTCTCCGAAAGATGTCCAGTCTTCGTCTCGGCGCTTCTTCCTCGTGTTGAGTTCCGCAACATACAGTTCTTGCCTGCTCATAGGTGTTTGCGGCCATATATTTTGTGGACAGTAGGTTTATAACCCGAAATATTGAAATGATTACGTATTCCCTTAGCAACGTCCTAGGCAACCAGAGCCAAGAAACATGAGCCTCCTGTACAAAAACAGGAATTATACCAGCATCATTTAAAACCTCGAAACAAAAGAAGCATCATCTTTCTACAAATACTGCGTTTCTCGTGTTACAGTTTTGACGCTACGGCAAGTTATGATTCGTGAAAGCGGGTAACCATCGACGTACCTCTCCACTTTGAAGTAAGTTTTCCATGCTCCCCACCGGTAAAACGTTTTGATTCAAGTAAATCTTAGAGATAACAGAAGGTACTAACTGATTCCATTATCAGCTTATAGCCGCCTTTTTTGGGCTAGAGATGCGTATTGCTGATTTAACGGTATACGTATCAGGGGGAGAGATCGCTGCCTCATTTTGTGGACCTATAGGAAGCAGGTGCTCCTTCATAATCAAGGACAGTCTTCTAAACTGGGTCAAGTACCGAATGGTACGTACGTTGCAAGAAGTCAACTTGGTATGGATGGACTCTGCTCCTTTCTCCCTCAGATGATCGGTTGAGAGCTGGTGGAAGCCAGTGACTGTGTGACATGCTGTCTGCACATCAGCGTCTGAAGGTCCAGGTTCTTCTGCACACTTGTGTGAGTGCTGTACTCACCAGCCCGTATTTCCTTCCCACAGGTTTGCTGGCAATGTACCACTAGCAAGGTCTGAATGAATGGTGGTGTGGGCTTCAGCGGTGAAGGAGCCAAAGGAGTGTCCATGATGCAGCATGGACACTTGATCTTACTGCAGTTGGAAGCCATGAACCAGTGTATGATATGCCGATGCAGCCAGTGCCCTACATAGTAGCTCCAATGGTTCAGTGGTGCACAATTGTCAGGCACAAGGGACACTGAAGTTGGTCCAGTACGTCTGGATTGTTGGTACTGGCAAGTATATGGTCTTGTGCTGAGAAGCCTGTCTGCATGGCAGGGGCTATTCCACGTAAATCTGAGCTGCACTATTGTGGGCTGGACAGCCTGCATGAGGTGGTTTTGGATGACATATCTGAGTACTATTACATACACATCTACATGCAGCATATAAAATTATAAATGTATTTTTATATCACCACGCAGTCAACTTCTGTGTGGGCCTTCCACTCAAAAGGAATACTGTTGGGCCCATGTTTGTGGTACCACTGGATAGAAAAGGAAGATGGGTGGGTGGGTGCGTGTCCAGGGAGGTGTTGATAAGGAATTTGGAGTGCAAATCCTTTGCAAACTGTATGCAGTTATATGTTTTCCTCTTCTTTTTGGCTTTATTCTCCACTGCATCGCTCTTCGACTTTCTTTGCGTGTATCTCTATAGCAGTAGTAATATGGTGGTTTGACTGACATTCGGACCCAACCTCTACAACGAAGCCCGCAAACCCTTATAAACATGTCGAGGTGCTCCTTCGGGACGTGACGTCCTGATACGCCTTGTACGTCTTACTTGGTATTACTCGATAAAACCCAATATTAATTGATTAATCGCTTCATTCATTTATCGAGGGCGCCCCGTCTTGACAAGTCTCGCTGGAGTGTACGATAGTAATCTCATTGACTCCGTCAGAGCCTTGTTTCTATCTGTATAGTTGCTGACTTCTGCATATTCCAATAAGCATTCAAAAGTAAACTCTCCGAAAACACCAACATGAATCGATTTTTCACTTCATAAAAACGACAAGTCTCGGTGGAGTGTAGGATGAACAGCTTTTTCAACTAGTTTAAGACTTGTATGTTACTAATAGATTGACTGGGCCTGGGCGGGCTCTTTTGTAGATGGGTGGGTCCGTATGTCAGTCTATCCACCATATTACTACTGCTGGACAAATCGTATTGCCTCCGAGAGACATAAAATCGCTACACAAAAAGTTGACAAACGCATGATACTAATCTCATTATAATTAGCAGAACCCTCTACCCTATTTTTGTCCGGAATTTTTCGTTTTGGGAAAAGTTGTTAACTCGCTACACAAAGTTGACAAAAACTTGACAAAAACTTGATACTAATCTCATTATGATTAGCAGAACCCTCTACCCTATTTTTGTTCGGAATTTTTTATGTGATAGAAAGTTGTCAAGATTAATTGATAAGGGATATTAATCTTTATGTTGGTTGCTAAACCCTCTAGATAATTTTTGATATTTGTTAGAAATTTATCTGCTATTACATATACCAAAATGGCAGACGATAGACAGATAACGCTCGAGGATTATGAAGATGTACAATGTAAAGATGAAGAGATAATGAGAATGGTTGATGAATTGATGATATAGAAGCTGAAGAGGCTGAAGAAATTGCGGCCTATGAGGAAGAGAGAAAGGAACATAATGAAGAACAAATGTATTACACAAAAGCATATCAGAGAGAAAGAGAATTACTGAGAAGACGGCAAGAACGTGAGAGACAATATAATATACTTATGAAACAAAATGAAGAGCGTAGAAAACAAAGAGATCTAGAAGATCGTAAAAAAGAGAAAAAATATTTGATGGATATACAACAGCATATTATAGGTATGCTAGAAATGAAATTATGTTTAATAACTCATAATGTTATGATGAGAAACAAAGATTATTTTATGAGCAAATTCATTTCTTAGAAAATTTAAAATCATTACAAAAAGATCTATTAGAATTAATAAGTTATATGTCATAATAAGAATGCCTCTGTACGATGCAGTGCTAGCTTTTGATCCGCAGTTGTCAATCAAAACTGAAAAAATATTTTATATTGAAGTAGGTACCTTTTGTAAAAAATGTAACTGCTGTGCAGATTTTAAAAGAAAATATAAAGTAATTATAAACTCTACACATCTTAAAGCTGAAGTGATTTATACTGCTGGTAACTCTAGAGCCTTCGATGAATGTAAATTACTTATAAGTGTATACCAACTTGACCGATATATTAAGATGTCATTTATATTTAACGCATATATGAATGGTAAGTTTAAACACGATGTCTATTACTACCCCGATATAGATTCTATTATATTTGATAGAAAAATCGAAACGATGGTATCCAATGGATTAATTTTTTATATTAAAATTTTCTAGAGCATTTTATATAACCATGGAGACTTATCTGCTGAAAATTGAGACTGAAAAAGAAAATGTTAAACGTGATGGTGTGTTTTATATGGTAGTTTATATGAAAGATAAAAAGTTACAGGCTAAAACGTTTAATAAGAATAAAGTAGAAATAATATATGTTCCTAAAAATTCTTTTCCAGCGTCGACCTGAATTAAGTTTGGAAATTTTAGTGGTCCACGTTGATATATTTTTATTATAGCCGCTGTAGTTTGTGCAGCTGTCTTATCTAGTAACGGCTCTGCATCTTTATATCTGCTAGCTACGTTTACCACGCATAAACAGTATTTATAAGTTTTTCTACCAACCGTGTGAGGCAAATATAATATATCTGTTTGGTGGACACCGTTAGGAATTACTTCTTCTATCTTTGGTCTAGGAATATATTTTGGTCCAGGTAAATATATCTGCCATATTGGCTGACGTTTTAGCCAGTGAGAAACAACGCTAGTAGATAGTCCTGTTTTTTTACATAGAATTTCTATTGCCTTCTGTCCGTGCCAGTATCCATTTTTGGAGTAATATATTTCTCGTAGTTTTTCCATGTTGAATATAAGAAGATGAAAATATTATTTGAAATGGAACCTGTGAATCTAGAAATCAGATAAAATTTGGGTGAAAAGTTAGGCCAAGATGTTATTAAGGATTATGAATGAGACGTTAGATCCTTAATGCGTAGCCGAAGAATATATGGAGCATTATCAACTTTTGCAGCATTATTATATTACTAATAGTTGGAATAGTGGGAATATCGACTATCATTAGTAAGATAGCAGCTGGTGCCACATTAGGTATTGCCAGAGTAGAAAGAATAAAAGCATTTGCCGATAATAATGCAGCCAAATCTAGTAAACATTTATCTAGACTTTACCAAAAATCTGGAGTAGATACTTTTGGGCTATATGACGGCTCGATCAATAGTAAGAGAATAAGTAAGGGTAGCCAATAGCAAGCCCATTATAGGGCATGGGCTGCAAGCCCATTAGCAGGGTATGGTTTTGAATGCTTAAGCATTCCGATTGCAAGCCCATTATAGGGCTGCTAAATCTACTATATAATCTATATGTTGCTTAACTAGCGAGCACTCGGCGTCTGTGAGAAAAGAAAGTTTGGATTTTATTGTACTTAGCCTTTCCTCGTCAGATAGTATTCGATATATCATTGTTTTGGAATACATATTTTTCCAATCTATCGTCTTAAGATTCGATATCAAGTCAGATATCTCTTTGCCAAGATTATTGGATTTGGAAAGTAGATAAGTCTCCAAATTTTCAGCGTATTTTCTAGCAGTAGCTTCCGCGCTCATTTTTTTATGTCAATACTTTTATGAGATTTATCGTTTAAATTAATGCTCTAGACAATAAACAGTTAGGTCTTTGATCAATTCTTCTTTATTTTTTGGTCGGGTCATTTTCAGAGAACTATCGTATTTTGATATAGTAATTCTGGGCGAGCAATCTCTACACATTTGCCGAAGTTGGTCACATAGCTGGCCATTTAGCTTGCTAATTATCGATTTTTCTCTGGCGTCTGGCTCGACAACACTCGAAATTTCTTTATCGGCGGGAGGAGTCCTGGTCAAGTCTTCTTCAGATAGTTTGTAGATAGCTCGACAACACTCGAAACTTCTTCAGAATTTACTGAGCTAACTTTCTCAGGATTTAGCTTCTGAGCGATTAACTCTTTCAATACTTTTTAACTCTTTTTCGAAAAACCTTTGATGCCCAAGGTCCTCGCTTGGTCCTTATAATATGCCAAACTATCTACCTTAAATTTGCTCTGGGGAGGTGTTTTTTCAATATCTTTCGAGAGGACTTGACCAGGAGTTTGATCCTTAGGAAGAGATTTGTCGACAGCTATTGACTTGTCGATTTCTCTTGAGTCTGGGGTGGATGAAGATTTCTCGACAGCGATTGGCTGGGATTTGGGCACTTTTGGCTCGGTAGAGATTTCTTCATCGGAAAATTCGGATTCAGAGGTAGAATAATCTTCTTTCGCTTCCATATTAGATTAATATTGGTAATAGTAACATCATAGCAGATATATATTCAAAATGGAGTACAAAAATATTAACAAAATTATTCCGCCAGATAGTGGAGTAAATAGCGTTCTATTCGAAAAGGATTCAGACTCTTCCGAATCGGAAATGGAAGATGAAAAGAAGGAACAGCTGCAACCACAACCACCTCGTGTTTCATTTCCTCAGCATCAGGATGTAGCTTTTATGAAAAGTATTGCTAAAGCCGAAGCAGATAGTAGAAATGCAGAGGACGATAAGGAAGAATTGTTATTGATGGGAAGACTTAGGAGATGGAGAGAATCTTATTCCGTTTTTGAAACGGATGGTGCAGTATTTAGTAAAAAATTAAAATCAAAAGTTGATAAAGTTTTGGCCGACGGTGCCGAATTGGGAAAGTTGCAAGCTATAGAACAGGAATTGAAAGCTAGTGTCGGCGAAGATATAACTTGTCCTCCGAAACAAGCTGATATAATGTAAATCCAGTGATAGAAAATATGTTGATTTCGTTTCGTTATGACGTCACAGGATTTAGCGAAGTTACAAAAGTAAGTTGCCGAAAAGCCTTAGTAATGACGCTTATAGATTCAGGTTTTACAGGCAGTAAAAAAATACCATCCTATATACAATTTATGCTTATTTATGCTGGTTCAATGAGTGCCGTATATACGCATAATAAAATGAAAAAAGTTCACGAGCCACCAAAATTAGAACAACCGTCAGCTCCTTCTCAGTCGTTACCAGAACCTCCTCCTGCTTTGCAGTCAACTCCTGGAATAGAACCTGTTCAGTCAATGGTAAATTGATGGCAAGGACAATTAAAGACGTTGTGGATTTTGAGTCACTTAGGCCTCCAAAGCTGACAAAAGATGAGGTGTTGCGGTCGGTGCTGAAAGACGCTGCAAAGCCAAAACCCCCACAGAAGAGTGTGAAACGTGTTATGTTTAGAACAAAGCAAGTGGGGAAAAGTATAAAGCCAGCTGCATATGATCAGATCATGGCAACTGTCATTTCAGAAGAAAAGAAAAAAGAACAATGGGCTTACTTAGTGGCACTAGAAAATATAAAGTTAAGAAAGCCTATACCATGAAGAAAATTTGGTGCATGATGTGTGCAATGAATTGAGACACCGAGGATGAACTTAATCTTCACGAGTTGAAAGTTCATTGGAGTGAAAAAGACAGTGGCTATTTTTGCTTAACTGATTATGGTGAACGGATAAAGGCACCTTACGTTTGTCTTAGTTGTGGAGGCAGCTATCCCACCTCGGCCCGACTGAAGACTGATTTATATGAAGCCCATAATTTAAGGTTTGGATTTTAAGTTATGATTTCATGCGAACTTTGTTATCAATCATTTTTCTATTTCAAACACTGCGGTCCAATCTAACTGTTGCTCTAAGGGCTGTCCGTTGGGGCGGGTCAGGTTCCAAGAAATTTGGGTTGGGCACCGATTAAATCTCATGTATTGCGATGTTATGTCCGATTGTGTTAAAGATAGCTGCCCGCCAAAATCTACTCGCCTAGGAACAACAAAACTACATTGTGTTACTCCCGTATTTGATGGTATCTTAACATATTGAGTTGTAGCATTATCGGCATATATTTGCACCTGAAAATAATTATCGTATAAATTTGGATACCTACTTGCCGTCTGAGATGTTGCCACAGCTGTACTATTATCAGAACCGTATTGATTTTTTATGCTAGTTGATAAATTAAATATTAATTTAAATGGCTTGGTGCCGCTGAGGGTATATAAATTTGTAGCATCGTTATAAGTTGATGTAAAAGTTATTGCCGCCGAAGTTGCATCTGCTGCCGTCAATGCCGCTGCTACTGCATTACCTAGATCGTTTGTGCTACCAACTCCGTATGCACCACTAGGCAAAACTGCAGTTATAATATTTGTACCGTCGTCACATTGAATAGAATTACCTTTTAATAGAGAAATATTGGGAGCCGCAAATACCATATTAAACATGGTAAGTTTTAAAAAGAATGAAAGTGGGTGGCCCAAATTTTGTTCAGGTTGTAATGCTATAGTGATGCTGGTTAGAAGACGGGCTAACAGGAGTGCAGACAACACGAGGAATCGTATGGCCATGTAGGGGCGCAACTCTCGTCTTAGATGCTACTAGGCATGTGACACATTGATCCGCTGCCCTCATTCTCAGGAATACCACAGCAGCGTACGCCTCCTGCGATGCGTCACAGAACCCGATCAGGGTACAGGTACAAGAAGTAGTTCCAGTGAAACTATCGAAGTAGCACCGAGGAATGCAGAATGTCCATGATTGCTCCAGACCTGACAACAGGCAATTCCACTTGGTCAACAACACCCCTGACAGCATCTCGTCCCAGTTCAGCCTTGCCGCACAAACATCCTGAAAAAGCATCTTAAACTGAACAGTGATAGGAGAAAAAAGACCTAAAGGATCATAAATCCTTGCAGACAGGCCTATAACGTTCCCCTTTGTACGCTTCATAGCAGTGATGTCACGGAGGAGAGAGCTGAGGCCACACACAAGTTGATCATCCAGTGGTTTCCACTTGACACCAAGCATCTTCACAAATTCTGGAGCCTCGAACTTGTCTCCAAGGGTATTCTTGGTATATGACTCATCGTCGCATGTGACAGGATTCTCAGTGACCCTCGATTTATGGTGCTGGGATTCCAGAAGATGTCTAATGTTTTTGGAGTGCAGGGAGGTTAGTCACAAATTTCCTGAGATTGAAGCCAGCTTCCCCCAATCGCTCCCTTGCCTTCATTGCCAAAAGTAGAGCCTCCTCTTCAGTGTCCGCTCCTGATGTCAGATCATCAACATAGATAGAACGGATAAACATGTCCACAAACGATGGGTCACTGCTTCTGTAGCGTTCAATGTGACATTGCAAGGTGGCATTGAGAAGAAACGGGCTAGATGACACACCGAATACCACGCGAGCAATGACCAGCCTTGGTAGAGGACTTTTGATGTCTTCTACCCACAGGGAATGCAGAGCATCACGATCTTCCTCAGCAACTGATACCATTAAGAAGGCATTCTCTATGTCAGCAGTCACTGCAACATAGTAGAGACGAAATAGAAGCAAGATGTCCAAAATGTTCTGACCAAATGTGGGTCCAGTGTACAAGCAGCCATTGAGAGACGGTCCACCATTTCACGCCGAGGCATCGTACACGATTCGCAACTTGGTGGTTTGTTTGTCCTCTCGGACAACCGCATGGTGTGGGATATAGTGAACTCCTGCGATTGGCCCATCACCTGCTGACATCACTGTCACAACAATACCGCTCTTCATCTGGTCCCGTATTATGGCATCATATTGGCTTAGGATGTTTGGAGGAGATTGGAGTTGCTTCAGGAGATTAAAGAGTCTTCTCTTGCTAAGATCAAAGTTGTCAGGAAGAGGGTGTGGTTCCTTCCACGGAAGTCGAACACAGTAGCGACCCTGCTGTAATGTGACGCTCTGAGTAAACCTACTGTAGACCGAGTCCTCTTCTGGCCTGATCCTCATGCTGTCTAGCTCCCAAAAGGCTTGAGTTTCTTATCGAGGTCAGAAAGATCCTGTTGTGGAGTACACCCCGCATTCAGTACATGAGAGCAAAGAGTGTTCATCGTTGCAGATCCGTGAAGTCCAGTAACAGGTCCAGACAGCACCTATCCAAACTTAGTCTGAACAGCAGTGGGTCCAACCCTTCCATGAATGAATGATCCTGCCTGTGACCACTTTCCAGTAATAGTCTGCACCTATCAGGATACTGATGGGTAGGTTATCTGAGTCATCTGGGTCTGCATGGTCCAATCCAGACAGATACTTGAAACGCTCCACTGCGATGTCTGTTGGCTGTCCAGATAGTAGTTCACATATGAAAGGTACCACATATAGAGTGAGTTCAAGATCCAAGCACAATTTTGTCTTCAGTCCTAGCTCAACGGCATCACATGTTTGCATCCTCTCAGTCTCCGAGCCAAATGTCTTAATTGACAGAGTCACAGACCGCTCCGATGGTAGTTTCAGCTCATTCCTTAGTACGTATATGTACGATTTCTGGCTGCCACTGTCAAGAATCAACCTGGCCTTCATTGGGACTGCTGGTCTGTTCTTGCTGTACACTATGGTAGTAGCCATCTGCAATAACACAGGTGTGCGCGCATCAACATACATCGACAAGGTAGAGTTGTTGCTCCTAGGTTGTTGAGTTGCAGCCAAATTAGATGTCCGAGGTTGCTGTGTCTGATGGGATGAAGTTAAAGGGTCTGACACGGGAGGACTTGTTCTTCTCAAGCCATTACAGATGGTAATGTGATATCTACCGCGACAGTTGGTACACTTGAGGGATGATTTGCAATCTCTTGAGACGTGTCCCTTCTTGAGGCAGACAAATCATCTTCCAGCCTTCAGCAGTATTTGTTTATGGGCTTCTGGACTTGTGACATTCTTACAGGATGTAGATAAGTGCTGTTCTCCACAGTAATAACAGCTCAGTGAGTGTGGATTAGTCGCAACTAGGGCAGCTGCTGTTGGTCGGTCATGGCTGAGCCTCTTCATCTGTGCGTTGGAAGTCTCTTCATTCATGGCTGCTCGTTCTCATGCTTCTATCTCCTTTTCTGCAACTTCCATCATCTTGTCCAGATTCCAGGATTCTGCTCCAACTTCCTTACTGATGATGACACAAAGATCATGAGGTAGCCGCTTCATCAGGATTGGTGCTAACAGGCTTCCATATGACTCTGATGGTACACCTAGTGATTTCAAGCTCCTAATGTGGCCTTCAGCCTGGTCGTAGATGTGGCGAAGTCTCCTGGTCGTAGATGTGGCGAAGTCTCTTGAGGTCCCGCATCAATGTGACAGCATCATGTTCCAAGAGGGCATCCATGTGTTTATTGACTACCTGTTGCTTGTTGCCAAATCTCCTCTGGAGGATAGTGATCGCTTCTGAGTAATTGGCAGTAGTCAGTGAGAGACCAGAGATGGCATTTGCCGCAGAGCCTCCAAGCAATGAGTGCAAGTAGTTAAATCGATCAATGTCTGTGAGCTCAGCGTTGTTATGTACCGAGGATCGAAACATGTCCCAAAACGTGGCTTATCTGTTAGTCGTCCATCAAATCGTTTCAGCTCCACCTTTGGAAGTTTTCATGCTCTTCTAGCATCCAGTGCTGGCTCTACTGCCACTAATGGAAGTGCTGTGTGGACGCCTTATGCCCAGCCCGCATCCGTTTCCTTTTCGCAATTTGTTCAGACATGTTCTTGGCTTACCAGGATCAATAGGACCATGCACAATATTGCGGCTGGAACTGGATTAGAGTACATTCTCCCTCCCTCCCGCGCACTCGCTACCACATGTCGGATTGCTCCTAATCACGTACAAAATGAAATTAATGCAATATTTGACATGTACACTAAACATTGTTTATCTACCTGGTCTAATGCATGTGCTTGTGCTTCATCAACGAAGTTCCCATCACATAGTATTTTGGCATTTTCCATATAAGGAGAATGTAGTGATGAAGTTCGAACATGACCAGCAACCTCAGCAGATCGGAAGGGCAATTTCTCTTCTGCCAATTGTGAAATTGACATGTAAAGAGTATGGATGTTGGATACCTGAGAAATTTCTTTCAGTGTGAATTATTCATAGCTCGTGCATAGCACAGTTTACCCTCAATGCCTTATGAACACGGATACCGATAAATGCCTTATGACACGGATACCGATAAATGCCACTCCAAAATACTGATGTCGTTTCAAATTGCAATGCAGTGTCGAGTGCCTTGACAAAGGGCCCTTCATTTTCAGAATACCCTCTTTTCACAAGTGCTGTGCATTTGGCCACTTCTACTTCCTATAGTGGACATAAACTTAATATAAATTGTGTTGGATCATTACATACAAGTGCCTTCACTGATTTCTTTTTTTCAGCAGATTGTTTCAGCAGATCCACAGCTAGAGGGTTTTTCTCCCCATGAACTAAGGCCACATGTTGTAACCTGCTGCTGCAACACTTCCTGGGAATGCTGGGTGTTTTCAAGGTCTGCTTGGAGCACTGGAAGCCTCTGCAGTGCCTGACTGTACGTGGAAAAGCTGGAAGAGTCGAAATCAGTAGTTTGACGTGCCAATTCCAAGTACAGCTGACAGCATAAAGCTTCCAGTAAATGGAACATCTTAGTGAAGATCCCCAACATTATGTGGAGGCCAGGTGGGCAGACCTGCATGGTGCTGCCTTATCCAACAAAGATTGCCTCTCTTCATCACTGAGGATGAGGACCTCATTTTGGATAAGGGCAGATGCTTCTCCACCTACCACTGACAATCCTCAGCATTTCTAAACATCTCATCTTCACAGAAGCAGCTATGGTTTCCTAATAATGTGGTAATACCGTAATTGATCTAATTGTTGACTTAGTTTCCAGTCGCAAACAACCGTGTGGGCCTGAAACAGCCGTGACATGCATTGAACTTATGTAACTTGATCAATTCATTGCATTTTACTTCGCCAACATGGTGAATATGACAAAGGAGTATCTGTTTGCTTTGGGGTACTACTCCGTAGCTTTCTGCCATAGGGTCCACTCAATAGTTGTTTGCTGTGGGGTACTCCATAGCTATTTGCCATGGGGTCCACTAAATAGTTGATTGTTTGCTGTGGGGTACATGTACTCCATAGCAGAGCTGTTGCAGCATTTGATGCACGTGTGCAATTGATATTGCCATAGGGTACACTAAATATAGTACCTGTTAGCTGTGGGGCATTTGCAGTAGAGTCCACTCCACTGTAGGGTACTCTGTAGCTTCTGCCGAAGAATCCGCTGTGCGATACTCTATAGCTTATTGCCATAGGATCCACTCCATATACGATATAGCTGTCAGCCATAAGGTCCAATCCTTAGTTGTGTGCTTTACATATAGGGTGCTCTGTATGGGGTACTCCGTAGCAAGCATTGCAGCCGCGAAATGTGTAGCAAATGAGATTCATAGTCCTGTATCTCCAATCCATTACTCTAATATCTATGTTGTCATCTATTTTGATGAAACATCTACTGAAGCAGTTGTGTATGACAATCAGCAGGTCTCAGAATAATTCTGGACCTTGACACATTGATGAAGATCTAGAAGCTTGCAGATATAGTTGTGGACAATAGCCAGTCCAACAGAAGGTCAGTCAAGGGCGGTTCAACTGTATCAACATTGGTAGCTGTTAGTAACTCCTTGGCAGTGAATATTTGCTACTGTGGGCAGTCGCATTCCCCCGACACAATATTGAAGCCAGGGGACATCTAGTCCTAAGTACTCCTGCGTAATGAAAAACAACCATGGCTTCCAGTACATCACAGCCTCCTAATTTACGTTTCTGGACTTGACATAAGTTCTTCTTCCGACAGTGAATGTAATGGTTTGCACACCAGGCTTTCCTGCAGTCACTCAGAATACACATGTGCTATTTGGTGCTGGGAGCCACAGATCTTACGTCACATGCAGGATACGAGACGTTCTTAAGCTACCAACAAAGAGAACTGAGACTTTGGTGGTACGGACATTTGTTGCTGAAGATGGAAGATCCTAACTATGTGATGCGGTTGATTTCAGTATCTGTACAAGAGATGGAATGAATGTCATATCAATGCTTACTGACCCTTGATTTGTGAGCCTCTGATCGGGCAAAATTTGACTCTTGCATCAAAGAGATACCTCATACCACAAGAACCAGCTACGAAAATGATTATCGATGATACATTTTTGACACCCTACAGGACTGCAATGTTCAAACTGATACATCAAATGGTTACCGAAAGCACCACCAAATCGACAACACCCTGTTAGTGAGATTCAGTTTCAATTCAAACGGCTGTCTCATGGGTGTAGATCAAGCGTCCCGTTGATGGGATGAAGCTGCTGTCCTGGAGGTTGCGTCTACCTCTCCAGAAGGAGAAAGTCACATGGAAGCATTGATGCGTATCAGGGATTTATCTGACCCACCCGCTACCCACGCGTAACTTTTGGGCTTACCCACCCGTGACTTTTGGGCTTTACACACCCGTAAAAATTATATTACAGCTTTTTATAGTTAATTGGTTGCGGGCGTCATCGTTTCAATGCGCTGCATGACTATAAATGATTTCATTGTTATAATCCCCTCTGCCCCCAGGTATTCATTAGCGGTCACAAAAAAGTACACGTAATGTGCTGTTTGCGTCACATTTTTCGCCATGATAGAGTAAAGACGAATCGAGTAAAGCGGTCGCGTAGGAATGACAAAGCGTATGTCACATACGATTATACGTGTACTAATTGTCACCGCTACTGCACTTTTAGCCACACTGTTGCATAAGGACGAAGGGTCTTAACTGTTGCCTTTTTCAATGAGCTTGTGTACTATAAGAGGTATTAATTAGTACCATTAGGCCTATCGGTAGGCGTTAATCTGCTCAGGAAGCATTAGGTCAAGTATTCCTCAAGGTTGTTATTCCGGGTGACACCCGATGGCTGTCGTATTTGACTAGTCAACAGGTATGAAGCAATTATGTTGTCTCTGATGACCATTGCAAATGGTGATGATAGCAGTGCAGCAGAGGCAACAGGTTATGTCAAGTGGATGAGTTCTTTTGAAACATATTCAATAGTTGTGTTTATGCAAAAACTATTAGTAAAAATTACTTTCTAAGTACTGGTCTTCAGGCATCATCATCTAGCATAAAAGACTGCATTTATGCTACAAGAGCAACAACTGAGGGTTTTTTGGTTGATAAAATCATTCAAGATGCTTTTGGCAATATTCCAATCATTGAAGCTAATGTTGGTGTACATTTCATGATAGAACTGCTAATCATCAGCTCTTAGATAAAGTTATTGCAGAGTGCACCAAACATAGAGATCGCATTGCAGACAATATGGAAGAGCTCCTCCTCAGTGATACTGTAAAAACATTATCCAAGGAGCTTCCTAATAAGGTAGAACAGAAACTTTCTATTAACTGGTGTTCAATGCACACAGCTCTCGGTCTTGATCCTGTTTTAGCTTCCAGCATAGAAACAGAGTGTAACATCTTCCGTCGTATACCTACTATCAACCTAACTGCATTTGTCATAAACCCTACTGTCAAAGGCTTGCTGCAATCAGATTGTTGCTGTTGCCATCAAGTTCTGCTGAAGCATTTTCAATGAGCAGAATTTTGACAAACCTGCGAAATTGACTGAGGGACACTTGGAAGACCTACGTTTCTGTGAAATGGAGGGACCAGACATTCCTATTGAGGCATATAGGAAACATATTAATGCAAATTTTTTCTTTATGGCATAATTACAGGGTAAAATAGTTTTTGCATCAACTTTGCATCATTATGTTTTTTGCGAACACTGGAAATCGATTTGTGTATGCTGTACTTTATACTTGTAACTATTACTACAGTATGAATCATTCATGAATTGATTGTACACAATTGAATTCTGGCACGCATATGACACATTATAGCTTCCATGGTTGACATAACCCACCCGTGCCCGGCTGCCTACCCACCCATCATAAATAAAAGCCAGATAAATCCCTGCGTATAAAGCATTGTGTCGAGCTGAATCATTTCATGTGTCTGCCAAATGGAAGGACTTGCGACAAAAATGACTTGCAACAGCAACAGATTACCTGTAATTGTAAGACTGGGTCAAACCTCTGACATCCTTGCTCGTTGTGCGCATTTCTGTGTAGACAACTTGAGGATTGCGTATGACCGAGCGCTCCAAAGGTGTAAATCTCTTGTAGAAGATATGCTACTCCGTTTGGAGCACCCAGCTTTAAATATCTGTGTACGATGACTTTTCCAACTCCTCAATGGTATACAGGTTCACAGCATACAGAAACCAGTATAAGAATGAGGCCGTGCACTCTGTACTCCTGACGCACATTATGACAACACCCTGATTGAGAAATACAGTAGCGGTCATAAAAAAGTTTACGTAATTATTTACGCCGCGGCCGTAGTACGGTATAACCGTAAACGTAATGTACATGGCAATAGGCACGGGTGGGTTATGTCAACCTGTAATTGTAAGGCTGGGTCAAACCTCTTGACATCCTTGTTCGTTGTGCGCATTTCTGTGTAGACAACTTGAGGATTGCGTATGAGTGCCGTACAACGCCCGTGTTTAATATAATAATAACGCCTGATGCTGCATACGTACATGTACCACTGGGTACGTCCCTAGCATTACAAGAAGCTGCAGATTCATTTCTAAGGACTGATGGCGCCATAAGAGGCGGAATTCACAAATTCATTAAGCGGTACCAAGCCACAGGATGCAGTTACCGCAGAAATCATGGCAATTGTCGATGACCACATGAGATGTCTGCTCACCACACGGCTACTTTCGAAAGGCGAGGTAGCGCTTATTGCCAGATGATTCGTGATGCAAACAAGGTGAAGCGACTGGCTGTGGCGTGGTGGCCAGGGGGGGCCGGGGGGGGCAAATGCCCCCCCTGCGAGGCTTAAAAATGGGGGCACCACCAAGCACAAGGGGCGCCTTAAAACTGAAAGGTTGCAACAATTTATTTTTCCGATACGTAAATCATAGCCTAGGCAATTTAAAAAAATTTGAATCTGCAATCACTTGTTGGAACAATGGCCTACAGGCTCCCGGGCGCCATGCAATTTAGTACTATTGAAATTTGACCGTATCATGTGTAATTAGAATACTCCCCTCCGCCCCCATCGAAAAAAAAAAGTTTCGCGTTTAAACGAGCGGATTTTCGTAATCATTAACGCTTCCGCATACCTGTTTCAACATTTAAAGAACTGGTATCGCAACAGGATTTTAAAGAACAGCACGGTATATCTCTTTGTCAATCTTAAAGACGTTAACGCTCGAACCTCGCACGCGCATGCATACATGTAGTCTGATCGGAATATATTTTCAGTTGTAAGAAGTGTTCGATGGAAGACAAAGGGAAAAGAAAGAAATCTGATTGGAGCATCATATCGTAAATGAAAGTGAAGAAGGAAGTGTTGATGAAGAAGCTAAACGTATGCGTAGGTTTGGTTATGACTTTACACTTGGATGCGCAGAGAAGTTATCAAGTTAAGTTTTGCTCCAGTCTTTAATAAGTTTTATAGCTTTTACGAGGAATCAGAACATGCATGTTGATCTGCATGAACATGGGTGTAAGGACAAAGAAGAGACTGAGCAAGCTGTCACTGATGACATATATATATAAATATAGACAGAAATTATACCGTGGTACTATCCATTGCATTATCAATTCTCTGCAACCTCATGCATGCAGTACCACGTTCTGAATGCTTTTTCTGAATTGTGCAAGCAGTATTCGATACCAGTTGCAGTACGCAGCTTTTCGGCACTATAAAGTAAGTTAAAACACGTCTCCGATCTATACCATGCATGATGCAAGAATCAAAGGCCAGAGATCTACGTATTATCTCTAGAAAGGTTAGAAGGGTTCATGTTGATGACAGTAGAGAAGAAACTTCTTATGTGCTTTTCAAATAAGGCCATTGTACAGCAATGTTCATCCGAATTGTCCAGAGCACTTCTTTAACATCGCAATCTACCGTTCAGTTAGCGCATGTATAGTTACATATTTTATAATTTACTCATACGAGCATTAAAATGGGCTTCAGGGGATGGGGGGGGGGGGGGGGGGGGGGGCGCCAAAATATGCATGTTGCCCCCCCCCCCCCCCCCCCCCCCAGCCAATAAGTAGCCACCACACCACTGGCGTCTGGATTGGGCAAGAGCTCAAATCGCTGAAGCACTACGTAGTGAGTAAGTCGCTAGCTAGCTGTTTACTTATTAGATACTCATGTACAGCCGTAATTGTACCGTACGTCTGTAATAGCGTACCGTACGTACGGCAGACCGTACAACGGCCACGGCGTAATCAAATACGTAAACTTTTTTTATGACCGCTACTGTAGGTTTGTGCTACGAGTTGAGGGTGGAAAGTTCTGCGTACATAAAGTTGTACAATGAGTATGTGGAAAATGTACTGCTGGTAATATAAATAGGCTCAGGAATGCCTGCAAGGGCGACTGAGCTCGAAACATACTAATTAGATGACAAGGCATTTGGCTACCTTATACTATTTCCAATGGGCGCAGCTCCACGAGGAATGTTTATGTTGCTAACAAACAAATGTTCTTCTATCCAGTGTATTCAGAGTCTAGATCCCTAACAGGATCGAACAAGGGGGTCGCTAGATTTCTAGAGGAGGAAGCATCAACATGTGTAATAAGGACCTCCTCTTCATCAGACCTTTTGAATCAGTTTTAGCCACCTTCCTGGGAAAAATAAACAACCGCTCGTTATTTGTGATCGGAGGCGTAAAACTTCATGCTTAGGCCACAACTATATGATTCCTTGTTTCCCATTTCCCGCCCGCACCATTATTAGGTACCATTATATTAATCATAGAAATTTTTTTTATGGCTATCTTGAACGTATCTGATGTGTGTTTGTCTAGAAAAACCAGTGGCGTATTTAGGGGGGGGGGGGTTCAGGGGGCTAAGGCACCCCCCTCCGACACAAGAATGAACATAATTACTCAAATAGTGTAATTTCCCTTCGCCGCGAGCTATAGTTATGCTTACATTTAGCGCGGTAATTTAATTCTAATCACTTCTATTATTCACATCACTATAAAAGATTATTAAGCGGTTCCTAGTTGGATTCTGTTGACTGCTACTCGTCCTCCAGCTTTTTAGTTACTACTCCACACTTTGGCGTAGTAGGAAGCTTTGTGGGGACAAAGATAGCCAGGTGCTGATTACATGCACTTTTCTCATTCGAAGTGTGCCAATGGATGCATCTTTCAACGTACATAAGACAAGTGGCTCCAAAGTTATCCTTGGCATGTCAGTATACAGTGAAACGACGTGAAGTTTGCAGTCTTCCATCAGCAGATTGTATCCGCAGTATTAAAGCTGCATTGCCAGAGCCCTTATCAGTATTCGCAACGCACTCAGCGGATCATTTAGTGTGCTAAAGCGGATAAAGCTAGAGGCTGTTCGTCATATACATCTATTAATTAGCGTATGATGAATTTGCTTGGCGCCATCCTTGGCGATTGCAAACATTCTTGCCGATTGAACGTAGTTCGCATTAAACTCTGTTCTATTTCTATTAGACTATACACTGCTGAGTGGGCGTGGTTGCCAAAAATTTCGTGCGCCATACATCCAGCACCCCCCTCCACCAAATACTGGAAACTACTTAACTTCCTTGGAATATTGAAGCAGAACACTCCTTTCGCGATTTTTTCGAAGATTCTATTCGACAACGTCTTCCAAGCACATCTATAGAGTCCTAGATACATTTAGTTAAAGCGGAGGCGGGCACCAGCATAGATAGTAGAATAAAGGGATTGGAAGAAACAGTATATACATTTACGTGACGTGACGTGACGTCACGTTTCGTTACATGACTGTGCTTCGCATTGAATCTTCTAGTGGGCGTGTGATCTGTTGAGCATCCTTCCGTAAAGAGCTTCTTTAGTTTCGTTGTGTGAGGGCAACCTTTTTTTAGTTGCATATCGTGTAGGCTGTGATTTGTTAATACATGAATCAATTTATAATAATGAATAATGAACCGCCCACCCACATGCCTTGCATGTCCTATTGAAATGGGAAACAAGGAATCGTATTGGAGTGACTTTATTCTATTCGCACAATTTACAGAAGGATTTTTGACGAATACAGTGATACTTCAATTTCATTTGCCGATTACAGACAAGTTGCCTCTTATTTTGCTAGGCTTATCAACATCAGCACAGATTATGGAGATGACGAGTCTGACGAAGATACAACAGATGTGTTTTTTGCACAATTCGGTCACGGCAGAGCAGTGGCAAATGCACACTATAGCAGGCAGACGGCGAATTGTAATTAGATGGATGCTCAAAGGACGATCCTCAGCTCGCAAGAACATTGAATTTGCCATCTGGTGAGTGTACAAATAATGATTAAAATGCGGCCTTACTTAAAATCATGCATAATTAGATGGATTTTTGAAGTCACAATTAAGTGAGAGATCACATATAGAGTGATAAGATGAAAATGCATCCTTAAACCATATGCTTAGATATGTGCTGTAATGCTGAACAAGAAAGTAAAAAAGCAAAGAGGACTGTAAAATCGAATGAAGTAAAAAAGTTTATTTATTTGCTTTTTCTTAATCACGCCTTTTTTCAGTGTTCTCCTTGGATCTTGGGAATGACTAAATATAAGAGCATTCTAGAACAAGGAGGCTTGTTTGATGATAAATTATGCTGCTTTAATACTTCTTCGAGATCAGTTTCCCACAATGTCTGGTTTTCAACCCACTGTGTTGTCAGGTTAAAGGCGTCAAACCAATGAATACAGATGGTATGTTGTAATTACATAATCATGGCTGCTTTAACATGTGCAATATCTAGGCGCACAGATTCATTACACTGGCGAGGGACATTGGGTTACAACAGAAACATTACCATTGAGTCTTAAAGAGCAGTTTAGCACTGTGTACTAGTGTGCTGCAAATGACTCAGCCTTGTTTGTCACACATACCCAGTGCAGCAACAGTCAGGATCCACAGACTGTGGCCTCTTTTGTATTGCATTTGCTTACTATCCTGCAATAGGAGACAACTTAAGGACTCTTATTTTTTATCAAGGCAGGATGCATTCCCATCTGCTATCCTGTTTTGCACAAAGTGAACTATATATAACACCATTTCCTCAAGCAACTACCACAACAGATACAATCAGGAGGTGTGCACTGAGGCATCATGTCATTATCCTTCAATGTACCTGCAGAATGCCTGAATCAGGCAAAATGATTCAGTGTGAAGTTTGCTACCAATGGTACCACTATGTATGTACATCTATTAAAAGGGCAACAATACAGTGGAAATGTTTGTTGTGCTTGAAAGACAAATAGTTCTTGAAAGACAACTAGTTTCTGAGTTGTGTCTTATATGTATATCAGTACAGTTGCCCTATTTTGTACTTGTTATCTAAAACTCCAATGGTTAACCTCAGGTACCATTCGAAAATTACAAAGCTTCAAGACCCATGCCCCTATTTCTAAGTGTACCTTATACGCATTGAACCAATATTAATTAATGTGGGGGCCCAATTTCACTAAGGGGTACCGAATTGCTAGTGAAATGGGGCTTTGAGGGGGTCCCAATTTGCTAGGTTGGTCGGCCCCAAATCGCTAGGGAAATGGGGCTGGGGGGACACATTTATAGGGGGGCGGGCCTACATCACTACGACGCCTGCCCTCATTGCTTCTTACCTAAGGATCATATGTTCCACAGGAACGGATTTCATGACTATTGCAACCACCATGAGGCTATCAAATTATTTCGCCTTGCTTACTTGAAGCTTGTTGATAGAACTGGCTCTACAGTAGTGACAACCATGGCATGCTTAATCTGTGGACCGCCTTTGTTAAATTGTGAAATTGGTCAATTGCACTGAGTATGGCCACGTATCACACTAAATCACAATAAACTATTTGAATTACTACCTCTGTTTAATGTTAATTAGTAGGGCCACGGCACGCCACCTTTGCATTTCAATTTTGGGCTGACATCTGTCGTTGATCGAGACACAGGATAAAATAAAATGCTCCAGCTAGTACATATTCTGATCTCATTGTGAGAAGTGATGGTAACTTTATGCGAGCCTATATTGACTATACTAGCACTTACATGTACAGTACAACTGTATATGTGCTTAATCTATTCCCAAAAAGTACATTTATGGCTCAATGCTAGCATGCAGAATTTGTTGAACTTTGCAGTGTCTTGAGTACTTCATAATGTGGAAAGTCTATCGCAATGATAGCACCATAGCTTACATGCACACACAGGTGATGCACCATTCAGATGGGTCAGATGATCCAGAATATGACTTTCAAATTGGTAGTAGCCAGATCTTAAACATCATAATGACACATGTTTGTGCATGCTGATTGTCTAAAAACGAAACCAATGCAACACCCTGTTTGGAGTTAGGACTACTAAAGTACAATACTGAGAAAGTATGTATTGTACACTCGAATCAGGAGCTCGCACGTTCCAAATTTGTGAGGAGTACTCGATCTCTTCAGTGGCATCAGGTGTCTACTGGGAGAATACAATATCGAATTGGACAGTGTCATAACTCCTGTCCAAAATAGACCACGGAAGGTTCAATCAGCAGTTGAAGAGAAGATCAGGTCATTGGTACAGTGTGGAGTTTTGGCACCAGTAGAATGTCCAACCGAATGGATCAGCAATCTAACTGCTGTCTGGAATGTGGACAAGAAACAAGTACGGGTATGTCTCAACCCTCGTGACTTAAATAGGACGGTGAGGAGGAATGATTTTAACATGCCGACTCGATGATGTTCTCCCAAAACTGAAATATTCAGTTTCTTAGATGCCAAGAATGGATTCCTTTATGTCAAGCTGACGGAGTGGAGCAGTTATTTAACAACCTTTTGGAGTCCTAATGGTCGGTATCGGTAATAGCGCCTACCCTTTGGTCTGTCTTCAGCACCTGAAGAATTTAAGCGTCGTTTGCAAGCAGCACTGCAAGGTCTGGATGGAGTGGAAGTTGTAGCTGACGAAGTGCTGGTCTATGGAAGTGGGGCAACAGAAAAAAAAGGCAAGAATAAGTCATGGCGAGAGGTTGGTCAAGCTGTTACAAAGGGTGAGAGAGGTTCGGTTGAAATTCAACAAGGACAAACTGTGTTTGCATCTAATGGAGCTTGTCTATATTAGGCACCACATTTCCATCAGTGGATTGAGGCCAGACGCCGCTAAAGTGACAGTTATAAAAAACATGCCTGAGCCCACATCGCCACCAGCTGTGCGTCGTTTTCTGGGCATGTACATCTATCTGGCGTGGTTCATGCCCCAGCTGTCCACTACTAGTGAACCTCTTCGACACCTTACAGAAGGAAGTGCAGAGTTTCAGTGACTGAGGCAGAAAAGTCTGCATTCTGGAACCTAAAGAATATGATCAGCTAGGAACAGTTTTTAACCAGCTACGATGTTCGCAAACCGGTTGTAATCCAATGCGATGCCAGCACAGAAGGTCTTGGAGCTACACTCTTGCAAAAAGGACGTCAGGTTGTCTCAGTCTCCAGATCACTAACCAAAAGTGAACGCAACTATGTAGCGCTGGAAATGGAGTGTTTGGCAGCAGTCTTTGCATGCCAGAAATTTGATCAATACATATATGGGAAGAGAGTGACAGTGGAAACCAACCACAAGCCCTTGGAAGTGATCATCAAGAAGGTGGCAGCCACAAGATGACGCCAACGGATGCTGCTGCAGTTACAGAGGTATGACTTAAATGTCGTGTATCTTTCTGGTTCGCAACAAGTGGTGGCAGATACCCTGTCCACAGCACCTCCTCCAAAAGATACTGCCTGTAGGGATCAGGTCTTTCAAAGATGCACTGTTCAAAGAACTGGAAGTGATTTTGGAGCAGGATTTCATCCCGATAACTGCCATGAGACTGACTGCCATGAAGGAGGCTGCAAAGAAGGATGTGGAACAGACAGTACTCCAGAAGGTCATTAGTGATGGGTGGCCAAATAAGACAGTGGAGGTACCAGAAAGTGCACGGAAGTACTGGAATTTCAGAGAGGTGCTAACCACTCAGGATGGCGAGATATACAAAGGTGGTCAAGTGGTGGTACCGGGATCACTGAGAGAGGAGATCTTGCGTCGTCTGCATTTCAAGTCATCAAGGTCAACAGTCTACATTCCGTCGAGCGAGAGATGTGGTCTATTGGCCAGGCACGTTGGAAGATATCAAGCAGGTACAGTGCCGTCCACCCACAAGTTCACACTCGCACGCGAGTGTATTGTGTGTCGTGCGCAAGTCACGCGCGAGTCGCACGTGAGTGCAATTAGCCCTCGATACGAGCGCTGTTGCGAGCGTCACTCAAATATCAATTTACGCCATTGCTACAGATGATTACGTTAGTTTCAAGCTATTAATAGTAAATGTTTTTGTTCCAGCTGTTTTGCTTTGAGTTAAGGCGCGCGAGTCATTATTGCACTCGATCGAGTCACGCTCGTGTCGAGCACGCGCGAGTGTGAACTTGTGGGTGGACGGCACTGTAACCAAAACCTGTCCTAGATCGAGTCTGTGAAGAGAACATGCCAGCACAAGACAAACAAGAGATCAGAGCACATGAGATTCCAGACCAGCCATGGCATAAGGTGGGGCTGGATCTGTTCTGGAACAAAGGAAAGGACTACTTGATCATTCATTGTTGACTATTTAATTGACCTCTTCGAAATATGTCCACTACCAAATTCCACCAAGCAATACATGTTGTTTTGAAAACCTACGATTAAAATAATTAATTCAGTTCGTAAGAAGTGCTATGTGCAATATTTCATATTACCTCAATTTCGGTGGTAGTTCATTTATACTGAGCCATATTGGCCAACTTTCAGCTTCAGATAAATTAAATACTTGAACTCCGTCTGTATTAATTGTGAATGAAATGCTTGCTGGGTATGTGAATGAAAGGAAACCATGATGCTGTGAATGTTTTTGTTTTTTGTATTGCTCGCCATCATATATATCCCTTATGCAATCTTCATTGTTAACATGATGATCAAACCTCTTCTGTAAAGCATTCCAAGTATCAGGATCTAATAAGGAATTATGAAAGAAGCAAATAAAATTGTTATGTGGCTATATAAATACCTGACAAGGCACTTTGGATTTGGGATTCAATGTCACAGATCAGGAAGTTCTCAACCGTTGAAATGCATTCATTAGGACATAAAGTTTCGGTTTCATCAAAAAGATGACGACACAAAGTGCAGAACTGGTGCTTTTCTATAAAAGACTGTTTCTCAAAAACAGAAAAGAATTTTTCATGCTTGTATACAGATCATGCAGCTTTGTTGGGTCGTGGAAGTAAATCAGCAATTAATGCAAGCAATCATTAATAGTGGTTTTGCAATGCTTCAATGAATACTGCAAAATTATTGAATGATACTGCAGAACTGAAATTTTTGTTCCATTATAGAGGTATCACTGCATTTTTCAATACTTTCAGCATGTGCCTCTGATGTTTTGCATTGAAAGCTATCACAAAAGTCTTCAGCTGACATGGTACTCAAATGAGTATCAGTGCTTAAAATTTCATTTTGCTCTAACAATAGGAATTATTGGTGTACACGACATATTTATCAGAAAGATTTACCTTGGACCTGTATGTTGTCTGCCCGCGTATACGACATTGATCTGTGTCATTAAAAATGATGGATGTATAATTAGCAGCAATTAAACTGTCCAGTACCTCTTGAGAAGTTTTTTCAACCGAGACTTCGTTCTTGTGGGAATGCCATCTTCCGTTCCGCTTTGCAGAAACTCTCTCTTCCGCTTACCCCGATCGGCTGAATTCATATTGCACCCGCCACTGAAATTTAAATGTGATGTATCAGATTGCTGCGATTTCTTGAATGAACAGCTGCTGTTAATCTACAATAAGAATATTAGCTGCATATTACTTCCTCGTGTTCATCGGTGCTATGTCACTAAGAAAGATTACAGCAACCTGGACTGGTAAGGGAAATACCATTCTAGATGGATATTCTATCGACTGTCCTAGACTAGGACGTTTTGTCCTAGTCTAGGACATGTAATAATTTTATGAATAAAGTTTTTTTAATGCACTCTGATACCTTGCAAATGAATGAATAAGAGCTGTCAGTAAAAAATGAAGTTCATTCTTATCTAGAACATCCATGCATGTGGTTTTGGGGCTGTACCACTGCCATTTATGGTTATCTCAATTAGCTACAGGTGTGCGAAATGTTTTTGATTTCAAGGCCTTCAGATGGGGTGACAGAGCAAATCTTTGGGTGTTGGTGCAATCATCAGTGTATATGCGAAGTCACTGGATAGAGATGGGTTAAGACTAAATTTCCTCTTACTTGGCAAAAGGAAAAGCTTCACAACTTGACTATGTTGACCTTTGTACCGCCTTCGCGAGTTGGTGAATAAGTGCACACAATTGAAGTACAGTACAATGGAAGAACATGGAAGTTAAAGGGCACTCAGGTTACAGTAACTATGGCTGCACCATGCCAGTCTTCGTCTATCTGCGGTATCAGCGAAGGCAGTAGCATACAATTACCTGTCACTGTGGTAGGCCCTTTGTCTGATGTTTGTGAAGAGGACATAGAATTGACGCTATCAGATGAAGATGACAGCGATGAGAATGACCCACGTACTGCTACATCAGCTAACTCTACAACTACCATTAACTGGGAGTCAGGCTTCAGCGATATAGTTTTTGATGCAAGAACACAGCCTCGCTTTCCCGCGCAATTGCTAATCAGGAACCCATCCCATTCATCTCCTGCAAGCTTTATTAAGGCTTTTATGCCAGTTACCTATATCAGGGATGTCATCATTCCAGCCACCAACAGGCATGCTACTGCAATAAATATGCCTTACTGGTATGAGTTAACAGTACATGAACTGCGGCACTGGATGGGAATCTGGTGGGCACTCTGTGTCTGTCACATTAGTAGTTGCACAAATGCATGGCAAGTTGAACCCAAAGATTCTCTGACTCCTGCTTTAAACTTTGGTCAATTTGGCATGTCTAATCAGCGATTTGAAGCCATCACCTCTGCAATTGCACTGTCCACATATCCACCACCTTACCCTGATGACCAGTTTTGGGAGATACGTCCGTTTATAGAGGCATGAAACTTGCAATTGAAATCAGTTTTTTCTCCAAGTTGGTCAGTATGTTTGGATGAATCAATGATGATGTGGGAAAAACCTGGATGGGTAATTGTATGCATTTGCGATTATAAAAAAAAAAGGTATTGGCCTAGACATATAGATGGGGATGCAATTAGAGCTGGTGCTGCTTCACTTGAACTGTATGCATTTGCAATTATTTTTTAAAAAGGTATTGGCCTAGACATATAGATGGGGATGCAATTAGAGCTGGTGCTGCTTCACTTGAACTGGGCAAATGTGTTGCAAAGTGTGGTCTTGCATCTAAACTTGGATCACAGCCAGTTCCATTCTTTGTGGCTTGCTTGCGTGACAGCGACCATGTGGTGCTTGCAATGTCAACTGCTGGTACCTTCAATCCAACAGGTAAATATGTTCCACGAGGTCCTTCACAAGACTTCAATCGTCCTCAGCTTTTTTATGATTACTATGTATCACAACACAGTATAGATGACAACAACAATGTGCGACAAGGTACTAGAGGAATTGAAGAAGTGTGGAGCACTAAAACTTGGATGCATATGGTATTTGCACTTGTTATGGGGGTATCAGAGGCCAATGCATGGCTTGCATACAGAGCATTTGCTGATCCTCAGGAATATAAAACTCACAGTGAGTTTCGGAAGGCACTTGCCTTAGAGCTTTTCCAACAAGAGAAGTATGAAGATTCAACTCCAAGGTCAAAAAGACGCAAGGAAATGACTGAATCTCCTAGTCATCTATTGCGGGCATTTCCGCCATACAGATCTTGAAACATAAAGTTACAGGCATTCAAACCAAACAAGTCTAAGAAAAGCAGATATGTGCAGCTCAGGTGTAAAGAGTGTTCAGCCAAAACCTCTTATTATTGTTCTTGCAGTGCTCCTAGAGCCATGTGCAAGATTTGGTATGGCAAGCACATTGCAAAGCACTGACTAAAAGCATGGACGTGAACTGAAAAATTGTCACTTGATTTTTTTCTTTCTTAAGAATGAGTAATTTTGTATAACCTTTGGCACACATATGTTGGTGTGAAAGTACTGAAATGTTTTTTGCAGCATACTTGAATACAAGGCTATTTTTAAAAGGTCAATGTCCTAGTCTAGGACAGCCATTAATGAACCGTACTTGAAGTGCCGCTGTAGACCCAAAATCATTAATTACACTTGAGTTAAATATATATTAGTAAACTACAGACCTTTACAATGTTATAGAATTTTATTAACCAAATGCATTTGATAAGGGTTTTATACAATAAATGCTTAAATAGAGGCTAGACTAGGACATTTTTCCTATACAATATCCAGAGTATATACTATTGATGCATTTCAAATTCATGGGTTATATTCACTTAGGATCAGATTATTTTAATCGTTAACACCGCTTCCGTGAAATTAGATGACCTTTTTGGTCGAACTCAATATTCAGAAAATTAGTCTCATTGATTCTATATGCTACATAAAATATTTCATTAGAAAGCTAATCTCTCGCTGAGCTGTCACGAGCAATTCCTAAGCTTTTATCTATTTCCAGTAATGAGCCATACTGATCTATAGTGGGATCGTCCCCGTTTTAGTTGCGGTAAAACATTGCATAGTACATTTTTTTCCTAGGCCATTGTATTTGAATCTGGCTTACCCACAAGGCTTCATTTTGCATAAACAAAGGACCCAGGTAGTATCAAGCTCGTATGTAGCCTCTTTCTGTGATAACTTGCAGTTTTAAGTGTGAACGTTGGTCCCCGGACCTTCGCTTTAGTCTCATTCCCAGACAACATGACGCAATGTTTCTTGCAAAATTATATAGACCAATGTTGTAAATGCAAGCGCGGTCGGCCGAGAAAGGTATTTATCGAGCGCATGGTCCATGGAAGGCACTGTTACTGTCCATCTTGAAGTCCCTCCCGTTGCACAATGCAAGCATGTGTCTTATTGTGTGAGTGTTGAGAAAAGGCTGCAAGCACGATCGGCTACAAATGATCTTGCCCACGAGATAAACAAGAGCTACAGGCCTACTTAATCCGCCATAATCTGAAGAAACGTCGTATAAAGCAACACATGGATACAGACTGATACTGATTTTACTTATTTCAAGCTGATGGACATTCCTGGCCAGAGCCATTCCAAACACCAGTCACCTGATGCAGCCACTGGAAGACATAATCCGATCCAAACTGATACCCAACCTCAAAGGTCGAAGTGCTCCTTCCGACACTGAGAGAGAGCTGTTCTCCCTGCCAGTCATATTAGTTGGAATGGGTTTAATAAACCCATCCACTTTATCCCAGTCTGAATTCCACTCGAACAGTCTCATATCTCAACCTAATGTAAACAACATCTTGTATGACTATACAATGAAGAAACACTCATAGAGCAACAAACATCGATAAAGGAAGTAATGAAAATGAAACTTAACAGACACAGTACTGCTGCTACCCAACTCAGAGCCATGCTGCCTTCCAATCTCCAGCTAGCGATGGACCTACATGTATGTCAAGAAAAAGGAACATCCAGCTGGCTTACAGTGCTACCTATAGACTGAGGTGTATGGGTTTACCCTTCACAAGACTGCCTTCCAAGATGCACTAGCTCTTAGGTATAGCTGGTTACACATGCCCACCAGCTGTGCTTGTGGTGCTGCCTACTCTGTTGAGCATGCACTGTCATGTCCAAAAGGTGGCTTCCCTTCCATCAGGCACAATGAGATCAGAGACTATACTGCCTATCTCCTGTCAGAAATCTGCCACAATATTTCAGTTGAGCCTCATCTATAACCCATCACAGGTGAGGTTCCCACCTCTGCCTCAGCCAACTTCCAGGATGGTACTCGACTTGATGTAGCAGCTGACGGATTCTGGGGGAATCGTTTTGAGAGGGCATTCTTTGACGAAAAGGTTTTCAACCCCTACGCCCCCTCATATAGACGACCTCAACTATCTGCCTTGCAGATTACTGTACCCATGAGGCTTCAAAGAAACGAGCCTATAAGCATCGGATGCTCGAAGTTGAGCATGCCTCCTTCAGCCCACTCATCTTCTCTGCCACTGGAGGCTTAGGAAGGGAGGCCACAGTGGTTTACAAACGCATCGCTGCCCAGCTCTCAGCGAAGTGGGGCCACTCTTATAGTTCAACTATGGCCTGGATTCGATGTCATCTCTTCTTCTCCCTTCTAAGCTCTTCAATCATGTGCATCAGAGGAGCTCGATCAACTATAGGCCATGTCTTTAACCACTCCCCTGTCGACTTGATTACAAAGGTTGCACAGGTCTCATCTATTCTTTAGTTTACTGTCTGACTGCCACCATTAGTATACATCGTGTATGTGATATAATCACATTTTGTTTTTATTTGGGCCCTCGTACGTGTACACGTATATGTAGTTGATGTAAATAATCGCTAACGTAAGTAAGTCTGGGTACGAGCGAAGAGCCATTGAATCACTCGACAGGTAAGAAACTTGTGTAACGCAAGCACGCGTGTATCTACACGACACATTTAGTGCGAATTCGGCTATATCCAACTAAATGCGTTCATTTTTGAGTGCATAAAGCGTAGGAAAAATGTGTACCGATTTCAGCTACGGGCTAAACCCCGCAACTTTAAACCATGAAGGTAATAGTCGGTTATCAGTACGGCCTAGGTATTTAGCAAAACGTCATGTAAAAGAGTTGCTCTACGAGACTCAGCAGGTTATTTCACAAACAGACCATATAAGACTAATTTTTATTTTTAGGTGTTCGACAAAATGGGCTTAAAAAGTCGTCTAGTTTCACGGAAGCGGTGTTAATATGTTACTTCTTTTCATATATAGCTTCTACTCACGCGGTTGTCCCCTTTTAGTCTGATGACACTATTGTGATTGTGCCTTTGAAGAGGGTCAAGCAGATCAAGGAGAGAAATGTCGTGTCAAGTGGACTGACAGAGTTGAGTATGACTCTACTATTAATGCAATGGGTATGTAACATGTATTCACACATGCCTGCCCAGCAACAGCATTCTTGTATGTATGTATAGGGTCAGCTGAGAAGATGCAATCTATTCAAGACAGGATGATGGGTGAAGAAAGTGAGATGGACGAAGATGAGAGCGATAAAGAAAGGATCCAGACAGTGGATGGAGAAACATCAGATAAAGAAGGGACACTGTTCCTGTTGATGAAGACAACATAGCATTAACAGAGGTATTAGCATTCATGCTTGTATATTACCTTTATCAAGCACGCGCTCTACTAACAAAAATCAGTCTCCAAGAAATCTGCATTAAGAAAAGAATCCAACTGGATGAGCGAAAAACTCTTGAAGGTGAATGTAAGTTTCGGTTTTAACGCTACTGACCTTTCTTCATAAATACAAGTGCCTCAGCTAGCAACTCAAAGGTTCATTCACAGCAATCCGAGCGTACTTTATCACGATTTTTTTCAGAAAGATTACACTACAACAACTGGTTTCTCTGAGTTCCCATTAAAGTTTGTTTCCCATCGTTGGCTGGAAAATGTACCAGTTGCTGAGCGAGCACTAGAAATGGTTGACTCTTTGGGACTTTTTGTGAGAGCTGTAAAAGAATAATCACTTTCTAATCCTGGAAACAATTCTTTTAATGTTTTAGACCAAGCGGCACTTTCAGATCCATTTTTAACAGCTAAACTTCATTTTTTGTTCAGTGTTGCTAATCAATTAGTTCCATTTTTAAGTACGTATCAAACAGATGCTCTTATGGTTTGTTTTTGTTTTTTGGTACTTATCTTTTCGAGATATTTTTCTAGCTGCATTAGCCAAGAAGTTAATGCACAAAAGTCCGGTTACATTCAATCTTCTACACTAGTTCAACTTTTGGGATCCACGACTACAGGTTTCTAGTCCTTGCCAATGCACCAAGAAGTTGAAAAATGTTTTTGCATTTTTGGTTCAACTTAAATGAAAGAGATTGTGATGGTATACTTGGATACTATTCCTGTGGTTATAAGTTTTGCAATTTCAACCCTGTCTGTACAAGAGTGGATAGCTTCTACTCAGAACAATTGAAGTCATTTCTCAAACTTTTTTCTCTTATTAAGATGTTATTAGTTTTGTCCCATGGATGGGCAGGCAAGTGTGGAGCGTGGATTTTCAGTGAACAAAGCGGTTGAGGTTGAAAACAAAGTATTGTTGCACAAAGGGTGGTTTTTGAAGCTGTAAAAGCAGGTGGAGTCTCTGAGATCTAACTAGTCAATGAGCTGATGACTTCTTGTAGTCTTGCAAGGCAGAGGTACACATCCCATCTGGAGAAAGCTAATGAATTCAAGAAAAATGAAGAGCAAATGCAGAAGAGGAAGGCCATATTGGATAAAATTGATGAAAAGGCCAAAAAAAGAGGTTGTCACCAGACATAGAAGCTTTGAATTCTTCTGCTGATAACTTTGCAGCAAAAGCTGAAAGTGTTAGGAAAGGAGGATGAAATGAATGCACTTGATAGTGACTAACAAAGCATTGTACTCATTGAAGTACATTTTGTTGTACAACTCTATTTATTAGCATGTATAACTGTGCTCTGGGGTGTACATTTGCTTGTTCAGTACATGTGTTAAAAAGTATGGTTTTTTGCATTATAAAAGCATTATAAAGGTCTTATTTTGACAACATAATTATGTGTACAAACCCTGTAGATCAACTATTTACGGGACCCGCGTACGCGATTGTGTCAACTAGCTACTAGAATCCTGTACAAAAGTTAAACATGTCATAAATCCATATCACATGCATATTTCTAACGCTCGCCTTTTTCTTGGCTGGCGAACAGAATACATCAGATAGTCCAAGCGCAGGATAGGACATTAGCGGGAATTTGCGTGACTTTATCCAAACCTTCAAATGGGAATCGCTATCGGTAAAGTCCCTTTTAAAAGCGCAACGCTCTTGTTGCCCTTTGCTCTTGAAACCACATTACTCCATGATTTCTTTCCTGGAGATAAATACATCCACCAAAACTTTCTTTTGAGCATCTATCGCATATATTAAAACGAGCCGCTCTAAATAACGCCTAGCATGCAATGGATAGGCCCCCCTATATGAGTTCCTACACAACTTACAGTCCCAAACTGCTTGGAGACCCAGACAGACAGGATATCTGCGTGTACAGTAAACGGTTCTGGCGTAGAAGAAACAAGTAGTGCCTTCGTGATAGCTTCGGTCCTAAATGTAGCTTTAATTCGAAGTATTACATGATCGATTGGGTTAAATAACCATAGATCCAGGGCTTGCGCAGGACAATCCCTGGATTGCGCTAACATCTTAGTTATTTTGTGTGAGATCTCAGTGAGGTTCTTTGGTTGGAAGGAATACATTAATGCTACCCCCATGGCCCATGTAAATCCGAAGCGAAACAAATAAAATAAAAAACATTTTGAAAATGTGATGGGTGTCCCTACGCTTCCCTTTATGATCCCTCGTTCCGATTGTAATTTTGAAAGCAGATTTGTAATACTCACTGTGTAAAAAGGGCTGTTATACACTAGTGTATAACATCAATTAGCGGTGTATAACTTGAGACATTATACACACGTATACGCAATAACGTCTATATACACACTGTTATACAGTAGTGTATAACAATACCTTTTTCATAGTGACTCTCGTTAAGCTGGACGATGGGGGTGGGGGTGTCCCTTCAGTATTTATATTTTATTTTGCGGAAGTGACGTATTACAGCACAATGGCGGGTAAACCGGTTTGTAAATACGGAGCTAATTGCTACAGAAAAAATGCTGAACACTTGCACAACTTTTTCCATCCGAGTACAGCAAACGTAAGTAAATCATCTACTCATCCACCATGCACCCTCCTGCTGGCATGACGTCCTAAAACAGGAGTCCCCGCCACTTTCTGGCCATGAAGATCTAGAACAATCCTCTGAGAGCCCTCCGGTTGCGAAAAGGGCTAAGAAAGATGGTGACGAAATGGCTACTCACACCAAGACGATTGTCACTGCAGGGTCGGTAGACATGTAAGTAACTTATTGATGCTGCCATTTGTACATGTACATGTACAGTACGTACTACTAGTAATACGCGCTTTGAGCGAGTCAGACCAAGGATTCGTGCGACCATGTATAATTTGAAAACGCTGCATGTAAGCCTGTGTTTGGCGTCACTTAGTCCGTAACTCGTTTTTGAAATAGTTGTGACAAACTTTTTTTTGCATGCAATGTATGACAAGATCATTTGGTTGTGTTATCTAACTTCCTCATTGAACACAACCACTTTGTTTGAAGTTTTGTGTCCTACCACTTTCTATATAGCAGCAAGTATTGCTCTGTGGCATTTTTAAGGCTTGGAAACAATTACATGAGCAGTTATATTCAAGCATACACGTACACATGTACAATTAATGGTGATATAGATATACAAAATGATCACTTTTTGTCACAAAACGTGTACAATTGTCCTAGGCTTGTTTAGTTGGCTTATCATCAGTTAGCAGTCATGCAGTCACTTGTATTGCAGCATGAAATCCCGTAATCCATGTATTATATACTACATGCAGTATGTGTGGTGCAACTGTGCGATGTGTACAGGAGGGCCTATAAGCTTCTAAACCTTTTCTGATAGCCAGTGCAACAAGCTACATGTATTATGTTAAAATGCTGTACACTATTGCAGAAAACATACAGAACAGAATATGAGGCGATCGAGCGCCATCATCAAAATCGGCCCACTCCTCTACTTCGTGCTTTTGGCATTGGCTGAAAGCTCAAAGGATGGAAGGTTTAGTAGCTAAACTGCATGTTTCTAGGTCTGTCTGAAATAGTTCTTAGATACCAGTGATACACAGTGCCACATGTGCCGTTCCCCCTGTACATTACATATAACTCTCGTTTGTAAACTATCCACATTTGTCAGTCGTCTTCACGCAGCCCATTTTCCTCATGAATTAATGCTCAGCTTTACTTATAGAACTGGTGATGTCTCCAAACGTGGGAAAGTACATGTACATGTACCTTTGTAATCTTTGGCTGCCTCTGTCCTCTTTCAAATAATTACAGAAGGCCACAATGTGTGCCTTCTGTACTATTTATACACTTCAGTGACTTGGGTGTGGGTGTGTGGGATGTGTATGTGTGTGCATGCATGTGTCCATGTGTGTATGTGTGGGTGTATGTTTGTATGTCGGTGTGCATGTATGCAGGTAAATGTATGTGTGAGTAAACATTGAAAGTGGAGAATCTGGCCCTACCACAATTTAAGAAATGATTCATGTTTGAACCCTGATTTTACATTGTACTTATGAACACAAAAATGAGAGTTTCATAATTATCTTTGATGCATAAAATATATTTTTACTCCTTGAAAAAGTGACCCCAGATGCTAAAGAATCAATGTATCTGTGGAGTTTAAAACCATTAACAATTCTTCCATCAGCCCACCTGGTATTCAAGATCAGTGTAGGAATGTTAAGGAGCAGTTCCTGGTTGATATGCCCAAAGACTTCACCCTATTTTGGGATTTCTGCAAAAAACTCAACCCATCCCACCCTGAACGTAAGCATGTGTGGCAGATCTGCTTATGGTTTGTTGTTTTTAATAGATAATTACACCCCTTCCACAGTAGCTCTGATGCCCACCCTAAACCTCAAACTGGTTGGTCCGTTTCATGTACTTGGAGGTCTACTGACAGGGGTGCCATGGCAGCAGTGTGTGCTGCATTATCGGTACTTCTATGACCCACCTGAGTTTGTGACTGTATTGTGTTCGGATGACGACAAAGGTTTTCATCTTGGCTATTTCAGGTACATGTACATGTACATATGTAGGTGCTGATCAATAGTACTGCATGAGGCTGAGGGCAGCTGTTGTTAGTACTGCAGGGGATTGAAGCCATTGTGTTACTGCTGAGGGCTGTTTGTATGATGTCATTTATGCAAATGCAGTACGTGTACATGTAAGTATTATTAGGTGTTTTATATTCCTGCTGAGAAATTTAGGGACATTAGATGGAAGGGGGCATATGACCTTGTGGCTGTTCTTTTTATCAAAAAATAAATATTTGGTGGTGTAAATTTCTGGTGCAATTTAAACTTTGTACTCTTCAAGGCCATTTCTGTTAGGAACAGCTCCATGGCCATACATAAGCTCTAGGGGGCTTAAGGCAGGTTTCCCTTTCCGGCAAGAATATAAGGATTATGAAACCTCATCAACTTAAATAAATCTGCCATGTATGTACATGTACATGTGCAGATATAAATTGCAGAGAAACAGTCTTAACACCGCAGGTGGTCTGAACAGTTTGCAAAAAGCTACAGATGCTCAGTCTGCTGAACAAGCATACGATCATACTTTTTTTTATATGTGTGGGAAGAGGATTGAGGGACATAATAATGGAGTTGAGGATTGGGCAAAAGTTTTCAAATCATTGCTAGCTGTTTTTCATATTGTATGTCCAATTTGCAGTTGAAAATACAGGGGGGGCTCGGAACAGTGGACTTTTGACATGATTCATTGTTATCTTAGGCTCCCTGATCCAATTGCAAAAGTAAACACCTTTAGGTGTTGCAGATTAAGATACATGTAGCGCCTGCATTGCGTAACCTTTGTGTACTTAGTAAACCCACCTGTGGTTGTCCTCTCCAAGTTCTAAATGGAATTCACTGTTTATACGCGCCTTTACTCGCTAAATATTTATTTTCCTTCTCTGAGCCCTGCCTACCTTCGACGCTACGTGTACGCAAGCCAGAATAAAGCTTCAACCTTGCTTTGTTACCTTGGTCGAGGGATGGACACAACCTGAGTACCCAACCCCAAAGACAGAAACTTTCACTATACAGTACACTGTTCCTTCCATTTTACCTCACGTCTTCCATTCTTGATGACACACATGCACCCTTTTCCTCTCTTGGTTATGCACCTTGGTTGAGCACCTGACCTTGTAACACCTCAAGCTGAGAGGACCAGAGTAGGTATACATTAATAAGGATGTACCTGGAATATCACTCTTGCCGCAAGGTTCCAAACATCATCAATCTTCTAAATTTGGTGTATTAAGGGAAGGGAGGAGTGCAGTTATCCTAATCCTACCATACCACAATAACTCATCTTAGTTTCGGCAATGAGCACACCATTTTCTGCTGTGCGAGGACAAAAAAGCACAACACAGGAAAAAAGTGATGTTGTGTGGAGTGATGTAATGGTATTCTCACCGGGTTGGTATGACAAATGTGTATGGTACCATACATCGTACATGTAGCTGCAGCATTACGTGTCAAAGATGGGACATCAGAAACTGCTTTACATGTATATTTAAGACAGCTTCACCAACCACTCATACAGAGAACACAGATCAATTGCGTTCAGGTCTCTGGCTCATTGAGGCAGATGGACATTGCGAACAAATGTCTGTGGCATACGATCAGGTTAGGCTGGCTGCCATGGGAATTAAGCTACATGCTATGCTGCTTCTTTTGTATGTGTAGGAAACATACATACTTGTGCATAGCAATACATGTACACACTGTACATAGCTATTAATAATCTAAAACTGTACAGTACATGCACACACATTAAGCACACCCTTTTCAGCTGTGTGATGATGAAAAGGACGTCACAAGAAAAAGGTACAGTGTGTGGATGCTCATGCATCTGCAACATATTGATGGAAATGGTCATTTGGTATGACAAATGTGTATGGTACCGTACAAATTGTCATTACATGCCAAAACTGGGGCATCAGAAACTGCTTTATATTTAGGACAGTTTTGCCAACCATTCATGCAGAGAACACAGATCAATTGCGTTCTCATTGAAGCAGATGGACATTGTGGACAAATGTCTGTGGCGTACGATCAGGTTAGGCTGGCTGCCATGGGGATTAAGCTACATGTAATGCTGCTTAATCCCCGTGGCAGCCAGCCTAACCTGATCGTATGCCACAGACATTTGTTCGCAATGTCCATCTGCCTCAATGAGCCAGAGACCTGAACGCAATTGATCTGTGTTCTCTGTATGAGTGTTTGGTGAAGCTGTCCTAAATATAAAGCAGTTTCTGGTGCCCCATCTTTGACACGTAATGCTGCAGCTACAATGTGTGGTACCATACACATTTGTCATACCAACCCGGTGAAAATACCATTACATCACTCCACACAACATCACTTTTTTCCTGTGTTGTGCTTTTTTGTCCTTGCTCAGCAGAAAATAGTGTGCTCATTGCCGAAACTAAGATGAGTTATTGTGGTATGGTAGGATTAGGATAACTGCACTCCTCCCTTCCCTTAATACACCAAATTTAGAAGATTGACGATGTTTGGAACCTTGCGGCAAGGGTGATATTCCAGGTACATCCTTTTTAATGTTTATTAATGTATACCTACTCTGGTCCTCTCAGCTTGAGGTGTTACAAGGTCAGGTGCTCAACCAAGGTGCATAACCAAGAGAGGAAAAGGGTGCATGTGTGTCATCAAGAATGGAAGACGTGAGGTAAAATGGAAGGAACAGTGTACTGTATAGTGAAAGTTTCCGTCTTTGGGGTTGGGTACTCAGGTTGTGTCCATCCCTCGACCAAGGTAACAAAGCAAGGTTAAAGCTTTATTCTGGCTTGCGTACACGTAGCGTCGAAGGTAGGCAGGGCTCAGAGAAGGAAAATAAATATTTAGCGAGTAAAGGCGCGTATAAACAGTGAATCCATTTAGAACTTACAACCACAGGTGGGTTTACTAAGTACACAAAGGTTACGCAATGCAGGCGCTATTTTAATCTGCAACACCTAGCAGTGTTTACGTTTGCAATTGGATCTAAGATAACAATGAACATGTCAAAAGTCGAGCCCCCACTGTAATACTATTTGTGTTGATGAAAGTAGTCAAATGGCTCCACCTACTACTGTACAGGGGGGGGGGGGGGGGGGGGGGGGGCTCGGAACAGTGGAAAGTAACACCTCGCAACAGTGGAAAATTACAGCAATTCATTGCATATTTCGGGCGCCGTAATTGGTAAACGGTGGTCGCTGTTGCGTAATTGCTGTCATCCGCAAAGCATTTTTAACGTGCGTCAACATCAATGACGCAATAGCAATGTGCAAACCGCTATTGAATAAACACAGTCACATTGCGTCTATTTTTAGCAATTACGCAACTAGGACACCACTTATAAGTTCAAAAACCATGCATTGCTATTCAATTTACGCTTAAAAGTAACAAAAGAAGGAACATGTTCAAGGCGGTGTGTCACCACAATAAAATGTATGCATGCAACACAATTGAGATGAAAATGAGTACTAATTTATAATGATTGTACCATTTGGTGTCGTAAGCAAAAATGCCTACATTGTTGTACCAAATGCACATTTTAACACACATGCATGTACACACTTATGCACACAAATCACACTTGTGCACAAATCCAATACACAAATGCACACATGCACACAGACACAACATACAGTGCCGTCCACCCACAAGTTCACACTCGCATTGGTACAACAATGTAGGCATTTTTGCTTACGACACCAAATGGTACAACCGTTATAAATCAATACTCATTTTCATTTCAATTGATTTGTGTTGCATGCATACATTTTATTGTGGTGACACACCGCCTTGAACATGTTCCTTCTTTTGTTACTTTTAAGCTTAAATTGAAAGGCAATGCATGCATGGTTTTGAACTTATAAGCAGTGTCCTAGTTGCGTAATTGCTAAAAATAGACGCAATGTGACTGTGTTTTACTCAATAGCGGTTTGCAATTTGACCACATTTCTATTGTGTCATTGATGTTGACGCATGTTAAAAATGCTTTGCGAATGACAGGAAGTACGCAACAGCGACCACCGTTTACTTATACAATCCAATTACTGCACCCGAAATATGCAATAAATTCCACTGTTGCGAGGTGTTACTTTCCACTGTTCCGAGCCCCCCCCCCCCCCCCTGTACCACTCCATACATAACCGGTTCTCTTTATTCCCCTCATTCAAGCAGCAGGAGTGTATTAAAAGGGTGGGGGAGGGGGAGTGGTTCAAGCCATCTACATGTATATGTACATGCATATGTACTTTGGTGCTATTTACCATGTGTGATCATTACAATAATGTGCATCATTGTCGTATTGAAAGTTCTTTCATTTTTAAATTTCTGCACACCCAACTTGCACATGCTTTACATGGTAGTGTGTAGTGTGAAAAATGCCTGGCTCAATATAATAACTTGCTGATTTGAAGTTATTTCTTATTGTGCACCTGTCATTATGTATGTATTTCCTACATCTGCAGAGATGATCCAAAGTCAGTGGACTGTCTCGTTGCCTCCAATTGTGCAAATGTAGGTTGTGAATTTAGAATAGAAGGAAGTAACCTCTTCTCAGCAGTCAGGTACATGATTTGGTACATGTATAGGCTATACCATTTTAATGTAATGAACAGTGTATATGAATATGAAACCACACACCTGGGCACATGCATGTACATGTCTGTACACACCACCTGCATACATGTACATGTACCTGGACACACATAAGCTGTACATCTCACCTACACACATTGGCACACAAGGTCCTTGCTGAAAAACTCACTACAGGATAGATCTATTGACAAAACTAAGCAGCAAGAACTGGAACACATCGAATCTTTAATTAATAAAGAGGGGAAAGCAGCACATTTGGATATGCAGGAACCAAAAGGATTTATGGCAAGTCGCAACAGGACAATAAACGCAAAGTGCTTTCACAAAATTGGAATATCGGTTCCATTTGACAAAAGCACACAAGTGGGATATAGATCGTTATCAGTGACTGATGGTGAGTAACAGGGGGAATGTAATTTTTAGTGCATTGGCTGTACGTTCTGTTCTACTAAATCCAGCCAGCCTGATCCTTGGGTGCAGGTACAAATGTGAGACTGTGCTGTGATTTTTACTATGGATGTTGCTTCTCTAGAGAGCATAGGCGTAATTGTAGGGTTTAGTACAAATCAAGGATAAGATAATAATCCGTACCATTTATCACATGAACAGTATAGATGCACAGTGATGTGTTCAATTCTCATGCTATGATTAATATACCTGTACATACACATTTACCATGCATCACCATAGATCCCATTCGTTTTTCTGAACATTCTGTTTCTCATTCTCATCTTGTTTATTGTTAGTACTATATAGGTTATACATAAGTAGAAGTGGGTGTTGGTACAATGTTCTCATCAGCCTTTTGCACATTAGTACGCTTTGCCTACAACTCTCTACATGCAACACCAAAGCATATTTATTATGTAACAATGTGGCATAACCTTGGTCTTCTTCCTAACATTTGTTCCCCTCTTTTTTAAGGAGAGCTGAAGAAGATCCTGGACAGAATAACAGGCTGCACTGTTGAGTCAAAACGTTCATCCCTAATGGAACCTTTACAAGAGATCGTTACCTATGTCCAATTTGCTAATGATGAGTGTGACTATGGTATGGGATTGGAACTAGGCCTGGATCTGTTCATGCATGGGGACCAGTTCCACAGCCTGGTTCTCGGTTTGCTTCCTCTGGCATATGAGCTCCTGTGTAGGGATGAATACGCTAGAATCATTAAGGAGCACATCCACCACAGAGGAAGAATACCTTTGAACTTTTGCATCACTTGTAAAGCTGTATAGTATTTGCAATACCAATACCACTACACTGTGTAAAGCAAAAACAGCTATCTACTATTCTAACCTTCCCCCATCCCCCAGCGTCATAACAGAGGACAGTGGTGTCCCCAGGTATTTCCAAAGGGAGGGCAGGGTACAGGGGGTATTAATGTCCGGTGGGTGTGCTTGTCCTACGATAGTCTCGTTCCCATACGCTTAATATGAAGATTACCGTCTCTCATATAGGATTTGTGCCGTATCATGAAATCATTATAAAACCGCGACCTGCATATAACTCACGAACCGAGAAACGGATAGTTTAGCTCTTTATTGCTATCGCGGGCCACAATGGAAAGACGATCATTGGTACAAAACGCCATATTGAGTACTTAACACAAGCGTTCCCATGACAATACCTATACGTATAATTAGAAATTTATGGTACCATAATGGTTTGTTGTTTGTTCAACTAGCGTTGTCAAAATGCCTTCATGGGAACCGACTCAACGACAGGGAAGAGCCAAACGTAGAGAGGAAAACCGAGACGGTGAATTAGAAACCTCCCGGGTTCGGTACAATGCGAACCGCGCTTCTATTAAAAGAGGTGTATGCTGTGATGAGCAGAGTTACGATTTGGATCAACGTGATTTGTGAATAGTCCTATATTTAGCAACGTACAATGCGCGCGGATCCTGAAAAAAAGCGAGCGTCTGCTACAGTGCATAAAGCTTGGCGCGCGAGTTTCGATGTAGAACAGCTGCAAATGTAACATAAATGTAAACATTGTGTTGCTAGGCAATAAGGCTTGTCATACAAACGTACGGGCCGGTTGTAAGTATACTAGTACTAGTAGTAAAAAAGTGAATGAAACAAGATATAAAAAAACATTCTCTCTGAGAAAGTTAGTGGTATATAGGATTTGAAGGCAATGGTGGTGTAAAAAGGAAGGGAACAAGGGAGTCTCGGAGATACAATAATCATTCCTATATTTAGCAACATTAATATAATGCATGCCGTTCTACTAAGTGCTAAATATAGGAATAATTATTGTATCTCCACTCCCTTGTTCCCTTCCTTTTTACACCACCATTGCCTTCAAATCCTATATACCACTAACTTTCTCAGAGAGAATGTTTTTTACATCTTGTACATGTAGGAACTTCACTATTTCGTGTGTAGCAGGAATTCGGTGTACCCACATCGCATTGCGTGCTGTTCTGCTTATAATGAAGCGGTCAAATGCCTCTGCATGGAGGAATGCTGCTACACAAGACACGTGCACGATATTTGGCGGGGAAGTCCCAGGGATATTTTTATCCCCCTTAGCGTCTCTAGAGGCTATATAGCTATGCAGCCTTGTATTACTTAATGTGGTGTACGAAGTGTGCGCTAGGATGGCTTCAAATCGATTGGTAGGTAAATGTACAAAAAAGAAGGCGCTCCCTCTATCACTAGACGAGGGGATTAAAAAGGTACGGAACAAACTAAAACTAAAATATTCACATAAAGCTTTCATAACCCGCCGCCTATGCTTATAGCTAACGTTACCAGTACTACCGAAGTATACAGTTATACCTCTCATTCTACTTTTTTTCAGGCAGAAAAAGCAGAGGAAGCAACCGAGAAAAGTTTAGCTAAAGTGGAATCACAGCTAAAAGAAAACATAAGAAGATGGAAAGAAATGAGCGATGGGCCTTGTAAGGTCGGCTTTTTATGTTAATACCACGTTAGTCCATATATTAGTACGTAGTAGTCTAAAAGTTTTCATAAGATATTGAACTAAGCAGGCACGATAACACCATATAGATTGTATCTAGAATATAGATACTGGAAACGGAGCACGTAAGCCCTAGCATTGATAGTCTGGCGTAGCCACACCCTTGCGTATCCACATAGGGTCTGGGGAAATGCCTGATTGTATGAGCAATTATTGCGTTTACGACACGCCGCGTCACGTAATGTCAAATTGGCTTGCAAATTAGCAAACAACACTCACGCGAACATGGCAGAAGATAAGTCCGTGAGACAAAACAGACTATTGCTGAACGATCACACCGTTTTAGTTTGTCGAATACCCCTGGCAAGCATTCATTATTACCCATAGCAGAGATTCTTGTCATATCCGGTGGTAAAACAGCAAATACATTCCGTCCGCACATATGGTGGTTGAAGGCAATTTAGAAATGGTTGTAGTTGAGGTGGTGACAGAGCTGGGCTGCTAGAAATGTAACTCCGAGTGGTAGTTGAGTTCGTTGGACGGAATGTATTTGCTGTTGGATATGACAAGAATCTCTGCTATGGGTAATAATGGATGCTTGCCAGGGGTATTCGACAAACTAAAACGGTGTGGTCGTTCAGCAATAATCTGTTTTGTCTCACGGACTTATCTTCTGCCATGTTCGCGCGGGTGTTGTTTGCTAATTTGCAAGCCAATTTGACCCAATTTCGATGCATTCCTCATTACGTGACGTGCGTGCCGTAGAACGCAATAATTGCTCATCAGAACAAGTCAGACCCTACGTGGATATACGCAAGGGTGTGGATACGCAAGGGTGTGGCTATTATACGCCAGACTAGGCTTAAAAATATATACATGTAAGTTGCAGCTGTCGGGGGGGGGGGGGGGGGGGGGGGGGGGAGGTTCAGTTACGTCATATTCAATGGTCTTAAGACGATGTTTCGTCTACGCTTAGGAGTTAGGATGTGATTGTCTCTGATTGAAACGTTCTTGGTTCGCAAAATTTCGTCGTGTTTATGTAAATACGCCGCTATTTTGAATAGATACTAAGCAGAATTGCTGATAGAGTTGTAACATAATATCACATTTATTGCTCGATCCACGCATTGCTATATCTCCGCCTCTATCGCTCAATGGCTAATCATCATCAAAACGTACGCATGGAAGCTGCAAACCTGAACAATCGAACAACACCATTAGTTGGATATTTATAAATAGCTTACTAGGCATTATGAAAGGTTATGTATGAATGGTCTGAGTACGAAGGCAGGACCTCAGCCTGTCTTTTGGCAACCCTGGATATAACAACTTTCAATCTTTCGGGTATAAGTATCAATAATAGTATATGGTTTGTCCATTGAGGCCCTGTGCTGTATGTAATTGCATGGTATACCCCAGAACACAAGATATTTAAAGCCTGCCAATTTTTCATATCACAACAGTTGAGCCTGGTTTTCATACCTCATGTGTTCTGAACCAATCCAAATATTGTTTTGTGTCTGAAGTTAATCATTATAACCAATGATGGCAATGAATAGCAACCATCCCCTTTGATGACAAAAAAATTATAACCTTTTTGTGCTGCCTTATAAACATACACCATTTTGTCTTGTATTATATCACCACAATATTACTACAGGAGAGGGCCAGGCGGCGATCATTGAAAATATTACAGAGGAAAAAAAATTGTGAGCAACAGTTAGAGGTTATAAGGAGCCTTTCATTAAGTTTAGGAGAAGCTCAACATGCTGTTGAACATGCACAAACATTGGATGCTGTGCGAGAAGGTGCCAAGGCATTAAGCAAGTGCATCAAAACTACTCCAGATGAAATGGAGGTATAACATGTAAATTCTAATGTGCGGTATGCATTAGTTAATGTTTGTGGAATAGTCATCGTCCTACTTAACTGCAGGTTGCAATACACCAGCAGGCCTATACAGCTGCCATTCAGAACTGATTATATGCTTCAAACATGTTACAATGGTTTACACATCACTTTGACAATAGCAGCCTGATGCATACATTTAAATATAATACCATGCAAGCATAGGTTAATACAAAATGAATTATGCTCTAACACTCTCTAGAATTATTTAACTGATAGTACATTTTCTCCTAAACATGTACATCATCTACCACTTGAAAACTGATATTGTGTGTAATGAGATGTACATGTAAAACGTGACCTTAACATTCACTTCACTGATTGAATGATTGATATCATTTGATGGTTACAGAGTATTGTTGATGAAATGAAGCAAACAATTGAAAACACTAATGAAGTGGGGGACATTTTGAGTCAATCCTGCCATCTTTCAGACAACCTGAATGAAAAAGAGCTTGAAGATGGTATGCTGTGAAAGAGTATGTAGTAGTTCATGTACAGGTGCACTCTTACATACATACCTATGAGAGCTTGCATTGTAAGTAGTTGTATATTCATATGTGCGAGAGCCGGGGTTCATTCATAGAATATCAAGTAATTGCAATACATGTATATGTAAGATAGAAAACAGAAAACATTCAGCTCATGCACTCATTCATGCAGTGGGTAATTGTTACCATATCTACATGTACATATGTGAAGTGGTTGGTTTTCGTGACACATGCACCTTTCCTTCATGTATGAAGTACCAACAAGAGCACAACTTTTGAAAATAACTGCACAAAGTCAATCACAAATAGCCTTACAAGATAGGTTTCATGCATGTAACATTTCAGGATATGTAGGTTATGTTAATTATTACAATTGTAGCATTATAGAATTTTACCTGACATGTGCATCAGTAGTGTGCACATAATATATTTTATGTAATTACTCTTACTATTTCAAAACTCTTGAATTTGTTAGGCACACCATCTGATACGTTGCAGATGAATGAGGAAATAGAAAAGGTACAAAATTGTATTTCTATACAGTAAATAAATAATCTCAATGAGGATTTAAAGGCAAGAGTGAAATAAATAATCGTATGTTTAGCACATCAGTAGGATGATGTTTCATCAGTTACATTTGACATGTGTGATTATTTCTATGATTTCACCCTTTGTTTACTTTTTTTTACATGTCATCTGTGTAATAGTATCTGTATGTGTGGTCATTTGGTCATTGTCATTATCAGTCATGAATTTCATGTAGCAAATTCTTGTTTCTAAAGCACATTTCTGGAATTAGAGTACCAAACCTAACATCATATTACAGTTCTAATAGTTGCTAAATTGGAAACAAAAGCACATTGTGTGATATTGATTCATTTCAAACCGTAATTGTTTGTACTGTAGGAACATACTAATGGAAACACTTCACCAAGACAAGGGTCAGATGAAAGAGCACCTGATCACATCAAGTAAACTTCTAACCATTTTATTATGAACTAAAATATAAATGATATGATTCATTTGTAGGTTTGACAAGCCACCTTTGCCACATAAACCTGATACTGAAAAAGAACTTGACAAATCACACTCCACAGAATACAAGCCACAAGAATGTAAAACGATGCACAAACATGGAACAGAGATCACTGCATCTGAGATATCTGAACAGCACAAGCCTGCTGAATCTGGTCAACAAGGAGACAGTACCAAGCCTGAAGTAAGTGGAAGGAGTAACACAAATGATAGATCAAGAAACCTAGGCAAGCAAAAACGACCTCAGAAGCCAAAGCAGAGTGAGACAAAAGCTAAAAAGGGTGATGTGGTAGAGAAAGCAGACAAGGCAAGGGATAAGGCAGTAAAATTGGACAATAGGGCTAAGGAGAGTGACAAGGTAGAGGAGAGCAGCAAACCAGAGAAACGTAATAAGGCAGACAAGGATACCTATCCAGACATTAGTGATGGAGAGGATGAAGATGAAACTGGTCAAAGGAAATTAAACAAACCTGTTAGGCCTCCACCATCATGTATAAGAGCAGATGATCCCAAAATTGCAACTAAAAAATCTCATGAATCGGGCAAAACAGACAATGCAGTTATGGCAGATCCACCAAATTCATCAAACACAGCCAAAAAACCAGACAGCAATAGTGTATTCTTGACAGACATGAATGCACAACTTGAAAAAAAAGAAAATGATAAGAAGGGAGAATGTGACAGTCTGAAGAAAACAACCACAGCAAGAAGGCCAGCACCACCTCCACCAACATTAACTGCAAAGAGTGCTGATAAAGGGAATAGGACAAAATTAAGTGAAACTGGCATGAAAAATGAAACGAATAACCCAAGCAGCAGTGATGACCCATTCATTAATGAAATGGAAGATAAGAAAGTCAGCTCAGAGAAACTAATGAAGCCAATCAAACCATCTCCATATAAGAGACAAAACACAAAGAAACAAAGCAATCCAAATCCATCATGCACACCTGATAGCTTAGGGTGCTCCCCAGAGCCTAGTGGGGAGAATAAGATTGGTCAGGAGAACAAACTAGAGGAACATATGCACAATGAATCCACACTTCCCAGCCCAGAAGAATTGAATACAATCATCAATACAAAAGACGATAAGGATGGTGATGTTGGTCATGATCATGATCATGATGGTGGTGATGATCATGATGATCGTGATGGTGATGATGATGAAGATCACGATGATGATCATCATCATCATGGTGATGATCATGATGATCATGATGGTGATGACAATGAAGATCATCATCAAGTTGATCATCATCATGATGATGATCATGATGAACTTATGAAAAAGGGAGAAGTAAATGATGAGAATGACACAAGCCTAACTACACGCTGCAAAAATGCTGAGAATGGTCGAAAACAGAAGCAATGTGTAATACAGTGATGTGTAGTACAATAGTTAACCCCATGGGAGGTTATCTAACATTGGTGAGGTCCAATGCTGCCAGAGCACTGCAATCCAGATATCTGACCACACTTTTTATAATGTGTATGCATGTCGAAAGAGAGTAATAGCATTTATGTTGTGTACTATAGAAGCATTAAACGATATAATATGATGTGTTCTCACAACTTAAGGGGAATGCATCAGCATAATTGGCTAGTAGAGCAAGTGGGGTTGATGGGTGGTCTTGCAAGAGACCAAGTGGGCAATGGTATGATGATCGAATGCATATGATACGAGGCAGTGTAGCAATGAAAATCCATTCTTGCAGCAAAGCACCACTACCTCCAGTAGTAGAAGGGGAAAAAACTTAATAATTATTAATTTAACAAGGGGTTATTATTTTTAAATTAGGCAATAACTAATCACCATAGTTTCTTTCTAGTACAGCCTTAAATATACACATGGCATAAGGTGCAATGAAGTATCCAAAGTAGTAAGGAAATCCAAGTGGAATAAGTGAAGATAAAGTTGAGAATTATAAGTTATGTCTAGTGAATTTCAAAGATCCTATCTTCGCTTTTCAGAGTATCGATTCTCATGTCCAAACTATAGAGGGTCCTCTTCTCCCATGGTGAAAAACATGGGGTAGGTCAGCAAGTAAATTACTATCACAGTGGTAGGTTCATAGTCGAGATGAAGCCAAGAGACATGAAACCTATTTATCTGACACTTAGTTAAATCTTTGTATTCAAATCTGGGCATGGTTGTGGCTAGGCCACTAGGGAGAAGTGAAGGCCCTAACTCCATGAATGTTAACAATGATTCTATGATAGTCTATGCGCCCCCACCTTCTACTAATACTACTGATATACACAACAGAATTGGATGGTAGTTTTGATGTTATATAAAACAGCACTAACAGCTCCATTTCCCAGAATGTCAGCAATGTTGTTAATAACCATGAGTACAATGCTTCATCATTTCCAACAATAACCTCCTGAAACACTACACCAAAGGCTAAGCTACACAGTACTATTGTATAATTTATATGTAGATCAGTAATGCCTGTACTCAAACTAGTCGTGTTATTAGACAACTTGTTGCAAGTACTATTACATGAAAGCTGTAAATTGCATTCCATTTTACACTTGAAGCACACTTTAACACCAATTGCTTTATATCCATATGTTAAGCCAACCATCCCATATTCAGTTTTTGTATATTTAGCATTAATTCATTCTGCACAATTTATTGGTAGTATAAAGGTATGTTTCTGCACTCATCGCTGCTCAAATTGTCCTGCAACAATAATAGTGAACAAGTACATTTACACCAAAATCAAGAACTGCATCAACATAATGTTAAGGTCAACTCAATAAGGAGAAAACTTATGAATACCATTCATCTTCTGGAAATCTGAAATGAGTTTGAGATATTAATGTTGCTGCTTCACATGATTTACTGTGTGTGGCTATGGACACATTTTTAGTTCCAGCAACTTCTCTGGGCCCAGCTCTGATATTTCTCACTTGTCGAACTGCTAGAATGAATGAATATATTGCCAGCAAAAGAGGTGTGAGAATAGCAACCTGAAGGGCTATGGGAAAAGTGGATTTTCTTGATGCTGATCCCAACACAAACAGAAGTGCATTAATCACCACATCTAAAATGAATAGGGTCAACAAAGATATTATAGTGCAGATGTTTGCATTGAACTTCATTTTTGAGATGGAATTACGTCTATGTGCACAATACTTATAAAGAGCGAGAACAACCACTGCCACTGCAAAAAGCCATACTAGGATAGCCCACAAATACCACATAAACAAGCCAAAAAGAACGTCTGATGCAGCAGCACTACTAGAGTTAATGCAAGGGCTAGGGCTTGCTAACCAACAAATATATCCACTCTCTCCATACTGCATTGTAATGAAAGGCCACGGTACAAAGATGATGGGCACCAGAAATGAGGCAATGAAGTAAAACTTTTGAAGCATTTTGTATCTTTTCAGCTTCTCTTCTTTTATGACCTGTAGACACTTGGGCTGTGTCATTAAAATGAGCAGTTGGATACCCATGCATGCCACAATGACCAACAAGCTAATCAAGACATATTCCCTGACTGCCCCTAAGGCTATGCAAGGTATATCATTTTTCAAAAGTAGCAGCCATTGAAATGACTCAGTCAACTCAATAATGCAGCACCCAATCAAGACAAGGAAGAATATTTCTTCTATTGGGTCGACTTGGAGCTTCCCTTTGTAACGACAGTAGTAACACCGATTGAGAAGTAGTGATGTCAACCCGATGATGAGGGAGCAAAATGACAAAGTAGTAAAGACGAAGTTAGTGATCCGTGTCTGGTCCTCGGTCATGTCGCACCCGGATACATTGTCTGCCATATCTACGACGATGCAGAAAGCGGGTTATATACGCAAAATATAAAAAATATAATGATGTTATTATCCTAATATCGGTTACTCAGTACAGACCAAATTATTATACAGCCTTGGTTTCCGTGTGAAATACATGCATGCGTTTTAAGTGCGTTTTACGATGACAACAGTGCTGACATTACACAGCTGGTCTGCATCGGGAGGTCACGCTCAATATGTTTCAGTACCACGGTTAAAAGGTACTGAATATTGGAGAAGGCCTACAAATGCACGAACAATTATTCCTATCTTAACACGTACATGTACATTGGTTTTGCAAATACACAAGCCCTGTCTGACACACCGCGACCTACCGCTTTGACGGCCGATCCTCCCCCCTACAATAATAATTCGGTACGTCCTTTATATGGCGTTTTATTTACTATAGAGTACTACATGTATCAACTTGCTTCATGTATAGAATTCCAAATTATATCATCAATTATTACAAAAGCAACAGTAGTAAGCTATGTCATATTTAGGTACTTGGAATTTTTTTTTTTTTTTTTAATTGATATTACTGCAGCAATTCGCATGGTTCTAAAAAGAGTAAAAACATGTGCATTCCAACGGTACATTGCTTAACATATCAACTCTTTTCATTCGGTAAATACGGCAGCATAAAGCGGTACTTTTAAATGTACAGTGTATAGGAATTGAAATTGAATGACCGCGTTAAAAAAAAAACTGTGTCGGTTTAACTTATATTTGCTACACTGATCTTACTAAACATGCTATTGCAGCCAATTATATAAGGAGTAACTGCCACACATACGTGCATATAAAAATCCTTCTTAGAAACTACAGCATACAATCATGACAAATATGCAGGCTGCTCATAGTAGCGATATACAAATATATAGTCCAAATGTATACAAATATCAAACAAAATTTTACAATTCAATGAAAAAGGCATTTCACAGGTCAGGAAAATCTACAAAAATCATATCTCCAGTAATATCGAGAGTCTCGTATAGGATTTGTGCCGTATCATGAAATCATTTTTAAAAAACGCGATCCGCGTATAATTTACGAACTGAGAAACGGATAGTGTAGCTCTTTATTGCTATCGAGCCACAATGGAAAGACGATCATTTTCATGTTTTGTTCAAGTCGCCAGACCGTTTACTTTATGAGAACAGAAAAGCTCGTAGTTCTCGTTCCCAGACCGGAATTTGTCCTCCTCCAGTTTTTCTGGGTGAGTATAACTCGGGATAGGAATGGTTGTAATGAGCGCAAAATACACCAAAAAATCTAGAAAATTCTGGAAAAACATCTATAGGTCTCAGATATGGAAATAAAGCATGTAACTGATATACGTAATATGCAATGGGAGCTATATGAAAGCGTTCCCATGGCAATGTTCACGTGATATGTGTATAGTAGTTATCTATTAGGAGATTAATGGTAGATTTCATTTTTTAACTCACCACTAGCACTTTTGGCTATTAGCGAAGTTGTTTTTATCAAAATTCCTTCACGACAACAACAGCGGAAAGCAAAGCGACGAGCGGAATACCTCCAAAATCGAAACGAGGAGTTAGACACCTCTCGGGTTCGGCGCAATGATTCGAATCGCGCTTCTAAGAGGGGGCGTGAATGCTGTGATGAGCAGAATTCCGACGACATACGAGCTTCTAAGAAGCAAAAGTATCAAGAGACTAATCGTGATTCCAAAAGGAGTGTATATTGGAGAAACCCTTCCGCTGCGCGTTCAGCGAGAAGGGCGCGATACCAGAAGCGTAAGCGTGAGGCGGAGACAGCATGCTACAACGGAATAACAACTACCGCCAAAAGGTGAGTTGTGCATGGAATATTATGTTTTGGCGCGCTTCTTTTAGACTAGAGCAGCTGGAAAACTGACATAGCTTTAAACATTGTGTTGCTAGGTGATGACATGTACAGCTGGATTTTGTCATGTTGCATAACGGGTGTTACTACTACACAGTATTCTTACTTACATATTATTGATATTAGTTGCACTATTTCTGTTACAGTTATGTTTATTATGCTTTGCAATACAGTTCAAGCCACTTTTAATGTCACCCGTAGTATAGTACACACAAATAATGCATGACATGTGGTAGACATTAGTATGTGGCTTCTACATGTATTACCAGTGTCAAAGTAAGTAAATTTAAGTATTGACTGCATGCTTCCATCTCCTTAATCATTTTAGCTATTCCCTGTATGAACCCATTGAAAAGGCTAGATTCTAAGCAATAGGACATTGCTAGATGAGTTAAATGATGCCTTTTGCAAGACCCATCCATGGTTAGCACAAAAGGTTACCACTAGATCTGCACATGCTGCTGTTAGCAAAGTTAGCGCAGATGCATTACTTGCTAAGGCACTGAACATTCGAAGAGCAAAAGCAGGGGGATTGTTAAAAGATGTTCGTGCCATTAATGCAACAAAATTATCAGAAAATGATATTATAGCTGGGATAAGGCATCATAGTGCTGTCTCAGAACCCTATTTCTATTATACCTCTTACAATCACACAAAACAGCACTGTATACCAGTAGACCTCAATGGTAGGTGTATTATCAGCTGATTGTCCAAGCAGATTCATTTGCCTAAAATAGGCGACAATGAGTGAGATTGGGCCTCATGATACCCTCCACCTTGAGTGGATAATACATATATGTCTGAGGCATATATGGGGGACCTATCCTCATTGGCAATTGAATCAAATCACAAAGAAGATAACCCCAGGAGTTTATAAGTTTGATGTTGTTTGCTTCTATATATTCCAAACAAACCACAAAACATGATGTTGCTAGGCAGTGACATGTTCAGTGTTGCTACAGCTGGACATGGGTACATGTATGCATAGCATTTTGGTGGGTACTTCTGCACAGCTGGTATAAATGACTGATCCTTTTCTCTCTACCACTAACCAAAACAAGTGTCTATGACACTACTGAGTTACATGTACATAAATGCACACACAAGTAACAGGTTCTGATGAATGCACTTTCCTGTACTAGAAGGCAGGTACACAATGTCATACTGGTACCTGGTTATATTAAGGCAACCCAATGTAAAAAAAAAATGAAGGAAACAAGATATAAAAAACATTCTCTCTGAGAAAGTTGGTGGTATATAGGATTTGAAGGCAATGGTGGTGTAAAAAGGAACAACGATGATACAAGTTTTTTGTAACAGTCCTATATTTAGCAACGAAAAATGTACGTACGACAAAAGTGCTAAATATAGGACTGTTACTAAAAACTTGTATCATCGTTGATCCCTTGTTCCCTTCCTTTTTACACCACCATTGCCTTCAAATCCTATATACCACCAACTTTCTCAGAGAGAATGTTTTTTATATTTTGTAGTCAGTAATGGTTAAGGTATTTTTCAAATGCTTATCAGTGTATTGTTGACCTTATACAAAGTGAAGAATTTTAATTTTTGCATATATAGAAATCATATGAGGCAAGCTATCACTGATGTGGGAAACATAGTCTTCTGTTCGACCAGAGGCTATAGCACCTAATTGCAGTATACATACGAGGTTACTGGCACAGTGTGCACACTGATATGGAGCGGTTCACTGATGTGTATGTGTCCCATTAACTGTTGAGGAAGACTATCAACAGTTGTACCCGCCAATTCAAAACATTACACACGTGTTACGGGCCTCCATATTGGAGGCAGTAGTAACTAGCCTTGCGGCAAGCAGTGCTATATGTCTTGCTGTCATTTATGGTCATGATGATATTTGAGCCTGATAATTGATATAGCAATTCTTCATTACTTAATTCTATGGTTTGAACCATCTTGTCCAAATCAGTGATTTTGCTTTGCAATCTCCTCTGTGTTAGCTTACATCCCTTGCGTACAGACAGTAACTTTATATATTTATTGAAATAAACTGCTGGTGGTAACCGTATGTGCCACTTGTGAATTTCTTAATTTAGCTGTTTCTATTTTTATTTTTATTCTTCATGACTTTTGAAACACCCGTACCAAGCTTCACTATTGATTCTTATCATCACGTGATGCTGCTTTAAAATATATACAATCATTGTAGTACATATCGGTTTTGGAACTTTATACATGTATACTGGTATGATTGTTTTGTATTAGGTTATCGCTGTTTCGTACATATGCGCCTTGGAGCATCGACTGAGGGTATCTCCCTTCCTGAGAGCTTGTACGCTGTCTGTAGTGGTCCATGACAACACTGGTGAGGTAACAATTGAAGCATTATACATGTATATTCAGCTGGATTGCGTGCACTTTGCTGCAAAAAGTCACAAAAGACTTAATTAAACTATACACCATTAGTCTGGCTGGGGACCAGACCACACCACCAGGGACGGATCTACCTGATTCTACCACATCCGTATGACTTTGAATCCCGTCATTTTAATATCAATCCGTTTTGTTTAGAACTAGGTGTCTAAATTATTATTTAGCACGGTACTAGCCATACAAGTTAAATTTTATCATATATCCTGGATCCGACTGTGTTCTTAATCAATTTTATACCTACTATAGGTCCTACGCGTACGCATAGGCCAGGCTTAATTACTACACATTGATTTATGCCGGAGGGTTTTGCTATTATTCATAAAATCAAGTGGTTAATTAATCTTTAAATCCTGAGATGGGCTGAGTATTCTTCACGGTAAAGCTTCTATGGCAAAGTGTGGGGTTATAGGCGAGTTTGGATAGCGCGCGAAGCTCGCAGTATGGCGCCGAAGGTGCCTCGTCCGCGAGCGGACTGGGGACCAGCCGGATCAAAAAAATTTTTTGTTTCTTGTGCGACCCGTTTGGACTGCACCGCCGGCGCGGGTGCAGTTTGACCCCGGATTCGGCGTCGGCATCGTCGGCGCTTCGCGCCATAAACCTAAGCCCTAAAGCCCTAACCTTTTCCTGTGTTCGCATGCCTTCGGCATGCTAGGTTATCATATTCTTTTGTGGCCGGGGCCTACCCAGGTTCTAATTATAATGTGCCTATTGGAACTCTTGTTACCTCTCCCCTCTTGTTGCATCTCCCTTGTTGCCCCTCACACTATCCCAGCTTTGACATTTCCCTTTCAATACCTCTGCTTTTCAAACCCAACCCCCATTGCTGTTTTGGAACACTACACGAGTGACCACACACATTTCAGTCAAACAAACTGCTAAACTGGCTAGGCAGCTCAACCAACATGTCAGAGGCAAGTGTTGCCCTCTTGTGCTTGGAGAACGCAGCATTTGCACAATTCTTGATCAAGTGGCATCCAGCATATGCTGCTAGAAGTAGAGGGGTGTGGTCTCCTGTTAACCTAACGTGGACAGGACAGGGTGCATCAGTACTATGTTCCTATAGTGTATGTACCACAATATAGGACGTTCACAAAAAATGTCCCCAATGTCAGGCCTATAATTTTATAACGCCATTACGCCTGAATGGCTGTAACTTCAAAAGGTTAATGCTATCCACTTACTATTTTCAACATTTTATACGACACCATTTCTCTATTATAAAATATATTGTGGTGTCTTACACATGCTCCGTGCCAGAATCGCAATGTCCGATACCCCAAGGGGTTCATAACTTTTGGTAGGAGTAATCAAACGGCTTCAAATTCGGTTTGTACATAGAGATGTTCCTTAGCTATTGGATTTATCTGTTCATTGTCATCTGTTACGGAGATGATACAGTTGATATTATAAACTACGTGCACGTTTTCCCACTCGATTTACACCAATGATTTGGGCATAATACCGTCCCCCTCAATGTATGGGGGAGGCAGTGATTATACCGGTATCATTGGCTCAAATCAAGCAGGAAAATGTGCATGTACATGTAGTTTGTTCAATTGTATCTCCATAACAGATGAATAAAAATTAATGAACAGAACAATCCAATTACTAAGGGACCCCTCTACCTACAAACCGAATTTGATACAATTTGATTACTCCTGCTGAAAGTTATGGCGGGTTTGTATCCCATGGGGTATCAACGTTGCAATACTGGCATGGTGCAAGTGCAAGACTCCAAAATGTATTTTCCCATAGAGAAATGGTGCAGTATGAAGTGTTGAAAAATAGCTATAATCGATTTGAGGGTATAGCGATTCAGGCATAAGGTATTTTTATAACATTATAAAATTATAACAATGGGGACATTTTCACGTTAACTGTCCCATATGTTACATATGGGATGGCCAGTGAAATAGTAATCCATAATAATGTTTATGCATTGCTATAATGTCTGAATGATTAAAGCTACCATTCAAAATATTTTGAACATTTCATACCATATTATTTCTACATTAATTGTGATGTAATGTGCCTCCATACTAAATGACATCAAAATCAATGAACATCAATCAATAGGTATACATGTACATGTAGGACTCCTCAACATATGAACTGATTTTGAAATGATTTAATTCATGCTCTTGCCAATAGATATGGCAGTTTTGAATGTGTATGGTACTAGACCTCATGTGGAGTGCTAGATCCCAAGACAGATTTTACAAACAAAAATTTATGATGTGGGACGTCGGTAGCATTAATCATTCAAAGGCTACATAGTGTGTATAGCAATTCAGACACATATTATGAGATTTCATGTATTATTTTTGTGCTCATATTCCAATAAAATCTCAAATCACACCCAGAACACACTCCCAAATGTACATGTAAGCATTGCAAATGGACACGGGAACCTGTATTGTAGGCTGTGCCTTTGGTGCCATAAAAAAACCAAATCCAATCCCCTGAGCCCTATGCCCTAGAGACCCCTGCCCCAGTTTGTTCATACATGTATACCCCAGTTGCCTATGCCCATGGGTGCATTACCTTCCTTCAGCCTGTCTAGTCCAGTGTACAAAAACTCCCAATACCCCAGACAAGAGGTCACCTTGTCCACCACACCTCCTAGGAGAGCCTTCTGCTGAGCAGCAAATCACTAGGACCCCATTGAGTGATTGAAAGGAAAGAGAAACATGTAAAGCCAGTCACTAAATCCTTGCTCTTTCAACACATACATGTATATGTACAATATCATCTGTAACATACTCAGTGTGACAGAAGCTGTGGCTGGTCACTTAAACAACTAATTTTGAGCCACATTATATGTCACAAACGGCTCATGCATTATGCTTAAGTTTCACAGAGGAAGACATTGGAATCCACATACAAAATACCACACCCACAAATGATAAGATTTCCTCATATCCAGGACACCAGATACTCCATGCCTAACAACTACCAGACCTAGTATCTATGGAAATGTTAAAAACAAACTTGGGGGGGGGGGGGGGGGCCATCCACAATGTATGTCATGCTAATTATGGTGACTAAAGACTTTAACAGAGCTCACAGCCTTAGAGGTAAGTTCAACGGCACAAACCATTACAGGATTGTCCGTAACTTTGTTGAACCATGAAGAGGCATTGCCTCCACTGAAGAGAATATTTGGAGCAAATAATTATCAAGCACATGGATCAACTCCTGAATCCTGAATCTGTGACATAATATACGTGAACATGTTTCCAATATGCAAAGCTTGAACTCTTCAGGTGTTTCATCTTTGTCATATCCTTTCTTGATTTTCCCTCTGATGACAGAGTCATATTTCTAAAGGACTTGTGAAATGCCTCAGTACGCTGCTGCTTTCACTGAGCTCAGGATGGATTGCGTGCTCTAAATGTATAGCGGTACCTTCCAGTGTGCAATGCATCTGCAAGGTCAGGTGGTCCATCCCTAAACTACAGTGTGTAAACTTCAGGCAAAAAATATTCTTCTTTATTTTCAACTATTAGTAACACTGAAAAGGCATTTCTCATGGTTTCAGTAGCAGAATAAAAGATATCACCAAGGACGTTACTATGGTTTCCTCGAGGGAGGCATTTGCTCCCCTTTTAATGCATTAAAAGCTAACACACACTACGGCTGCATCTATCTATTCCAAGTATCAATTTTAATAAAGCTTCATTGTGTTGATACAAAGAAACAAACATTAATGAACCATGTACATGTACATATATGATCTTACTCTATGTGCTACAAGTGTGATGTTTATTTTTATTCTGGGTAACATGAAATTTTCTTCAAACTGCAATGCATGGGAGACCCTCTTCCATTTCTCTAATGGTGTAGCCACAAACATGTACCTTTGTTGTGTTGAGTGTTACTTTATATATGCATATCACAAAACGTTTCCACACTTTGCACATGGGCGGGGGGGGGGGGGGGGCACTCTTGTACCACATTTTTATGACCACCACTTATTTTCACAATGTTGGCCCTTACTTCTAGGAACAATTTTTTTATTGCCCCTTCTAAAAAGTATCAACTGCATTCTACCATACCCCCTGAGGTTTTTTCTCAATGAAACCCTGCTTATCCATGACTTTTTGTACCTTGATTCACGCATGTAATGTTTGGGGTGTTTTTAATCCATTCTTTATTGAATGCAATGCTCAGGCATCACATTGAAAAATACATATTTGTTAACACCTTGCAATGAAGCAAGTGATGAGGATAAAGCACACAAGCTGCACGGCAAATCAAAACACAGGTAAGCCACTGGTGGATTTAATTTGAGAAAGTCTGTTTCTAATTCAGCTGCATTACAGGCAATAACTGATCACAAAGAACAGGAGTTGTGTAGTACAATCCTTTTAGGGTTTATAAGACCAGTCTTATACTAAGACAAACCTTGGAGATACCTTAACCTACTTATTGAGTCATAAGGTGCTTGGAGTTCTGTGGGAGCCTGCTAGTGACAATCTTATACCGGACGTCTCAAGGTGTGGCAAAGAAAGTGTATCCCACAAAGAAGAATGTGGTCAGTGTTTCATCTAAAATCTATCACCCATTCATTATATTGCTTCAACTGATACAGTGCAAGGCCAGGATAGGCTGGGATGACGCACTTACCAGAGTCTTGCTGTCAAAGTGGGTGGTATTGTTTAATAACGTGCAGCAGGTACATGTAAATGCACTTCAGATACATGTATCTTGATTCTATCTTGCCGGTGTTGACAGGCCATCAATGTGATGTGGCTTACATGTACATGCATCTGTTGTGCATACACTGCAGTAGTGCATTTGAAAATCCAAACACCTTCCAAACTTGAACTTCTCGCTGCACTTCTACTGGCCAGGTTAATACCAACCATTTCCAAGGCTCTCTAAATCTTTAACGAATGCTAGAGCCATCCACATGCTATAGAGATTCCCATGTGGCACACTGTTGGATTAAGAGTCAGGATCTCAAATGGAAGCTGTTTGTCTAGAACCGGGTCATCAGTGTATTCGGGAACTAGTTCCAAGGTACTGCCCAAAGACCGCTAACCCAGCAAACATCTCTTCTCTATGATACTAGTGATGTTGCAAGTGGGATAGCTGGCATTGAGGGGTCACTGGGATGACTACACTTGCAATTTTGAAAACAAACGAAATTGCATAGCCCTTTTACAACTTAAGGCTGAAAATGATATGGTGTTAAAAAAGAACACCTGGAGCATGGGAACAAAAATAGAATGGTAAAATCAATGACTACCCTAAATGAGATAATAAGTATAATTAGATGAAGTAACAGATTAAAATGCCATTTTAGCAGTCTGCCTTCGTTCTGTTCAGGGCAATATGATTAGGGAATTTTTTTTAACTTGATTGCAAAAGAGCCACCGGTCTACAGATTGCCAAGGCCATCATAGCATGTCTTCATCAAAACAACATAGATACAAATAGGGGCCAAGAGACTCAGAGGGGCACTGCAGCCATGGCCATACCACTTTTTGGGGTGATATTAGTTATCAAAAATTCGTTGTCAAAAAAAGTCTCCCAGCCGCCGCTTTTTGGGTAGTTTTTTTCTACGCATACAGCGCTCCCTCCCCGGGGGCGGCACTGCCATCTATGCCATGCACGGCCGCGTTATTTGCTCATTTATTATTCATTGGCCGCACCACTTTTTATTAGCTTCTATCGCCCCTGAGAGGGCAGTCATACAATGGAGTAGAAGTCCAATCCAGAATTAAAGTAGTCGACTCCACTTAGCTATATACACACAATGCCAATAGTCATGTTAAATATAGCTAGTGCCTGTCAAATTCCATCAATTAGAAACATGATAGATGTGATCAATGAAGTATTTTTATTTTACAATTCATCACCAAAACAACACAGATTTTTTTAGCACATTTGGAGGCGTTAGGAAGTGAAAGTAGTAAGATAAAATTACAAGGACTTTGTGGCAGTTGAAGTTGTTATGTGATTGCCAGTGCATGTGTCTGTGAACTTACATAGAAGTGAGGATTCACCAGTAGCACCAGCCAGAGAAGGATCGTCGGGGGGGTCACAGGTGACCAGTTTGCCCTACTATAGAAGGAGGTCTGGCAGCTCCAAGAGGAACAGGAGAATGCGGCTTTGAAACTGGAGAAGGGTATTCGCAGTGACCACTATATTTTCAAGCATCAAAGTAATGAAAACCAGTGAAAAGATTGCAGACCGTGTGACTAGTGCCAGCAGCAGTGTGGCAAGAAGACAGCCATCGACTGGGCCAAAGATGCTCTATATGAAGATGTGTTTTTCCTCTGAAGTCTGGCCTCTGTTGTCAACTCTGGAGGACCCAGAACTTAGGTGATTGACCAAAGCGTTGCCAGGCTGACTCTACCACTAAGAAATATTTTGGAGCCTTTCTAAAGTGGAAGACATGGGCAGAAACCAGTCTGGGGGTCCCAGACTTCCCTATACAGGATATCCATTTGGTGCTGTACGTGCAGCATCTAAGTGAGTCAACATCAGCCGTAGAGGAGGCAGTACTTATATGCTGTTTCATGGTTGCACCAGATGGCTGGTTTGCCATCCATTGCAGGGTCCCCTATAGTGCAAGCTACTTTGGGTGGTCGTTAGGCAGGAATTAGCTAAGCCAAAAAAGCATAAGGAAACTGTTACAGCAGAGATGTTACTGGCCATGGTAGAAGCGGCTGGGCCATCCCCTTAGGTCCGCTTACTGGCCATCTGCCTTGCAGCCTAAGATGTGAGGAGTTGTTTGGGATGCACAGTCTGCGGGCTGGTGGTGCCACAGCAGCTGCTAACACTGGGGTGCCTGATAGACTATTCAAGCAGAAAGATGGAAACCAGAGTCAGCAAAAGATGGGTATGCAAAGGGCTCTGTTGAGAGCCACTTAGAAGTTTCTAAGAACTTGGGCATCTAATCAGCTTTCTTTGGACATCTACACCTAGTTGCCAGTCATGCACAGGCGACGCTGCACCAAGAGTTCCCAATATAGACACACAGCTGGGATGGCTGAAGCGAAAAAGGGAGATGCAAGTTCTTTATGGAGGAAAACGATCATGTTGACAGAAAGCTTGAGGCAGCTGATTAGTAGCTGAGAAAGTGAAGCCCACTGCAAAAGAAGGACCATAATTTTGATTTTGTGTATGATAGGCAGTACTATTAATAGTGTTAAAAATAACTTCAAAAAATATATATATATATCTAAAAATGAATTTCATTACTGGTATGTGGATGCTACAAGGATTGTGAATGAGATGGGGAGCAAAACATCTCTACCACGTACATGTATTGCAGGAAGACAAATTTACCATGCTAATGCACTGGCTGATGGTGCAACAACTGAGGGTTAATGTCAACAGCTGCTAGCAAGATTTGATGTACAGAATAGAGGGGTAGGAAAGGATTTACACCCCATGTATTTGCTCTTGGGCCATCATTTATTTTTATGGAAGGCAAGATTCCTGAACTACAAAATCATTGGAGGTCCCACTTCTTCTTTGCTGTTATCAGAGCTAATTAAAATTGTGAAAGCAGTTAGGCAGCATACCGATAATCTAGCCTTGTGTCGTTTCTCACATGATGAGGATGTAAATCCTAACATCAGAAGCCTGATAACTGTAGCATGCACATTGCCCATATCAAGTTGTGAAGCTGAGAGATAATTTCTTTTTGGTTGCGGAGAATAAAGACCTATCTTTGCAGCTCAATGACAACAGATTAGCAGGGGCTTGCACTTATGCACTTGCACAATGATATGAATATTGATGTAGAAACAAGTTTTCATAAGTAAGAACAATAGAATTATGTTTCAATCATATATTCATGAATAGCAATGCATTTTTTATGTCAATACTGTGCTTTTTAATAATGATACATGTAAAATACTTTCTCTCAAATCAGTTGTCATTTTGTAAACAATGATCATTGTTACCTATATTTGCATGATGTCATACTATAAGTGATGATTGTCTACTCGATCATCATGGTCTCCTAATAAACTGGAAGGCATCCACCAGATCACTAAAAGGTGTTCTTTTGATAGCAAACATCTGACATGTAAATGGAAGTGGCCAGTTGTGATGCCCTACATGTACATGTACCTGCACCTAACATTCCTAACCTGCATTTCTCTCACCCAAGCATCTCAACATGCAGGATGTTTCCCACGCTCAGACCAAATCAATTCCCTTGGCATTTTAGTTAAAACATCAGTGAAAGGTAACACGTTCCTGATCGATGAGATTGTATATGTGTACATCACATATACATGCAAATGTGCATGTACATGTACAATGTGCATGTGCATGTGTGGATCTATGAAAATGGCAACAGCACTTCTTTCAAATTTCTTAAGTATGCCGTGTTCTCTACAAGTTGAAAATTTGCCTATCTGTCACAGAGATACACATTGTTATAAAGCACTTTCGCCGTTTCAATGCAATCTTTGCTCTTCTTTTGCTTGTCCTGCATGACAGTTTATTAAACTTTCTAGGACAAGAGCAATGCCCTGCTGCATGCATCTAAATGTCTGGCTAATAATAAATCAGGTCCTCATAGCTTAATAACCAGCATTAGGATTTTGTGTGTAAGAATCATTTGCTACATTACACTGTATAATTCAAAAATTGAAAACAAGAGACATTGCCGCTTTCATCAAGACCATCCCACATACATGTACATGTGGGTGTATGGGACACTTCCACATATATATTGGGAGAGGATATGTGGGGGAAGGCACCTACAAAAGCTACCTTGAACTAACTTGAAACCAACATCCTCATAATGCTACACGTAATAGCTGTGAATGAATATCTACAACACGTAATTGCATACATATTAGCCAGTTTTAAATGGACATATGACTCTCAAAATGTCACTTCAAATTTGGTACAGTATGGAATACACTTTGTATACACCCATAGTATGGGGTACACCCCAAGGTGTACCCCATACTATGGGTGTATACAAAGTTTACTCAAAAAGGTACACCATTGGGTACACCCACAATATGGGGTAGACCCTGTACAAAACCACAGTATGGAGCATGCCTGTACTAGCCCACAGTATGGCTGGCAAGATGATGGGGCGGATAACACACATCAGTAGAAACTGCAATGGAATCACACCAGAGTGATGAGAGCAAGATCACTGTATAAGAGAAGTTTGACTCTGAAACTTAGTGAGAAGCTAAGAATCCTGACTATTTTGCCATCAGAGCTGGTCAGCACGATAAACTATGCAGCTGCTTGGAGTGACCAAGCATAAATGTATGGCAAAAACAGGTCAAGAAAGTTGCTGAACTGTATCTGTGGTAACAGCTGATGGGAAAGGAGTACACCAACAGAAACGGTTACTGCTATGCAACTTGAACGAAGCATATGCACAATTCAATATGCATGGATTTGCAGTAAAAATTGGGCTATCCAAGGAGCTACGCCCAAAAGAATGGCTCCTGGCAGGAGCAGCTGACACCATGTACAACACATCCACACACTAAGCTGAAGCTAGCAGGGACACTAGCTGGAGGGGAGCTGAAGGGGAGCTGAAGGGGAGCTGAAGGGGAGCTGAAGGGGAGCTGGAGGGGAGCTGAAGGGGAGCTGAAGGGGAGCTGAAGGGGAGCTGGAGGGGAGCTGAAGGGGAGCTGAAGGGGAGCTGAAGGGGAGCTGAAGGGGAGCTGAAGGGGAGCTGAAGGGGAGCTGGAGGGGAGCTGAAGGGGAGCTGAAGGGGAGCTGAAGGGGAGCTGAAGGGGAGCTGGAGGGGAGCTGAAGGGGAGCTGAAGGGGAGCTGAAGGGGAGCTGAAGGGGAGCTGGAGGGGAGCTGAAGGGGAGCTGAAGGGGAGCTGGAGGGGAGCTGAAGGGGAGCTGAAGGGGAGCTGGAGGGGAGCTGAAGGGGAGCTGAAGCACTACCAGCCAGTCCAAGGATTGAGTGCTCTCTAGGGGAGTGCAGTGGATGCCCCACCCTGGTCCAGATGCATTCAAAGAAAGTTTGCAGGATATTATTCTGGTCTCAAGGGTCACTCTGTGGAGATTCACTGCCAAAACTCATTGGTGCCAATAATTTTGCAGAGTATTGTCTTGTGAGTGTGAAATCTGGTGTAAGGTGTGTGATTACTACCACAATTTTTTTTTAATCTGATTGTGGGTATGTTGAACATGCAAATTCATATGAGATAGACATGTACTCAGCACCTGCTGATTTTTCAGATAACTAAGATGAAGTCCAGAGCTATTTTATGAACAGTGGAGAACTATACAACCTATGTTTCATCGTGATAGCAGAAAGTACATGTAGCTACTGTTGCAATCCAAGCAGTGATTCCAGGATTGACTTTCATGTGTCATACCACCCACTTTCAGATAAGTGCAATCACAGGCTAACCTATGAAGGGTCTTGTCAGCTATGCCATGTGAAAGCAGTAGACCATGTGGAACAGACTATGAAAGTGACGTTTCTGCATGCAGTTACCATCATGTATCCTGCTGGTACCAGACATCATGGATGTTGACCCCCCACCCCCAAAAGACATGTCAAGCTACTCATATACTTTGACAAAAGAAGAACAGTATGCTGGACACAGTTTAGCAGAACAACAACAGTGTATGTTGTTTGTTTAAAGTGTTTGCTGCTTACATTGGGTGTTTCATAAGTCAACTATTGAGTTCGCTGTGGTCAAATATGAATACTTATAGCCAACTACTAGTATTGTGATGAATTCAGGAGTTTAGCAAAATGCAAGTATTGGCCATGCCCATTATTTTTCTAGAATCACATTTGGAAAACTTAAAAGTGATCCTGATACAATCTACCAACCCTTTTTGGTGTCATGTACCGTACAAAACTTAAAAACCAATCATTAGCCACCCTATTTATATATTTTTTAATTCCACAAACAGTGCCGAGGTCTTTAGTTATTGTTCCCTATTAGAAATACGTTATTCAATTGAAAGTATGAAAGGCTTTGCTCGTTTCTAGTATGAAAGGCTTTGATAGTTTGAATTGAATTACCTACACATGTACTAAAGGTCATGGGTGTAATAAACTATTCGTTCCATACTGTATCTAATTAACTAAGGGGTATACATACATATCTATGAATCGAAAGTGCATGTACATACATGTATCTATACTTTTAATAAATTATATTACATATACACATGTAGCTTGTTTGAGGTAAGTAGAGTCATTTGGATGACCCACCTTCTTTCCCATCACTGATAACATCCTCCTCCCCCTTCCTTAATATGGTCACATTGAGCTGTGAAGCAAGCCTCATGGTCTCATCAGTTTTATGTGGTCCACTGTCTGGTTTTGAACCATACTGACAAGAGGAGGTGAAGGGGTGAGGGGGAAAGGAGGAGTGGGAGTGAGAGGAAGGAGGAAGTAAAGAAAAGGAATTAAAAGAACAATGTTAAAGCACTTTGGAGACCTGCCTCCATTGAGTCCATACATCACACTATCAGTGTTTTACTGTTATACCTAGCCTCATCCCCAGGCCCCATTTTTGTGGGTGGGAAATAGAATTGGTGGGGAAGGGGTAACACGTATGTACATGTACATATGTGTGTACAGGTACATATGTGTGTACAGGTACATATGTGTGTACAGGTACATATGTGTGTACAGATACATATGTGTGTACAGGTACATATGTGTGTACAGGTACATATGTGTGTACAGGTACATATGTGTGTACAGGTACATATGTGTGTACAGGTACATATGTGTGTACAGGTACATATGTGTGTACAGGTACATATGTGTGTACAGGTACATATGTGTGTACAGGTACATATGTGTGTACAGGTACATATGTGTGTACAGGTACATATGTGTGTACAGGTACATATGTGTGTACAGGTACATATGTGTGTACAGGTACATATGTGTGTACAGGTACATACACTGTAGGTGTGTACAGGTACATAGGTGTGTACGTATACATATGTGTGCACAAGTACATGTATTTGGAGGGGAATTATTTACTTTATCTGATACAAGGTCTACAAATCATAGATAGACAAGCACATATTACAAGCTACATGTACACTATGACCCTGAGACGAAATCTTTAAGAGCATGCATTTGTCCTGACCATTCTGGGGTAGTGCCTTGAGATTTCAAATGTAAGGTATTTGATGGCAAGTGACCCATGCCCCAAATGATGAATTCCACAGTCATGGAGGTACAAATGATTCCACTGCCATTGGGGTACAAATGATTCCACTGCTATAGGGCTACTAATGATTCCCCTGCCATAGGGCTACTAATGATTCCACTGCCATGAGGGTACAAACCCAGTTGAGTTCCCTGCATTTGGAATCATGCTTCCTGACTTCTGCTGACAAGGCAGCTAACCCAGCTGTGGCACCCACTTGTAAAGGTCGCAGTGACGTCAAGAGCTGAAGGTCTGGAACAAATCCAGATTGGTACAAGGTCTTGTGTACACACGTACCAGAGGAATATTCAGTACACAGATGTACACATGTACTGAAGGAATACTCAGTACACATATGCTCGGTACACAGATGTATACACACACACGCTTACCACTTTTTCATAAAGCCTAGTAAACTCCATCTCATTAGGCGTGAGTATGACCCTGTCATAGTTCCTAATAAGATTGGGATCCATGGTAACAAGAAACAGCCCATCCTGGAAGCAGGGAAGTGTTTCACAGTCATGAAAGGAGAGCATTGCTGCATCCAGGATACACCACCACTCCCCAAGTCCACACAGACACACACAGCACTCCACAAGGCCCACACATGTACACACAGCAAGTCCACAAGGCACAGAGCCATGTACATACTAGGGGACATATACATCACTCCACTAGGGGACATATACATTACTCCACTAGGGGACAAATACATCACTCCACTAGGGGACATATACATCACTCCACTAGGGGACATATACATCACTCCACTAGGGGACATATACATCACTCCACTAGGGGACATATACATCACTCCACTAGGGGACACATACATCACTCCACTAGGGGACATATACATCACTCCACTAGGGGACATATACATCACTCCACTAGGGGACATATACATCACTCCACTAGGGGACATATATATCACTCCCCAGCACATTTATACTTATAGCCTCCTACTATGTGGTTAAGAAAGGGTGACCTTTTATTCATACACATGCCTCCCCCCTCCTCCCCAGACCACCATCAGGCACCATTCTCTCCCCCCCCTCCTCCCCAGACCACCATCAGGTACCATTCTCTCCCCCCCCCCCCTCCTCCCCAGACCACCATCAGGTACCATTCTCCCCCCCCTCCTCCCCCTCCTCCTCTACTACTTACTGCGTCAATTATAATGTCCTTATTTTGGTCCTTGGCAACACCAATGACCATCTTCACAGTATCCAGGATGCGTGGTTCTCGACCTAATCCAGGACCAATGACCAGTGAATGGAGCCGAGGGAACCATGAGGTTATTGAGGAGCAAGACTCCTTAGAGCTGCTATGCCTGCAATTATAGGGAAAGGTGGAAGTATGACGCACAATGGTGGTGTGGTGTGGTAGGATGGTGGGTGTGGTGTAGTGGTGGGGGTGTGGTGTGGTGGGGTGGTGGGTGTGGTGGTGGGGGTGTGGTGGGTGGGGTGTGGTGTGGTGGGATGGTGGGTGTGGTGGAGTGGTGGGTGTGGTGGGGTGGTGGGTGTGGTGGGATGGTGGGTTGGTGGGTGTGGTGGGTGTGGTGGGTGTGGTGTGGTGTGGTGGTGGTGGGTGTGGTGGTGTGGTGGGGTGGCGGAGGTATGTATGGGGCAGTGGTAGTCTGACATAGCCACATCCATGCACGTTGCGAGGGTCTGGAGACATTCGCATACCCCCATCGGTTCTGATTAGTTAGAGTTATTAATGTTACCTCATTTCCTAGCAACACATAAGGTAAACTTAATTTTTTTTAAAACTAATCAGAATGTCTCCAGACCCTCCGCAAAGTGTGAGGATGTGGCTACATTAAACCAGGACAGTGGGTGCACTATGAGGTCATGGCTCTTAGCAGTGGGTGCACTATGAGGTCATGGCTCACAGCAGTGGGTGTACTATGAGGTCATGGCTCACAGCAGTGGGTGCACTATGAGGTCATGGCTCACAGCAGTGGGTGCACTATGAGGTCATGGGGTGCACTATGATGTCATGGCTCATAGCAGTGGGTGCACTATGAGGTCATGGCTGGGTGTACTATGAGGTCATGGTTCACAGCTGTGGGTGTACTATGAGGTCATGGTTCACAGCAGTGGGTGCACTATGAGGTCATGGCTCACAGCAGTGGGTGTACTATGAGGTCATGGCTCACAGCAGTGGGTGTACTATGAGGTCATGGCTCACAGCAGTGGGTGCTCTATGAGGTCATGGCTCACAGCAGTGGGTGTACTATGAGGTCATGGCTCACAGCAGTGGGTGTACTATGAGGTCATGGCTCACAGCAGTGGGTGCACTATGAGGTCATGGCTCACAGCAGTGGGTGTACTATGAGGTCATGGCTCACAGCAGTGGGTGTACTATGAGGTCATGGCTCACAGCAGTGGGTGGACTATGAGGTCATGGCTCACAGCAGTGGGTGCACTATGAGGTCAGGACTGTAGGACTTGATGACCACAGAAGCACTCTCAGTGCAGAACACATGGCTGAGGTCTGCCCCCTAGGTACAAGAGGAGATAGGATGTACGAGCATGAAGATTAATACCCCAACTGCCAACATCCCTTTAGCACGTATCTCCATGGTAACTATCAACATCCCTTTAGTATGTATTTCCATGGTAACTGCCAACATCCTTTAGTATGTATCTCCATGGTAACTATCAACATCCCTTTAGTATGTATTTCCATGGTAACTACCAACATCCTTTAGTATGTATCTACCAACTTCCCTTGAGTATGTACCTCCATGGTATAGTCTCCTTAATAACCATACTGTCCATTACACATTTCATTAGACATAGGTTAAGGAAGGTCAGACATGCAAGGTGGCAGTACAGGTAAGTGGCTTCAGGTGCGGCTGAAGTACATCCTTTGCCAGTATTTACTACCAGTGTTTAAACAGAGACCTTCTCCTGGTCCTATATGCACATACTCCCAAGCCAATACCAGTCCAATGGTACACAGTTAGCCTAGGTTCCATGCTGCCCTTACATGTAAGCACATACCTAGGCTAAGGGCATACCTGGCTCTATGCTCCTTGAAAATATGGCTATAACCACGCATGTACAAAAGCAACTTCTTACATGTCAACAGACTTGCCCTAGGCATGCGTCCTGTCCCTATCGGTACATTAAAAAGTGGCTCTGCCAAGGATCTAGAGCCTGATTCAACGACGATTTTAAAATACGCATACATGCCCTAAGATTATAGACGACACATATATAATTGAATACTTACAGCTCTCATGGCTGAGATGGCGGCAAAGTATGGAGCTCCGGTGTACCTGCACTGGTATACAGACGTTACGCATTGTTGTACAGAGTTGGTAACGTACTCCGCCGATCCTCCGATGACACCAATCCTGCCAGCGGCACCTTTGTGAGCGACGTGAGTTAAAGGAGGAATTATCCCCTTGAACTCGGCTAAGAGCGCTAGCGACATGTTTTTTTTTTACTAACTATTAATTAATTTTAATTTGAAATCTCGTATCCTGACCCACGACGTTCTTTGTAATGTAACCCAACTGCTGCGGTGACTACGTGGGTCTGGATACGTGACTACTCAACGGTGTCGACGTCTTCTGCAAAGATTCTGAGATCTAATAACTATACACGTACTTAACTGTACCTATGATCTTTTATTAACAGTTACACTTGAAATTTCACCCCGTAACTTTAATAAAAAGAGGGCCTGGGGACGAGGCGAGGTCCTGATGATCTGCTGGGACCTAATAATCTACTGGGTCCTGATGATCCATTGTATGGGTTCTGATGATCTGCTTCATGGGCCTTGTGATCTGCAGCTACATTGTATGCACGTTAGCAACAGGACGTATACCTGGTTATAGTACTGAGCAAAAAGTTAGGTACATTTAGGCACCAATGAGGAGATTGTAGCCCAGGTGAAATTCTCTTTCAATGTTTTCAAAAAAGGACCTCCTGTCACTGGAGCCCAGACCTCTTTCTCTTTCAATGTTATTGTACGAAATAGTTGTGATTACAATGCAGTAGTGGGGAATGGTCTTTGCCCAAGTTACCATTGAGCATAAACCCACCAATCTATAGATTCATGGCCTGTTTGTTACGCCACTGAACATCAATATAATTGTAGTGCCTGCTGTAATTACATATCAAATAGTAGAAGTGTCTATATATTTGATGTGGATCAATAATATATATGCCCATACAAAGTCTCATATCACAGATATGTGATTTCATCTGGGAATGTCTTGATTCTAAATAGCATCATGATCCTTTCATAAGGATATCAGTACTGGAGAATGCAAGTGTGAGTAACCTGAAAATGGCTAGCTGGCTCTATTGGCATCAGCCCCCTCTATAACAAGCTAAGGATCTTGTGTGGGTCATGTGAGCTCATGGAAGCTCTGCAGATATGGCATTGGTATGTCAGCACATACATGTAGATGTCCTTGCATGCATATGAATTATAATATACATTATTTACCAGAGGTATGTTTGAGTAGTCATATAATGTATGCATGCATCATAACAAATTATGCTTCTAGATCTGGCAAATGGACCTAACTCAGCATGCAGAATAACTGGTAGCTTGGCAAGCCCACTTGGTTTATATATAACTATCTTACCTTCACTATTAAACCGAAGCTGGTTTGGCAATTCAAGCAGCAGCCAAATTAGGAAAGCATATATGGCTTGCATTGAGACTGGCCACAAAAGCCCACATTTGGCATCTCACTATGCACTACATTTGCACTGCATTAAGTTCAACAGTTATACTGAGGTGGAATGTTGGTCTACTTACAATAGCATTGTAACCTTTCAACTCATCAGCTGGGGTATGTACATGTACCAATATTGATGACCTCCAAATTGGTGAGGTCAAACATCTAGCCAGTGCTATCCAGATTGTACCACAATTTATTAGACTTCTCTGCATGATTTTAATGTTAATATTTCAATTAGCTGCCTACCATATAGTATTACCACATGAATGTTCAGTTAATTTCAAGCAACTCGCTCCTTGTATCTTCTGCCCTTACAAATGGCTTTGTGAATATGTATATGTTTCTTGTACATGTGCTGCACTACCAAACGTGCTGATCAAAAGGTTAGACATTTTATGTTTACTCTAAGATTTACAGCGGGTGGTAGATCTAGAAGAGGAAGGGGAAAGTCTCTAAGTGGGTATGAATTCTAAGTAGTAAGATGTGCTATGACACCTTTGCACCTTTCAATACTCTGCAGTAGTATTGATTACTCTTACCCACGCCTCCAACCCAAATCTATGCCTATGAGGGGAATTTTGCAGGAACTACCTGGCTGTGAGTATTCCAGTAACACAATGCTAGCTCACACATTCACTTAAAAAATAAAAGTACTCCATATCCACGTGCATAATAATTGCTTGCTGAAATTACTACATTACATGCACATGTTTTGCCATACCTCTGTGAAAATATGAATATGTTTATCGTGCGACGAGTATTTAAAAAGCCCGCCACTTGAAATCATTGCGGCGTGCGCAAGTGTATACGTACGTACGTACGTACATTACGTATATGCACGTACCAATTAATCGCGGCTCCAGTATTGTGCTGCTTCTAACACTAGTATGCTCGCTGCAGTCGCTGGGACGTTACTCTGCATCGTCTTAATTTCTTTTTTCGAGCCCGTTCGAAGCACTTGCTTCACCAGCAGTGCTTGCACAGGCTGCGGGGGCAAGATATTTGACTGCTGTTTGGGCAGCGTAGTCGAAAAACAGAGTGCTGTCCAATACGCGGGGTACATTCAGTCCAACGGTACGCTTGTCGTACAGGCGCCAGGTGCAGGGACGTTCTTTGTGGCTCAAAACGGGTCCGTCTGGACGAACAGGTCCCTGGATGGGCATCAGACGCCTTGCTGGGTCTTCACCATCGCAACGATGCCCCAGGGTCAGACCACTATCTACGCTGTGGGTGTCATAGATATTAACGATTATCCGCCCGTGATCGTCGGGCTCCCGACTATCGTCAACATGTCGGCGACCAACAAGGTCGGGGGCATAAACTTGTGCTACCCAGTCACGGACATGGACGCTGGCACGTACGGGAACGTCTCCACCGTGCAGGTAGTGGCTGGGGACAGCACAAACCTGTTCGCGGTGGCACTGAACAGGGCCTCGCAGCCCCCACAGGCGTGCATTTTTAACAACGCCTCGATTGACGGTCGCACCGTTAGCTGGTTTAACTTGACCATTCTGGCGGTGGATCAAGGTGTCCCGCCTTTAAGCTCGGCCACTTGGATCGTCGTGCAGCTGACAGGGGTGAACTACTACGCCCCTGTCTTCCTCGCACTCCAGCCCTTGCGTCCCGTGCCGGACAACACACCTGTTGGAACGGTAATCCAAAGTTTCTTAGCCACGGACAACAACACGGGGCCCACAGGGAAGATTGTGTATTCGATCCAGAGCGTAGTGCCACAGACGTCGATCTTTACCATCAACCAGACGACGGGAGCACTCGTGCTGTTTTCACCCTTTGTTCCCGCCACATCTATATCCCGATACAACGTGTGTGTGACTGCTACCGACTCGTCCCCTACATTTCCACTGAGCAGCTCCGTGTGCACTGCCATCATGGTGGTCCTTGGTACACCTCCTTCAGTTACCCTATTGTCGAGTTCGTCTCTCTGCCCCGTTAGCATTGCTGAAAACGTTCCGAATGCACAAGTGACTCGGTTATATTATTCAACAAATGATATGGTTCAGGGCAATATACTGCAAGGCTCTTCCAACTTCACTGCCAGTTGTTCTGTACCTTTTAGTGGTTACTACCAGTGTACTGTGACTGTCAACGGATACCTTGATTTTGAAAAAGCAAGTCAGTTGGATATCACTATTGGGGTCACCTGGAGTGGAGTGCTTCCACTTGACAATAACTCCCTCCTTGCACTGTACTACAACACCACATGCACAGTGAACGTGATCGACACCAACGATAACGCACCACAGCTCAACAAGACCCGCTTCTCTTTCCTAGAGAAGCAGCCACTGGGCTCATATGTCGCCCAGCTGGTTGGATACGACCCTGACCAGGGTGAGAGCGGAGTGGTGGGTACCTATGCTCTGGTCAGGGTGACGAATGCCACCACAGACCTGACCAGCCTGGGCCTCTTTGACCTTGACTCGAGAACAGGACTGCTGACGACGAAGGGTGTCATCGAGAGGAGAGTGGTGGGGAAGGAGCTGAACGTGACCGTCAACGTCACGGACTCGGGCAGCCTACCTCTCACCTCTGTGATCACTGTACAGTTGGAGGTCATTGGCGCTCTAGCGTTCACCACCAATTCGTATGCCTTTGTTGTATTTAAGAGCATGCCCGCTCCAGTCACGGTGGGCCGTGTGGAGGCTATGGTCGACGATTATAGCAGTTCCACAGTCTCCTATCAGCTGATGATGAACTCAACCTATTTCACAGTTGATGCGCAGGGCAACGTAACTGCAAAGGCTCCCTTCAACAGTGTAGCACACTACCAGTTTATGGTGCTAGCTGTGGACGGGGGGAGTCCACCTGTGTCCAGCTCTGCCATGGTAGCGGTGGACGTGTTGGATGTCTGCAGTGGCACGCGCAACCTGACCATACCAAGCACTTCCACTGTTGGCCAATACCTGGGTAGTGTGTTATCAGGCACAGGAAATAGTCCTGCACTGAACTACCGCATCAATAGTGAAATATTTGTAATCAACCCCACCAGTGGTGTAGTCGCAGTTAAGAGTGTACCCAGCCAGTGGAACTCCTCCTACATTGTGATATTAGTCGCCTTCAACCCAAACTTCACGAGTGTTTCCACGGATTGCACACTGGCAGTAACAGTGTCCATGGTAACACCAGTTGCTGTAGAGGCGCTCGCCATAGGGGCCAGTGTTGGCTCAGCCCTGCTGCTCCTGGTGTGCCTGTGTGTAGTGATGGTCGCATTCCACTTCTACAGAAGACGCCACAGGGACAAGTTGAACTTCCTGGCCGCATCTCGTCGGGTATCTGTTAAGTTCTCCGACCTTACTGATGGAAGCAGGGCATCGTCCCCTCCTAAGGGCATCCTTAGCCCTGTCGCCTCCAAATGCGAGAACAAGACTGATTCGGACCCTGTCGCCTCCAATTGCGAGGCCAAGACTGTATCACCGTCCAAGAGCAACCCGCGTCACGGGAGTGTTAAGTTCAGCTACACTGCCGATCTGTTCCTGGTGGACCAGCAAGAGAGTGTGGCCCAGGCGGACACAACCACCAAGCAGCACTCCAATGTCAAGTTCTCTCCCACTGTACCGCGCGCCCAGTGCGTCGAGTCCTTGCCAGGCATGTCCTCCCCACCTGTGGAATGCAATCCACCCCACACCAATCCCCTCCCTCTGTACCCTCCTTCATCCCACCCTGCCCCCCGCCCCACCATGGGGTATCCCCCCACCCACGAGGACATGTTGGACCACTCGCTGGCCACCAATGCGGGCCACACCCACCTCTCGGACGCCAACTCTTGTGACGACAGCACATACTCGGACAACACCTCCACACGTAACTCCATCATACCTCGTTTTAATCAAGGCTCTGACGAGGCCCTGGCTCACTACGCTGGTCCAACCCCGCACCGCCTGTCACCCCCCTCGTTCCTCCCGCCAGCAGGCATGAGGGGTGTGCCCCCGGCTTCGTCCTTCTCCCGCCACCACAGGTCCCCCACTCCTCCCCAGCACAGCTCCTCCTCCAGGTCCTCCACCCCTCCCAGGAGGGACATCGCACCCATGCTGCTGGGACCTCCCCAGATGGTCCCACAGCCGGGACCACCTCCCACCTACTACCCCGATGTGATGCCAAGCGCCCTGGACCACTCTGAAATGAGCAGTGTGTCGCAGGGAGGGGACTATACGGCAGAATCCGATGCCTCCTCTGTCCTGGACGATGTGTTGAGGTATTCCGAGGGTGGCATGGAGCAGGATTTCTACAACCTAACCTATAATGACGAAGGCAGCGACGTATGAGTTTAGGACCTCATCCTCAGGGAGGGGGGAAGAGGCTGTGGTGGTACTTTGCTCCCATGGCAACCCCACACTGATCTCAATCTTGGGCTGTACAACACAAAATGGGCTGGTAGCATCTTTCAACAAATACATCCGCATCTGTCAAATGTGTACAGTATATACATGTATGTGTGTGTGTGTCAATTATAATATTATTTCTTTTTTTAAATCTGTCTGCGACACATTTCAATTCATTTCCAGATTGGAGCAAAGCGGTGCATGTACAGGAGGTATACACAGAATGCACAGCACTTAGACTTTGAGGACAACAGAAATGTGGGGTGTGCTGCTTGTCTATGCTTGATCAAAGGAGGGTGCTGCCAAGCCTAGCAGTGTGTTGTAGGTCCTCTTTTGTCATACAGAAGCCAAACGACTTGCAGTAGGTATGAGGATGCTTGTGTCTCCCTATTCAGGCGTTCCTGGCTCACCCTGTGTGTGATGGCTGCGAGAGTTAGCAAAGAAGGGCACGTGGCATTTGGGGGGTGGGGGGGGGGGGGGGTAGGGCAATACTGGACTTCATTAGGGGAGGAAGCCCCACTCATTATCATTACATCAGAGCCTTTTGTTTGCTTACAAGAGTACACTATCACAAAAGGGCAGGCTGGTGCCTGCAAGTGTTTAAAGTATCTGCACCAGAGGTGTAGATACTATTACTATGCAGAGGGTTGCCAAGTGGGAGTTTTGAGGGTGGGGATGTACACATAAGTGGGAGGAAGCTCTTCAATGCAGAACTGATAAGCCACTTACACACAAAACCCCAATTAGTCATACTTGTCAGAAACGTTGTACATGTACCATGTAAAATATATGTACACCACACAGTAGACAAACTCCTGAAGTCACAAAACAGACAAGGTTCTGCAAACACACATTTCCAGCCCTGCTAGTTGTTGTCAAACAGTAGGGCCAAATTGGGAACCACCTTCACTACATAGCTGTCGTCAGCAGTGCGTAGGTCACTAGGGGAGTCAAAACAAACAGCATTATCCAGCTCCACACCAAGTGCCGATTTGTTCTTCCTTGTGGATCTCCTCACAGGTGTGACAAAAATTGTCCCACTTGGTTCAGTTGGGGACAGAGCAGTTGTCCTGCAAAAAGAATGCGGTTAAGAGCATATACATGTACACATATGTGTATATCATATCAGGCAATTGTGCAATGTGGTAAGTGCCATGTACTCATGTAGTGCACATTCTAAATGTTTGTACACAGACACTGGTATATTTGTACACACACACACACAACCTTGGCTAGATGCCATACCGTCTCCTGTCAGACCGAAGCCTGGAATACTTGATGGCAGTGGAGCCAAACACCACAGTGTCGTCCACAAAATGAACGCATGTCTGCGTGTAAAGAAAAACACTTGTTAACAAATGAAACATGTGCGTGTAGGAATTGCTTTTGAAGGATAAAACACCCACTGTTATAAAGGAAGGTGGGTAGTGTGTGCAGAGGTTTTGGTCAGCACCGCGAAAGAAGATGACTTATGGGGGCAGTAAATTGTATATGGGGCACACAAGAGCACTACAGTGATGGTATGCAAACACAACTACATGTACATGTATTGAGTGCAGGCAGTGTTACAGGGGTGACTATTACCCTTCTTCGGCGTGTTGGGGGAGTGTGATCCAACTGGTCTGTGAGCCCTGCTGTCTCCTGTTCATGCCCTGCACAGTTGAAATCCAATCTTTGCACCACACTGGAGCCAGTGGTGCCTGCTGCCTCCTCCGCTTGATCACAGCTTACAACTGACCCACAGTCTGGGTCTGGTCCTAGTCGAACTTGTTGAGTGTCATGTTGTGACCAGACATGTTGGCTCTCCTCACATCCAGTATGAGGAACGTGTGTAGTGTGACGCCTTTTATGGGCATGTCTACTTGAAGCGGGAAGAACAGATCGTGGACGCTTTAAGCTGCGCCTGCAGTAAAAAAAAAAGAAGAATTTAGTGCAAAGACTACATATATAGCACAATGTCCATGTGTACACACAATACACATGTAAACAACAGAACCATATATTAGTACACGCTAAATTATCATATGAGGAAGGGCACAAGGAATCGCCTTCTGGTACTGCCTTGAGTCTGGTGCAGTTGTATGGATCCACTTGAATTGGGACATTTTCCCAACCTCTAGTATTCTGTCAGTAAACCCACATGTACATGTACACATGCACACATACATATGCATGTACACATGCACACATACATACACACATACATGTACACACACATACATACACACATACACACATACATGTACACATGCACACATACACACATACACACATACATGTACACATGCACACATACACACATACATGTACACATGCACACATACACACATACATGTACACATGCACACATACACACATACATGTACACATGCACACATACACACATACATGTACACATGCACACATACACACATACATGTACACATGCACACATACACACATACATGTACACATGCACACATACACACATACATGTACACATGCACACATACATATGCATGTACACATGCACACATACATACACACATACATGTACACATGCACACATACACACATACATGTACACATGCACACATACATGTACATGTACACACTCACTGACCCGTGAGCCGCCTGCCAAGCTTCCAGTTCCTCTCTGCATAATGGGATACAGGTAAGTTGAGCAGCATACTTCTCTCAACACACATTACATGTGTGAATTCTAAAATTAATGTTCAACACATACAGAGTAACAAAGATGGGTATTCCTTTGTCCAATGAAACTATAGCACCAAACAACATGTTGTTTGACCACAAAGATTTTTTTATTCATTATGATTAGTTGTTTACTTCAAAGTGCACATCCTGACTCCATCAGAGCCTTTCTGGGCTTTAACCACACCACATTCCTCTCTTCAAGCCATTGAGCTTGCTAATAACACCACACTAAATCACGGTGAGAACACACACACACACAAGTGCTACAGCATCTGTCCTTGTGCAGACAAGTTCAATGTGTACAACAAATATAGCCAGTCACCAAGCCTACAGACTAATACATGTATGCTACCTGCTATCATAAAAGTGAATTACATATATAACAGGCAAGGCATTTGGGTTGTCAACAAAGGGGATGGTGTGTGTGTGTACACGTGTGTGTACATGTGTGTGTGTACATGTGTGTGTACATGTGTGTGTGTACATGTGTGTGTGTACATGTGTGTGGTATGAGACTGAATTATGCAGGATTATGAGTGCCTAGGGGTGCGGTTGAGTGCCTCCCTAAATTAATATTATTACAGTAGTGTGACGTAACTGTATGTGAATTCTTTGTGTAAGTCAATACAACGTTGTGTACAGCATGCTGAGACACTCGCTGTGCCTGCAATCATCCATTGGTGAGTGATACATGAAACATAAACTGACGTATAAATTATGCAGTATATTGAGCGAAATATCATATATGGCAACTAGGCACAGGGATGAGACCACGGTAAGAGTGCGTATGTGTCGAAGTGGTGTATATACAGTTGTGTGTGTGTGTGTGTGTGTGTGTGTGTGTGTGTGCATATGTATGTGTGCATGAGTGGTGTACATGTGGGTGTGCATATGAGGGTGTGTATGTGTGTGGCATATGAGGGTGTGTATGAGTGGTGTACATGTGGGTGTGTATATGAGGGTGTGGCATTTGAGGGTGTGTATGTGTGGCATATGAGTGGTGTGCATATGTGTGTGTGTGTGTGTGTGTGTGTGTGTGTGTGTGTGTGTGTGTGTGTGTGTGTGTGTGTGTGTGTGTGTGTGTGTGTACATGTATATATCTTCTCACCTCAGCTTGCTTGAATCAAGTTTAGGATGCACGGGCATTGGAGCTTCATTTTCAATTTGTTTTTCCTTTTCACAGCTGCTCTGCACGGGAAGGCATACGTTTCTTCTAAGTCGATGGTGGGTTACTTTCTGGGAATCTGCAATCGTCTTGAAATGAGATGTAGATGTATGAATGCCTGTGCGAGTGTGTGGTGTTACGGAGTTCGAAGGTTTTAAATGCTGCTTTTCTTCTGGCTGTTTTTGCGTCGACTTTTTAGTGCCATCTTCACAGTAAGGCATAAGGTAAGAGAGACGTTTCATAGCTGGACGTCTGTTTATTGGTACAGTACCGTGAACTTATGTAGTTGAGTGGCATTAAGATAGCATACCCTTTCTCCTTGCGCCAGAGTTCTAGCTTTTCTCTTCATGGTTTAAAAGATGAAAGTGTCGCAAATGAATACTGAATTAATCCTACCTCATTGACAAGGCCATAACCGTACGTTCCGTACCGCCCCTTCGATTCAAATTTCAGCGCATGCGTAAACCGTTGTGTTTACTACTTTAAATAGTTGGAGCGCTGTAATTGAAATGGAAGCCACTTACCTAGACGCTTTAGATGGCCAAGAGGTGTTGGAGGAAGAATATGACGAGAACTATGAGCCCACGGAAGAAGGTAAGTATTTAACGAAGCTATTGCAATGTTATTAGAAGAAATTCAATTTAGAAATTATCGAGTACTGCAAGATTCTGGGATTGGACCCTATTAAAGAAAGTGATCTAATGTACATAGCAAAGGAGGGTATCAAGGCTCCGCTACCTGAGGGGTGGAAACCTGTGTAAGTGTGCATAGATTAGTACTTTCCAATGAAAGTTTATGGTGGCCAACTATTAAAATGTGTTTGTATGTGTGTGTGTGTGTGTGTGTGTGTGTGTGTGTGTGGGTGTGTGTTTATGTGTGTGTGTGTTTATGTGTGTGTGCGTTTATGTGTGTGTGTGCATGTATGTTTTTGGTGTGAGTGAGAGAGAACAGAGAAAGGGTCATTCTGTTTATAATTTATGTAGACACCTCACTGCTGTATTTTCTCAGGAGTGACAAGAAGGGTCAGATATACTATTTCAATTTTGCAAATGGTGAGAGTACTTGGAACCACCCTTGTGATGACTTCTATCGCAGCCTTTTGGAACAGGAGAGGGAGAAGAAGAGGAGACCACGGAGTTCCCAAGTGAGTGCTGTAAGGTTGACTAATAACAATTTTGGCTTACATGTATGTTTAGCGGTTGTCCTTGTAATCTTGGAAGGGGTTTAAGGTGTTACGTTATCCCCATGGTAGCATTGACCACTTTGTCTCCATGGTTACGATGACCCTGTTTCGTATACATGTAGCTGCTTCATCCCCATAGTAACGATGACCACTTACAGCTGCTTCATGTTTTCACCATTTGCAACGTTTCTGGTCATTCCCAAGAACTTTGCCACCTTTCACCACTACCCTCACATGATTATCTGCACCATCACCGTCACCATTACCCTCACTTTGTTACCCATGTCCCCCTGTGTGTAGATATGCCATGGGGAGCATGATACAGTCCACATGCTCTGCACACTCCACAATCTTCACACACTCTGCACACTCCACAATCTTCACACACTCCAGATGCACACTCCACAATCTTCACCACTCTGCACACTCCACAATCTTCACACACTCTGCACACTCCACAATCTTCACACACTCTGCACACTCCACAATCTTCATACACTCTGCACACTCCACAATCTTCACACACTCTGCTGCACACTCCACAATCTTCACACACTCTGCACACTCCACAATCTTCACACACTCTGCACACTCCCCCTCACACACTCTGCACACTCATCATCAACTCCATACACTTCACACATACTCCATACAGCCTCCAGGCATTTAACCATTCTTTCACTAGGTCCACAGGGAGAGAGAGAGAGAGACTTTGGGAGGGAGAGGGAGGGGTAAATCCATAGGCTTAACACACCACGCAATATGCATGTTTTAATTCCTATTTCACATACAAGTACATGTAATTCTCTCACTTCACACTTCACATGCCACACTGCATATTTCGTACAGCACACTCCACGTTTCATGCTCATCACTACACCCAACATTTCATGCACTACTTCACACAGACACACCAGGGGATGTTATTTAACGTTTAAACATGTACAGTACATGTAGCTGTTGTCCATAAAAGCCCAGTTGTTTAGTGTAGCACATTTGGGCACCATTTATACCTTTTATTTTGAAGGAGGTATGTTAGTGGATTGCATAGTGTTGCTTCTCTGTGCATAGTGTTGTTATTTTGACCAGTACAGTAACCTGTACACAAATCCTTAATGTGTAAATAAACAACTTTGTGGTGTGAGGGGCTAGTAGGTATAGTTTGAGCACAGGCAGGCAGAGATACAGTTTGAGCACAGGCAAGTAGGGGTACAGTTTGAGCACAGGCAGGCAGGGGTACAGTTTGAGCACAGGCAGGCAGGGGTACAGTTTGAGCACAGGGAGGCAGGCAGAGGTACAGTTTGAGCACAGGCAGGCAGAGGTACAGTTTGAGCACAGGCAGGCAGGGGTACAGTTTGAGCACAGGGAGGTAGGGGTACAGTTTGAGCACAGTCAGGCAGTTTGAGCATGTGAAATTACATATACATATATGTTCTGCAAGTGTTACTGAAGGCTATGGAACGCACTTGTAGTCCAGGTACATGTAGTTGAGAGATGGTAGGGTAGTGGGCTGATGCATACATGAATGCATATTTGCTCTTCACATACATACACATATACATGTATAACAGCCAGATAAAAGGTGTGGTGCTTTAGCTAAAGGCTTGCCTGTGCAGGTTAATGAATTGTGGACACATGCAGCAGTTTCACTGCATGTATGAATATACATTTTAGCTACCAGTGCTTGCCTTAGTGTCAGATAAGCAAACTCATCTTCAGTTCACAACGTGGGCTCTGTCAGATTTGGTATATTCGTACTGTCTCAGTTGTGGAGGATTTCACAGCTGGTACGTTTGTTGCAATGTGGGAGACCTGTCATGATTGTATGGGCACACTACAGTATGTGTCTGTGCAATGCACGGGTGGGATTTGGAGCTAATACCTTTGTGTCGGCTTGTCCGCAATTAGATTCATAGCTTGTATAGCAGTATAGATAAGCAGGCACTAAGTGGAGTGCTGTGTGGGACCAGAGTTCGACCGGGGTTTTGACCCCTGCTTGGCACAGCACAACATGACAATATCCCATCGTCCTCTGCTGTTCTTAGTACCTTATAATAGTGGGCACACACACACACGCGTGCACACACACACGTGCACACACACACGTGCACACACACACGTGCACACACACACGTGCACACACACACAAACACATACACATACACACACATACACATACACACATGTACATGCACAGGTATAGCAGCAGCAAGTATTGGACAGATCTCAACTGCATGTACATGTACTGTCTGTCACCGTTACTACATGTAGATCTACTGTGGTAATATTATGTATGCATATGTATTGTACCATCATGTACAGTGTATGCACAAGTGCTTGATGTGGCACGGCTGTTGATCCTATGTCGTTTAACGGTGTCCCATATATGTATGGTAATCATATTGTGTCTTGTTGGTTGTTGTCTAAAATGCACACTTTATATAACTGGTGTGACAGATGGGATGATTATTTTAATTGGTGCAGCCGATATTCATGTGTCAACGGCTCATTCCACGGCTATGTCAATATTCATTGGCAGGGTCCAGGCCACCACAAGGGTCTTGACAAAGCAAATCCGTTATTGAAAGGGCTGCCACCACTAACATTGCCTGCTGGAAAGGCTCCGCTGCCTCCTCTGAAGGCTGTCGGACTTGGGACCGCAGTTCCTCCAGAGCAAGAACCTGCGAAGAAGGCTGGAACAGTTACGTCCACAAAACTTGGGCCAGGACCTCCACACAGTGAAATGGCACCTCCTCAGAAGTCTGTCTCTGGACCACCTTTTGCAAAGTCTGTGTCTGGGCCACCTCCTGCAAAGTTTGGGTCTGGGCCACCTCCTGCAAAGTTTGGGTCTGGGCAACCTGCCGCACAGTCTGGGTCTGAGCACCTGCAGTCTCGTATACCTGTTTCTTCACTGCAGACAGGTTTAGGAGGACCTGTGCACAAGACCACGTCTGATAAGCCATTAGTAGCTGCATCAGTATGTCAACTGTACTGTACATGTATGTGCAGTGTGTATTGCATGCAGTGTGTGTGTGTTGGGGGGAGGTGTGGGTGTGTGTTGATGTATGTGCACATGACCTACTCTGCATATATGTGCACATGATCTGCATGTACATGTATGTGTACATCATACACATGTATGCGCATATGTGTACATGACGTACATGTACAATGTACATGTGTACATGTACATGGTCTTAATGATCTGCATATATGTGTGCATGATCTGCATGTACATTGTAGATGTGTTACATGTACATGTACATGTACATGTATGTGTGCGTGATCTGCATGTAACATGGATCTGCATGTATTTGTGCATGGTCTGTGTTTACTACTTCACTGTACAGATAAGTAGGTATGCATGGCTGTGGTGGTGTTAGTGAGGCCAGTGATGAGGGGTGGGGGTGGCCTCAAGCAGGTGTTACATGTAGATCTGCACCAGGAATGTAGCTTACGCATGTACATATTTGTGTGGTGTGTGTATGTGTGTGTGTGTTCATTTGTAGGATGGGAGAGGGGTGCCCAGCCTTACCTTGGGCTCAGAGAATGAATGCAATATGTACCTCTGCTTACCTGGCATGTAGCTGTATGCCTCTGCTTTGCCTGGCATATTGCTTTGTGCTATTTAGGCATCATGATTATCCTTACATGTATGTTTCAAGGGGCTCCTTAAGTAGGAGAAAATTTTGAGGACTGACCCGTGCAGTCACGATATTAAAGTTGCTTTTCTGAGCTGTGCACTAATTGGTCCGCGGTTTGGGTTGGCGGGGGGGAAGGACTGAGAGGGTAGAGGGAGGGAAGTGGTTAGATCTTGGAGTGGCCTGGAGTGAGGTAACATGGGGCCACCTTGTTTGTTTGCACGTGTTTAGTTGTGTACCGTCCCTTACTTTAATTACCGGCCGTCTTGTATACGGAGGTGGGTTTATTTAGTGAACTGTGTGAGGTCAAGATGCAACCACAATACCATTCATGAGTCGATCAACAGCCTGCTTAATATGTATTCATGTGCAGACACTTGAAGCCGGGATCAGCTGACGTTGCACACCCTTTTGTTTGCAGCGTCAGCGGGGTGCAGCGTGCATGTTGATAGTATTTTGTGGACGGAAGAGCCTTTGGACGATTAGGAATTAGGTCATTTGTGAACCTGCGGATGTATTCTGTTGTGGTGCCATACATGTATATGTATGTACGTTTACAAGGGTTACGGGCTCAGTAGATGGCACGCTTCTCATACATGTACATAGTCAGTTGTGTCTTCCTTCACAGTGTGTGTGTGTGTGTCTTATGTTGCTGTGCGCATGTGTGATATGAATGAAATTAATAAAACTGCTTATCGTACGTGTGTGTGTGTACACATGTGCCTGTGTACTGTGTTTGACTGTTAGTGATGATAACTTAATGGTATACATGATGGTACTGTATGGTACATGTAATGGTGTTTTTGTATGGTGTTATTGCATCCATATACACTGTGGATGTGTACATGTGTATGTGTGTATATACATGTATTTGTTGTGGTACATGTATACTGTATGTATGTATGCACGTACATGTACAAGTGTACTGCACTGCAGTGCACTTGTGTGCGTGTGCACATGCAGTGGCAGGCAATGTTTTCATTTTACAGTCTATTGCATACTTGTTTCTGAGGGTCATTTGCAGTACGTGCACATATGAAGTGACATTCAGGACTATGTGTGTAAACATGCTGCATATGTATACATGTACAAAGGACCTGTGTATTGCGTACATCATGTATGTGTGTACAATGTACATTTGCATGTGGATACATGTACATGTACTTGAATACATGTACATGTGTTGGTAGCAGATCGATTGCAGGTGATGATGTCATGCTGCCTCCACAGGACCTAGTCCCCAGTACCAAGCTGACGAGCAGAGGGAGTGGTGCTCTTGGTGGTGCGGTGGCCATACCTTTGGCCAGAGGGCAGGAGTCTCATAGCTTTGATTTAGGAGTGCCGCACGTCTCCACACAGTTTGAGGAGGAGGATGAAGAGAGCGAGGAAGAGTCTGTAAGAGAACTTCTTACAGCAACACATTGTGTTCTTGGGCTGCATGCATGATACTGACCAATATAACCATGGTAACGTTGCATCATGTGACCATGGTCTATGCACCTGAATATGTACAAGTATATGTACATGTAAATGTGACCAGCGTTCATTTACAGGGATAAGGTTATGGTATATATAGCTGTTATTCTGGTACATGTATTTGCAAAGGGGTATGTACATGTACATGTACAGCAGTTTTTAAATAAATTACATACTGAATTATGGAATCTGTTGGACTATATATGTTGACCTGGGTGTGCTGTAGGGATGGTGCTGCTAAGGACCTGAGGGCTTTGTATGACATAGATGTACATGTAACATGTACAGTACCAGCATCAAACTAACAAGGATGATGAAGAGCAAGCTTTAGAGATTACATCATAGTACTAACCAACTTGTCACAATCAGTAAGTCTGTTGTACGAAAGGTAGTACAGACTTACTGACCAGTGTACATGTGTATGTGTAGATACAATTGCTAAGCATGTTGACAAATACACAATGTACACCAACATGGTGTATGCTGAGATTACCAACATTATGTACAGTTTGAATGTGACTTCTGACGTCACGATAAATAAGGTTTATCGAAAGCATTTTTTGTACATGTAGTTCCTAAAGCAGATCAATGGTTACTGTTTGCAAATGGAGGCAAAATGACTCTTAAGTGCTAGAAAGCTTTTTAATTGCTAGGCATGCATGGGTTCCAAGTGGGGGCTCTTAGAATACCTAGTCTTTCAACCAGGGTTAGAACCCTGCAGCCATCTACCCTTGTAGCAGAAATTGCTTCATAAGTTCTTGAAACAGCTAGTTAGCAATATGTGACTTAAATTTTTTAAATTAAAATTCAAATCAACAAATGAAAATTAAAATAACACACAAAACAAATGACTCAGTGTAAGGATGGTTAATTGAATTCAGTATTCTGCCATGGATTGTGTATGTGACGGTTGTTCTAATTTATTGTATACATGTAGATGGTAATGATTTCATAGGAGTTTGATATATATTCCAGTATTTGGAAGTTGGCACATGGTACTACGAGCAGTTTTAAAACATGTGCGTGTGCATTTAACCTTTGGCCCATTTTGGGAACATCTAGTGGAGTGTAAGTCATTGAAATCGTAAGACCTACACATGTACATTGAAAGTAGCAATACATCTACAGGTACAGTCCACATGTACAGTGTGTACAGACCTGTGCAGTGTTGTGCAGTGTATGTTTAGTCATTATGGTTGTTAGGCAACTGACTACAGTAGCTGACATTAGGAATTTAACCAAACTCGATACCAAATAAAAACAAGACGAGGGTAGACCTTGCTCTTTTTACTTTCTGGAAAGCAGCAGAGTGGTCATATCAAACTTGCGCCAGTTTGCTTTTCTTGAAAAGTGATCTAATGACATTCACTTTTGAACTTCTCATCTGTAGTGCTTAGGTCCTTATCGTGTTTTAACAATTGGTGATTCTATTTCAAAATCTTCAAATTCAATTGAGACCTGGATCGGTTAAATACACAATGTATGGGCTGATTTTATATTATTAAATCGAACTTTTCTCCTTCCTGCAAACGTGTGTCAAAATATAATAATAATGACAATTGTATAGATTTGTATCGTGTTAGGAAGGAATACTTATTTTGGGTACGGGCACATTATGTGTGCTTTTATTAGAATGTTATGTGCATATGGTACATGTAGTAATAATGGCATAACAGTTTAAATAGCATGAGGATGACCTGGGTGTGGTCAGTGTGAGGATGACCTGGGTGTGGTCAGTGTGAGGATGACCTGGGTGTGGTCAGCATGAGGATGACCTGGGTGTGGTCAGCGTGAGGATGACCTGGGTGTGGTCAGCATGAGGATGACCTGGGTGTGGTCAGCGTGAGGATGACCTGGGTGTGGTCAGCGTGAGGATGACCTGGGTGTGGTCAGCGTGAGGATGACCTGGGTGTGGTTGGGCAGAGAGGTGAATCCTTAATGCCTTGTCTCTCAAAATTGTTCCTTGATATCACAAAATTCCTAACAGAGAATTAACTATCTTAATCCTGGAACTGTAGTAAAATATGTACATGTACATGTATCATTGTTTACCAATGCTAGGAATGAGTATTTTTATTATGAATCCTTATCGTTTCGTTATAATAGAGGCATACTAACATTCTGTAATTTAGATCCTCATAAAACACTTGATCAGCTGGAGAGAGTATCAGATCAGCATTTTGGCCTTTAGGATTCCACCTGGTACATGTACCTTTACAGTGCAATATGTGTAGTCCAGTAAAATATAACCCTCTCCCCACTCTTTGAAGTGCAAATGTTAGATGTTGTCTTCAGATGTGTATATGTATTGTACAGTGTATGTTTTACATGTGCATATTGCTATGGTTCTTACTAAACCTTGCCTTCCCTTGTAGCTTGTGTTCAAGAGCAAGTTTGGGGAGAACATCCATGGTCTTGACAGTCTCGGGGACCTGGACCTCAAGGTACAGTTGGTCCAGTCATGCATATGTGGCTTTGGTCTAATTGTGTACATGTATGATTGGTGTGGTGGCTCCATACGTACACAGTCAATTATTTAAATAGCAGCAAAGCATACCCTCATTTTGGAACTGTTAAAATTTGGATGATATGTTCCATAACAATGTGTAGCTACATGTACATGTACAACTAAAGTGTGTGGTATTGGTCCAATCGTGTTGTACAGTTGCTAACTTCCAATACTGTAGGATGACCTGCAATTAGACAAGCGTACTCGAGAGCGGACACAAGAAGACGAGGATGTGAGCAGGGAGTTGAGAGATTTGCTTGATGATGATGATGAAGATGATGATGAAGAAGAGGAGGAGGAACGGGAGGAGGAAGAGAAGGAAAGCAAAGGAGGAGAGGAGAAGGGAGATGATGAAGAGGAGGAAGGACATGGGGAAGAGGAGGAAGGGGAGGAGGAGGGACATGGGGAAGAGGAGGAAGGGGAGGAGGAGGGACATGGGGAAGAGGAGGAAGAAGATAGTGAAAGAATCTCAAACCACGTATGTTGTACATGTAGGTATAAATGTAGGTATAAATGTGCAAGAGCTTTTTATTTCCTATACATGTGACAGGTGTGTGTGTGTGTGTGTGTGTGTGTGTGTGTGCCTTTACATTGTACACGTATGTGTATGTGATTTGGCCTGCTAGCCTAGGGATGCCCTGGGCTGTAGCTAAGGATGCCCTGGGCTGTAGCTATGGATGCCCTGGGCTGTAGCTAAGGATGCCCTGGGCTGTAGCTAAGGATGCCCTGGGCTGTAGCTAAGGATGCCCTGGGCTGTACATAGCTATGGATGCCCTGGGCTGTAGCTAAGGATGCCCTGGGCTGTAGCTACATGTAAGGATGCCCTTGGCTGTAGCTAAGGATGCCCTGGGCTGTAGCTAAGGATGCCCTGGGCTTTAGCTACATGTAAGGATGCCCTGGGCTGTAGCTAAGGATGCTCTGGGCTGTAGCTAAGGATGCCCTGGGCCGTAGCTATGGATGCCCTGGGCTGTAGCTAAGGATGCCCTTGGCTGTACATAGCTATGGATGCCCTGGGCTGTAGCTAAGGATGCCCTGGGCTATAGCTATGGATGCCCTGGGCTGTAGCTAAGGATGCCCTTGGCTGTAGCTAAGGATGCCCTGGGCTGTAGCTAAGGATGCCCTGGGCTGTACATAGCTATGGATGCCCTGGGCTGTAGCTAAGGATGCCCTGGGTTGTAGCTAAGGATGCCCTGGGCTGTAGCTATGGATGCCCTGGGCTGTAGCTAAGAATGCCCTGGGCTGTAGCTATGGATGCCCTGGGCTGTACATAGCTATGGATGCCTGGGCTATAGCTAAGGATGCCCTGGGCTGTAGTTAAGGATGCTAGCCTGAGGTAGTAGCTACACACACAATAGAGGATTTGTGTACATTCTTAGCTACAGCCCAGGTCATCCTTAGCTACAGCCCAGGGCATCCTTAGCTACAGCCCAGGGCATCCTTAGCTACAGCTTAGGTTAGCATCCTTGCTGTTGTATGATTGTTTGATGGCTTAAATGTACATTGGTTATGCCGGAGCTCCAGTTAACCAGTTAACTGAGTAGTACATGTAGGTCTATGGCTACCCTGTGTGGAAACATACAGGTATTTTTCCATCACCTCTAATCTTGAGGAATTCTGAAACAAAAGATTTCCCAGTATTGCCTGTTGACATGCATGCCATGTAGATGTACATTTATGCAGAAAATCTTTGTAGGGTTACGCCATATCCATTTGGTCATGCCATGTCCACTGGGTCATGCCATGTCCACTGGGTCATACATGTATGTACATTATCCGCTGGGTCATACCAATGCCAGATCTAATTCTAAAGGTACCATATTTAAAATCACATGTTAACAGTACTAATTCTTTATAACATTGATACATGATTAGATGTATAAATTTTTTACACAAAAAAACTGTTTGAATAAACTACAAAGATTTTGACCTTTCAACAAATAACCTCGATGAGAAAGTTGGTGGTACATGTATTAGTGGTGAAGTAGTTCTATATTTAGCACAAGGTAAGACAGTGTTCATTTATCTTTATCATTTGACCCTTGTTCCCCACCTTTTTACATCATTATTGCCTTCAAATCCTATATGTATATACATGTACTGCCAACTTTCTCATAGAGATAGGTACTAGTTTCATGGATTTTTGTTCGTACATGTAGGTAGTCAGGGCAGATGCAGGAATATGGAGTGGGGGGGTGTTGGATTGATATATAGACTCATGCTGATTCTAATACGTCGTCTTGATTTTGGAGGCATTTCACTCATTGTTGGACTCTCTTCTTTTTCTGATGTAAAATAAAATAAAATAAAAACAACTAAAAGCATCAAACAAACAATGATCGAAGCACCGGAGTAATCTCCCAAGTTGGTCACTATTTATAATAATTTGACATACCATTTCAATTATACATGTACAATGTACGTACCATTTCTATGCCCGGACCTTAAACTTCAGATTACATCACCACTGCTTTTCAAAGGCCCTATCCTGACCAATTCTGAAGCTATTAGTATCTTTTTTATTAAAAGTGTTCCTATCCCGAGTTATGAGGGGTCAAGAAGACAGAGAAGAAATCCGAAACTGGGTAGGAGGACGGACAGTTTTGTGACATCAAACATACGTTAAACTGCTCATTTTTGACTTCTTTTTTGATAATGACAAGAAGCTAAACAATTCGATCATCATGTGTCTTGTTAGAAGCAGGTTGCTGCATATTATACATAACATTTACATGTATCTCTTGCTGGACCCATGTCTAGACACAATTTCAATTTTCCATGACTCCACACTTCACATGCAAAGAGCTGCAATACGCCTCAATTTGGGCAAGTCTAGTTTAGTGACTGTTTCATCAATGTTTGTTGGGAAGGCGGAGTGGGGGAGATTTGTTTGTTTTCATTTTCAAGCCATACACAAAAAGCGAGTAGTGAAATATTAGTGTGGAGGTTCTGCTGCCATACATGTACATATGTGTACATGTACTGTGTATGTACATGTATGTAGAGATGGCAGGATCACTTTCCATTTTTCAGGTTATTTTCATGCATGTACAGTTCGTGGTACAACATTGTGCAACCCAATGATCAGATGCAATTTTTTTAAATGGTTATTTTCTGTTGTAGAGTAATATTGGGAAGATGTTCAGTATTTACCCTGAGAAATCTGGGCACAATACCTCTGAGAAACGTGAGCAAATAAGCCGAGAGAAACCCAGTTCTGAGAAACCTGAGTATATTGACTCCAAGAAACCTGGACACCTCAACCCTCAGAAACCTGGATATGTTAACCCTGAGAAATCTGAGCACCTTAACCTCGAGAAGCCTGGACATATTAATCCTGAGAAGGCTGAACTCCTTCCGCTAACAAAGGAGCCATTGAAGTCATTGAAGCCACTTGAAGGATCATTAAGCAAGGATGTGAAGACTTCAGATGTTGTGAGGGTTCACACTGGACCACAGTTGGCTTCTGTGTAGGTTCCATGTCTGTATATGTTTGTTGGGGATGTGTGTATGCATGTGTGGGTACAAATGTACATGTGTGTGCACATGTGTGTGCACATGTGTGTGTGCACGTGTGTGTGTGGTCAGGTGTTATTGATTAAAGATTGTTACATGACACGTAGTTTGGTAACTACTTAAATGTTTTTATTTCTACACTACATGTAAGTAGTCATCTAAGAGTTACATGTACGTTACTAACGTTACTACCCCTGTATGCTGGGATTTCTAAACATACATGTACATGTACATGTAACACAACTTTGCTAATAATAAGAGTAATGTATTCATTTTCACTGTATGTTTAAATAGATGGAGATACTACATGAGACTGATGCATACAAGAATCTACACCCCTGTAGAGGGAAATTCAGGGGTGTGGTGTCTTTTGCTAATGAGCAGGAAGGGCTGCTCTATCATCAGTCCCTAGACCACTTCCCATTTCACTCTAGACCCAGCTAATGCAATTAGATCTCAGGATTGTGAACGATAGTCTGGTTCTGACAAGACCATCTGTTCATATTGCTTTCCTCTTTTTGTGGCTAGGCTGGCAGCTGTTTACTCCTATCTGTAGGAGTGAAGGTACCAAAGTTACCTTGTCGGTCTTTCACTGTTCTCTGGTAAAGCCTTTTCCCTCTTTTGGTGCACTTTCAATGACTGCCTAGAGCTGGGGGTACTGTGTACTGATGGGGCGTCAGTATCAATTATACGAACGTCAAATAACAGCACCTCAGTCGGTAGTTTTCACACCTCACTAACCCAAGATCAAACCCTGTATCACTCTCCTTTTATACTCCATCATGTGCACAAACATACGTGTACAGTACTGTACATATACATGTATTTACACGTACATGAACAGTACCGTACATATATTTATGTGTATGTGTGTAGGCTGTAAATATGCACATACATGTACATGTAATATCTCTCACGGTTGGGGTGATTACATCTACATGTATGTAAGTGTATCTCAAATTGTTGTGACTCCAGCGTGAAAATACAATGTAAGTTGGTTGATCTGTTTTAAATGCATTACTGTAAATGGGGAGAAACAAGCTAAGATTTATATTGGTGGAGTAGATTGTCAATGTTACGTACATATACATGTATGTTAAATAAATTGCACTACTGCCTGTATGCATTCAGTTATGATCCTTTGAAGTAACCATAACTGTGTGCATGTGTGTGTGTGTGTGTGTGTGCATGTGTGTGGTGTGTGTGTACAGGAGCCCTGTTGTATGAGTGAACACTGCAGTGCACGTATATGTATTTGGTACAGGGTGTTTCTCAATCAAGGAAAATTGACCACAAACAGTTAATTAACAGAAAATTATTCCTAATAACACGGGCTTAAATGTAACTAAATATTAAAATAATAATTAATTATAGAAATTAAAATTAACGTAGACGAATTAATACTTCCCGATTACACCAATTAACCATTTTCAAAAGCTCAAACACTTCCTTGAATTTTAATAACATCAATTTGCAGAATAAATTCAAACCACTAAATCTGGCCACTAAATCAAGTGCATTGCGAAAATAAATAATCAAGATTTCAATTTTGAATAACTACAAAACAGAAGTACAGGTTGCAGCTTTTAACTAACCACCTACCCTTATTAAAATTAATAAATATTTAATTTAAATAAATAGGGGTCTTGAGACTTTTATCAATATTCATTAACCATTAAAGATTATATTAATTTTATTTCACTAGCATGTCTTATTTTGCTGTTAGAACAATTACCAGTTAATTAACTGCTTGTGGTTAATTTATAAACAATTTAACTTGATTCTCATGAGAAACATGTACATGTACATTGTAGGTGTACTATGTGTGCGTGGTGTGGTGTTTGTGGTTATGTGGGATGTGAGGAAGTGAGTATGTATGGGGTGTGTACATTTGTACATGTATATGTACATTTAATTGGCTACAGAAGACGGGGGACATGTACATGTAGCTGGCCCTCTGGCGGCATCACTAATAGTATGCTCTTTATCTCTGTCAACAGACAGTCTGCTCCAGTCAAGACCATTGGAAGTGGTCGCTCCCCTGCCATCGAGAAGTACATTGTAACAGTTGTGTGTCCATGTGGGTAGTTGTATTGTGTTCCCTTTGCAGGCTGGAAGATGACCAAGCCAAGGAGCTGCTAGCCCTGAAGGAAAGCTTTGAGAAGGACAAGGCAGCCGTGGTGGCAGAACATGAGGCAAAGCTGTCCTCTTACAGGACAGAGCTGGCCAGACAGCAGCTGGCAGAGGAGAGGGACCTTGAGAGGCAGAAGAACACAATATTAGCCGATCTGAAAGCGAAGCTTCGAGAAGAACAGGAGGAAGAAGAGGCTAGACTGGAGGAGGCTAAGCATGATGCTCTTGGGAAGCTAAGACATCAGGTACACTGTAGCACATGTGTGGATGTGTGTGTATGTTTGAATGCTCTACATGTACATACATATTTGTACATATATGTTGGTGTGTTTGTAAGTGTATACATGTATGTGTATGTGTACTTGTTATTATGTACAATACATGTACATTTATCATTAATCAGGAGATTTTTAATTTTCATTGAAATACATGTGTGTAGCTCTTTTCTCCCTAATGCTTTTACATGTACAAGGTGGCTTTGTTTTGCTATCCTACAATGTACATGTACATACACAATGTAGGTGTACCTGTATGTACATGTACATTGTATACATTGTGTTGTGTTAAAAGGACATATACATGTTTATGTACATTGTTGTATAGAAAAATACGTAGTTTTTGACAATGTCTGGGAGAAAGGAGGTATTTCAACGCAAATTAAACATGGTACCTGTACATTATGTGTTGCTTATATGTTAGTGTATATTTGTGTATGTGTACATGTACAATGTACTTACGTGTATGTGTTGCGTTTGCATGTTCTCTGTGTACAGTATGCGTGTTTATGTGTTTGGAGTTAGAGCACATCCTGAGTGACTGCTGTACATGTGCACATTTCATATTAGATCTCCCAAAGCCAAGAGAGGGAGGAGAAGACCCTGAAGGAGGAGAAGGAGAGAGCCCTGACCGACCTGCGCAGGGAGATCAAAGGGCAGCAGGTCAGCAGCCTCATGGGAAAGGTGTAGTAGCTTTGAGCAGACATCTTGCCCCCCCCCCCCCCCCCCCCCCCTAGGCCTCAGAGGTGGCCAACCTCCGCACCATAGCAGAGAGGGAGCTACAGGAGCTGCGAGGGAAGTTGGCTAAAGAGGTGGAGGAGGAGAAGGGTGTGGTCCTGAGGGCCCACGATGGCACGATCCAGGCGCTGAGGGAACAGTTAGCATCAGAAGGGAGGGAGGTAAGGGCATGTGTGTAGTGAGGGCATGTGTGTAGTGAGGGAGGTAAGGGCATGTGTGTAGTGAGGGAGGTAAGGGCATGTGTGTAGTGAGGGAGGTAAGAGCATGTGTGTAGTGAGGGAGGTAAGGGCATGTGTGTAGCACTTGAGGGCATGTGTGTAGTGAGGGAGGTAAGGGCATGTGTGTAGTGAGGGAGGTAAAGGCATGTGTGTAGTGAGGGCATGTGTGTAGTGAGGGAGGTAAGGGCATGTGTGTAGTGAGGGAGGTAAGGGCATGTGTGTAGTGAGGGAGATGCACTGTGTAATACTACTGCTTATGTTGGTGAATGGCTGTACATGTTAGCTTGAGGTCAGACTGCAGGAAGAACGTGAGCAAAAGAAACGGCTCCTGGAAGAGAACCATGAGAAGGTATGTGTACATGTACTTGCCCTTTCCATGCCCCTCCCCCTCTGCTGATGGTTTGGAACATGTCCAAATGATGTGCACATGTTTAGGAACACTTCTGTGTCATGACCAAATGGTCTACATGTATACAGCTTAGAGATACAGTGTAAACATACACATGTAGTAGTTTTCTTGAAGAGTTCTTTTAAAGAAAGCCAATAAGTCACCTAAGGAACAACCAATTACATGTAAGTCCTGAACAGCCAATTGGTCAAAGGACTGATCACGTTACGGAAATCATTTGCTTGGCTGCCTGTGAATTCATACTAGAGCTGATGTGCAATGTACTGGAATGTCACCAGTTACCTTGTACATGTATTGGATCAGGCTTGCATGCAGTACATGATTGCAGTGTCCTTATGTGTACATGTACAATGTTATGTGTATCACTGTATTATTTGCACATGTACATGTGCAAATGTACATGTACACGTACACATGCAAATACAGTGATATGTACATGTACATGTACACTTACATGTATATGTACAGGATGTTTCAGAATTTGTAATGGTATTTCTGAGAAATCGATCACAAGCAGTGTTTGTTCTGCCATTTTGACGTTACTGAGTTACCAATCTGGCATTGGGAAACTGGTTCCTATGCTACAATGTGTACAAGTGTACATGTATGCAGGAGAAGTAGGTGGAGATCGGGGGAAGGATGCTGAGGGAGGGGCACAGGAAGGAGGGGGAGGAGGGAAGCTGGGCATTGGGAGGACAGAATTTTTGAAGTATTTGTATACCATATATTGTTTCAAAATATTTCTGTGCATAAAATGTTGCTGTGTTTTATATTCATTTGGGGGGTTACACGAAAATACATACATGTGACAACAGCTTACACAAAGCTTCAAAACACATTATGTATACACATACATAAGAAGTACATGTACATGTACGGAAAAGAAGCAATGAATACAGAGATACGTGTAGCTGCAATGAAAATAGAGATGTTTGGCCCTCACTCAGTCACCACGAAGTTCTGGCTGGAAGCAAGCTCTCAGCAAAGGAGGTCTTGGCTTAAGATCAGTAGCTGCTCACTCATACATGTACCTAGGTTCATTAGTTCATCTTCCCCAGATTTGGCGTCCAGTTGCCTCTTCAATCTCCAGGTTTCTGCATAGGATACAGTATCCATCCCTTTGCCAATCAAGGCCGACAGTCAGCATGACCTATAAAATAGCCAATTCATGCACCCCTATCTTCTGTGGCCTCCTCATGGCTACAGTACATGTAGTCTCTCCCAAGTTGGGGTTTGACATGGCTTCCAATGAAATGCAGTGGACGATCAAATATTGGCTTGGTCTTCCTCTAACATCAGAAGGAGAGGTCTGCACTTACTGTTCTGACAGAGGCCTGGATGTGCACGATGCAGTTACCTGTAGATGTACAGTACAATAGTGGCTCACCATAGTACTCTTCATAATGCTGTATTTGTTTTCTGCAAGAGAGTTTTTGTTGAACCCAAAACTGGAAGCTGGTGCTGGTTTGGGGTCTTGAATGGAGGCTAACAAGGCCTGCAGATATACTCATTCCAAACTATGTCTGCAGCCATTGATGTTTTAATCACTTCTCCACTTAAATCAAATATAGTGTCCAAAGTGGGTGTGGTTACAAATGCTGCATTAGTGAGGGGAGAAAACACATACATGTATTTAATCATCCCATCTGCTCAGAGCTAGGTTGGGAGTGTGTTCCACTAGACATTTGGTGCATGGAGAAGAACAGCAGGCCAGTTTTGCTCTCAACTAGCAGTACGACTTGCAGCACAAACTTAATTCAACTCAAGCTACCATGCTAAATTCCATTTATGGCAGGCATGCTTTTATGGCCCATTCCAGTACAGTAGCCACATAAATGGAGGTTGTTTGTATAAATATCTACGTGTGCAGTTATGACTGAAAATAAACAATAGTTACAATACTTGAAATGTGTGGTCATTGTATCTTGATTTAGTGGTTTGGATTAATTAAAATTTGAACAATTATATGTTAGGTGTTTTCCGAAAGCAAAGTATTAATTCTTTTAATTCAGTATTAATATTTAGTTTGTTTACATCATTTAGCAACAATTATAAATGTTTTTCTTTGATTCTGGAACAAGATGAACACTGCATAATGATGATATGAATACATGTTTAGTGTTATGTACATTTTATTACGTTTCTTGTACAGAAATGCTGGCTGATTGTTAGACTCCAATTTCCTTGTATACTAAATGGTAGTTACAATACATGTGTATAACAATCATAAAAAGTGTTTTTATACACTAGAGTATAACAAATTATCAGTGTATAACACTGCCTGTTGGGACGAAACACACTACCATGTAACAATAGTGAATTCTGCATATGGCAGTTTGATTGAACAGGGTGTTTATTTCATCTTGATTGGCTAGTGATGCATATTGCAGTGTAATTTGTTAGCAGAGGATATATGGGTCAAGGAAAATTAAAACGACAAGTAGTTATTTAAACTTTTATTATTGTTAGCCTTTCTAATAATGTGGGAAGAATTGCTGATGTAAACAAATTAAATCTGAGATGAATTTAAATTTCTGATGACACCTAATCTTTAGTGAAGTATTTAAAGCTCTAATTACATGTACATGTATCTATAATATTATTATCATCATTATTGTTATGTGTATACATGTATATTACCAGAGAATGCACACAGATACATGGAGACGATAACTATACTCTTGCCACACTCACACACACTGCAAACTTAACAACTGACAGAAGAAAAAAAAAACACACACACACACATTGTCAGCCCTCGCCCACTGAATGCTGAAACCTACAAGGGCAGGTGGAGTGGAGCGAGCTGAATGGACCAGCTTACAAAAGGTGGCACAATGACGTTATGTTTAAATAAATTCAAGTAACTAAATAAAGATATAAAGACCACTCATTTCAAGTCATGTAAATAAATTAGCTACATAGGTAAATTAAAAGTTGCAAAACCGCTTATTCAGTCAATTTGGAGTTACATGTATTAAGGGTTGGAATCTAGAATTTTCGCAATGCAAGTATACTTTTAGTTGATTTTGAAAGGTTTGTGATTTTCGTGCCATTATTTTCATCTTTATGCTGGTAGAATGTTTTTAGCAACAATTTGCTGTTTGTAGTCAATTTTCCTTTATTGTGTAACACTCTATACATGTGTTGCACAACAGGTTGAAATGCAAATGCTTCTAGGCACATGCAACTGTTAATTTCATACCAGCTGGTTGTTTTATTTACATGTACTCTATGTTAGTGCTCTTGCAAACCAGTAATAACCAGTAATAACCAGCAGTGGTGATGAGTGTGTGTACAAGCCCAGGTTGTTGTGTCAATATTATGCATGTACTGTAGGGCTAATGTACGTATACATGTACATGTACTTTCATTTTTGTAGGCTTTGCAAGACTTGAAGAAAGAACTAGAGGTGGCACACAAACTGGAGGAAGAGAAGGAAAGGTCTGCGTGTGAGGAGGCCCACAGACTGGCAGTGGTGGCTCTGCAGGCCAAGGTGGGAGGGGCATGTGTTACATGTACATGTACACCTGCCTACGTGTGTGGCTCTAACAACAGTTGGCAGAAGCCCTTGAAGCAAGAAAGGCAGAGTTGACCACTCAGCAGGAGTTGCAGATGGTCAGTGCTTATGGGTTGGTACATGTATGGTCAGTGGTGATGGGTTGGTACATGTACATGGTCAGTGGTGATGGGTTGGTACATGTACATGGTCAGTGCTTATGGGTTGGTACATGTACATGGTCAGTGCTTATGGGTTGGTACATGTACATGTACATGGTCAGTGCTTATGGGTTGGTGGGGATAGGCTGATGGCAGTGGTGATGGGCTGGGGACCTTGCAAGGAGTAGGCCCTGTACAAAGTTAGTTTTAGTTGAGATTGTATGTTTATATAGTATTCATAAACCACAAAACCATACTCCCATGTGAATCTTATCAACACATAGTCCCACAATTTAGCTACTGGTGGCAAATTAAAAGTACCATGACCAGTGGAACATAGTCTGAATTACAATGTATAGGAGGCTCTAGCCCTAGAAACTTTCGAATAGAATAGAAAATAGAACAAAAACGTTTTATCTTCAAATATTGTGGAAACCAAGTTTCGTTGAGACATCGAATGTACAGATATTGTATGCAGCATCACACTACAGATAGAATCCCAAGCACAAATGTTAAGAGCGGAAGCTGTAGCGGAACTAAGGCAGTGCAATTACGGGGATACATAAATGGTAAAATTTGTAGCTTTATTCTATGAAATAGGGGTGGACATGAGTACAATTTAAAGTACATGTATACATGTACACATGTAAGTGGCTTAACTGACATGAGATTATATCAATTTATAGATACATGTATAGCTATTACCCCTAGTAACCTGCAAATAGAATAAAAAATTGTCTAGGGCTTGAGGAGTATGGTTTCGTGACCTATGAATATCATATAAACGGAATAACTTCTTTGGTATATACATGTACAGGATTTGCCAGTCCCTGGTCCCCAGACTAGGGTTGGTGGGCATGGGCTGAATTGGTGGGGATAGGCTGATGGCAGTATAACATCATTTTCCTTCTTGCAGCTTGAACTTAGAGCCAAGTTTGATGGAGAGATGACGGGTGAGAGAAAGAAGGTATGTGCATGTGTATGGTTCTCGTTTGTATGATGACAAGAGTTATTTGCATGTCACAGCTTGAGCTACAGAAGCAACAGCTGATAGAGGAACATGGGAGAGAAGTAGCATCTGTGAAGAAGGTGAGCACACATGCAAACCAACACCATCACCCAATCACACCTCCTCACCCCTGCTACATGTGTACTTTGACCTCGTCACCATCACCACCACTGCACCAACCATCACCCCAACACCATCACCACTCCAACACTCCAACACCATCACCATCAATCACCACTACCACTACATGTACTTGAAGTGATCATGGTTATAAGTGGTCCTCTTTGTTATTTTAGAGCCACCAGGAAGAGATGGATAGGCAGAGGGAGGAGCTATCGACTGTCAGAAGTGAGCTGGAGCTAAGGAGAGGCCAGCAGGTTAGGAGGGATCAGCAGGATTGAATGGGGACCAGCAGGTTGGGATGGGGACAGGCATGTTGGAATGGGGACAGGCAGGTTGAGATGGGGACAGGCAGGTTGGGATGGAGACAGGCAGGTTGGGATGGGGACAGGCAGGTTGGGATGGGGACAGGCAGGTTGGGATGGGGACAGGCAGGCTGGTTTGGGGACAGGCAGGCTGGTATGGGGACAGGCAGGTTGGGATGGGGACAGGCAGGTTGGGATGGGGACAGGCAGGCTGGTTTGGGGACAGGCAGGCTGGTATGGGGACAGGCAGGAGCATGTGTGTTTTATACACCTGATTTTGATTTTGTCAACAATCCTGTGGTGGGTTGTGTGTCCTGTGGTTCATTAAGCCATAAAAGTGGCACACCCTGTGGGCAGTTAGGGTACCTAGCCCATGGACATTGTCTACGCATGTAGAAGACCCTTGTTCTCACACTTGCAATGTGAGATATTCATTTGTTTTTTACCACAGTAACTGTGAATCATTTATACACTATCCATGTAACATGTAGATGTATATGATTGGGAACAGTGTAATACTGTATACATGCTGTAAAGTAGATATTCTTATTTGTACATGTATGTACACTGTACATGTATCACAGCTGTACATGTATGTACACTGTACATGTATGTAGTTCAATGATGCACACTTATACGTGTACATGTATATGCCCACCTCAGCTGTTTCCCTATGCATTGCTGCTCCTTTGAGTTGTATGGTTTTTCAATAAAGCTACATGTAGCACCAAAGACATGTACCAGACATGATCATGTGCATGTCTGTAATCATGTCAGAATTTTCAGCTTGCCACCTGCATTAGAAGGTTGGTTTGAATCCCTACTGTTCCATTATTGTTACACATATGCTTGTACACATACGTATAAAGGTTCAACTTGATTGGGATAAGAAATGCTCTTTTCCATGAAGTGTAGCCCTCCTGTGCAGTGATTTAATGTACAGCGTATTATTCTGCATACATGTACATGTACAAGTCTATAAAGAGCAGGGCATGGTTTGTATTCTGTAAGAAGAGTAGGGCTTTGTATTCTGTAAGAAGCTTTATATTCTATAGGAAGAGTAGGGCATGCTTTGTATTCTATAGGAAGAGCAGGGCATGCTGTGTATTCTGTAAGAAGCTTTATATTCTGTAGGAAGAGCAGGGCATGCTTTGTATTCTATAGGAAGAGTGGGACATGCTTTATATTCGATGGGAAGAGTGGGGCATTGTATAGGAAGAGCGGGACATGCTGTATGCTTTATATTTGATACGAAGAGTGCTTAGGAAGCTTTGTATTCTATAGGAAGCAGACAAAGTGTGAGATGAGTGGTTGTGGAATGTGTGTTAAATAACTACTGTATGCTATAGCATAGTGTGGAAAGCAAAGTGGTTTGTAGTGTAGTGTAGTGTGGAGCCAATGGTCCTATACATGTAGTGTAGTGTGGAGCCAATGGTCCTATAGTGTAGTGTGGAGCCAATGGTCCTATAGTGTAGTGTGGAGCCAATGGTCCTATAGTGTAGTGTGGAGCCAATGGTCCTATAGTGTAGTGTGGAGCCAATGGTCCTATAGTGTAGTGTGGAGCCAATGGTCCTATAGTGTAGTGTGGAGCCAATGGTTCTATAGTGTAGTGTACACATGGAGCCAATGGAGTGTGGAGCCATTGGGGTTGAAAGCAACCATAAGTTATTAATAGCACTTATATATATAGCACTTTAATATTCATACATTTACATGTACATGTACATGTTGTATGTGCATGGATGCATGTGTATGTGTGTGTAGTCACTGCATTGTAAAGATTTTTAAGTCCTGCAGGTGTAAGTTCTTCTCTAGTGTGTGTGTGTGTGTGTGTGTGTGTGTGTGTGTGTGTGTGTGTGTGTATGTGTGTGTGTGTGTGTGTGTGTGTGTGTGTGTGTGCGTGCATCCGTATAAGTGCCTGTTCTCGCTGGATGCAGGTATATACATTCTAATTACAATGTACATGTATGTGCTGTAATGTGGGCTTACTGCTCATGCCATAACTCAACAGACAGTTGAAGTACACACACATGGACCGCAGGAGGGAACCTTGGGCAGCATAAGGTTAGTGAGATGTGCATGGCTTAGTGTATGCAATAGAATGTTGGTAGGCCTGCATATACATGTATACATGTACATGTATACTGAGTGTCTACAATTGGACACAATGCTTTAAAATCAGTATAACTCAAGATTGATTCAAAATTAATTAACCACTCGGTATACACATATGTACTGTACAGTTGTTAGGCAAATACATGTACATGTTCTAATAATCCAATAAGATATAAAGTTATTTTATAAGTATAAGTTTAAGATATAAATATGTAGTGGAGCATCATTGAAAGTTACCAAAACATCTAAGGTCGTAATTTGCTTTAAAGTTATTAAGGTTCAAGCTGTTTGTAGATAATTAAACAAAGCGAGAACCACTATATGATTTACAATTAAAGTGAGTTATTAAAGCTCAAAATGTCATAGTCTATTGAGTTTGATTTGTTGTTTTGAATATTAATTTTAATGAACATCATGTTACATTAATCTTATTGAGTTAATTATTATAGTTTTAGTAATGTGATTCATATTGACATTGTACATGTAGATCCATAAGTTCAGTTAATGTACATTCATAATTCTATTCAGGAATCATTTAAAAGTGTTGCATTCTTTAGTGGGCACCATACATGTATGTGTGTCTGATGCAATGTGCCTGGCTTAGAGATTAGCGTACACTGTACATGTACTGTGCATGCCTTTACTGATCTGCCAAACACAGTGTGCTTTAGCATCTGTGCAATCAATGAATGCACAATCCATACTCCATATTCCTGTACCTCGCCCCACCACCTCCCTCATACCTGCCATCTCCCTCATGCCCACCGTCTCCCTCATACATTGTACCTACCATCTCCCTCATACCTACCATCTCACCACCTCCTTCATACTCACTACCTCATACCATGCCCCACCACGTCATTCTCATGTGTGAATTCAAAGAGCTACAATGTGCTAACGCAATCAAGTACCTACCCCCACAACCCTTTTCTCAAAGTGTAGGGTTAGCATCCAATGCCTTGTATTGTACTGAGGTGGCTGTGTGTGGGGGAGGGGTAGTGTGTGCAGTGTACCTTGTCCTTACCATTGATATCAGAACAACTACCACGTTTGAGTTCATTTGTCTTTCATTGTAGTTTATGTGACCACATGGAGGAGAGGGGTGGGAGAGAGGGGGAGCTGCTGGGTACACGGCCACACCCACTAGAGGGTGCTATTGATTTGCTGAGACAGGAGAATGCATCACTTCGCTCTGAACTGAGCAAGCTAAAGCATCTGGTTGAAGAGAGAGTGAAGACTGAAGCAGAGAAGATGTGAGTCCTTTTACATGTAATGTATGTAAAATGATGTGGGGAAGAGAGGTAGGGATGATTAAGGGGAGGGTGTGTTGTCTAAGGGGAGGTGTGTTGTCTAAGGGGAGGGTGTGTTGTCTAAGGGGAGGGTGTGTTGTCTTAGGGGAGGGTGTGTTGTCTAAGGGGAGGGTGTGTTGTCTAAGGGGAGGGTGTGTTGTCTAAGGGGAGGGTGTGTTGTCTAAGGGGAGGTGTGTTGTCTAAGGGGAGGGTGTGTTGTCTAAGGGGAGGGTGTGTTGTTTAAGGGGAGGGTGTGTTGTCTAAGGGGAGGGTGTGTTGTCTAGGGGGAGGGTGTGTTGTCTAAGGGGAAGGTGTGTTGTCTAAGGGGAGGGTGTGTTGTCTAGGGGGAGGGTGTGTTGTCTAAGGGGAGGGTGTGTTGTCTAAGGGGAGGGTGTGTTGTCTAAGGGGAGGTGTGTTGTCTAAGGGGAGGTGTGTTGTCTAAGGGGAGGTGTGTTGTCTAAGGGGAGGGTGTGTTGTCTAAGGGGAGGTGTGTTGTCTAAGGGGAGGGTGTGTTGTCTAAGGGGAGGTGTGTTGTCTAAGGGGAGGTGTGTTGTCTAAGGGGAGGGTGTGTTGTCTAAGGGGAGGTGTGTTGTCTAAGGGGAGGGTGTGTTGTCTAAGGGGAGGTGTGTTGTCTAAGGGGAGGGTGTGTTGTCTAAGGGGAGGGTGTGTTGTCTAAGGGGAGGTGTGTTGTCTAAGGGGAGGTGTGTTGTCTAAGGGGAGGTGTGTTGTCTAAGGGGAGGTGTGTTATCTAAGGGGAGGGTGTGTTGTCTAAGGGGAGGTGTGTTGTCTAAGGGGAGGTGTGTTGTCTAAGGGGAGGTGTGTTGTCTAAGGGGAGGTGTGTTGTCTAAGGGGAGGTGTGTTGTCTAAGGGGAGGTGCGTTGTCTAAGGGGAGGTGTGTTATCTAAGGGGAGGGTGTGTTGTCTAAGGGGAGGTGTGTTGTCTAAGGGGAGGTGTGTTGTCTAAGGGGAGGTGTGTTGTCTAAGGGGAAGTGTGTTGTCTAAGGGGAGGTGTGTTGTCTAAGGGGAGGGTGTGTTGTCTAAGGGGAGGTGTGTTGTCTAAGGGGAGGTGTGTTGCCTAAGGGGAGGTGTGTTGTCTAAGGGGAGGTGTGTTGTCTAAGGGGAGGGTGTGTTGTTTAAGGGGAGGTGTGTTGTCTAAGGGGAGGTGTGTTGTCTAAGGGGAGGGTGTGGTCACTAACCAAGAGTAATAATGTAACTCTACAATGTACCTTCATTGTGAATTATTATTTGATGTTCATTTGCATTATGGAGTACTTGTACTTTGTCTTGCTTTAGGCACAGTGTCATGTCAGAGGACAGAGAAGGTGTGTGTGAGGTTGCCCACTGCCGGGCACCATCTTGGAATGAAGTTCCACGTGTGCCGGTAGACCTCAGCAAGCAAAGGAACTGTGTGCTGCTGTCTCAGCATGGTCCGAGCGAGGAGTGTGCACAAGGGGATGGAGGGCACCACATTGCAGATGAGAGGGGAGGTGCTGATAGCCATCTTGATCAGAGGTACATGTACAAATGGGGCACAATTTACATGTATGTGTACTGTGTGATGCATATACAATGTACATGTATATGTGTAGTTGTATGATACATGTACATGTACATCTACATGTACATCTACATCTACATCTACATGTATCATACATGTACATACATATACATACATGTACATACATGTATGATGTTCAGTTGCATTGATCGATGTCAAATGCATCACTGCTACACATGTGGTGTTAAGGACAGGTTATGTGCCAATAACTACTAAAATCAGGGACATAAAAAGTCATACATTGCACATACACATACATGTACATATTTGTATGTGCATGTGCAATGAGTTTGTAGGTGAACAAGAAGGTGCACATGTACATGTATGTGTTACTAGTTTGGTGACAGACTTGTATGGAAATCGATTGGCTTTCTCTCAACAAGCTCTGCACGTGCATTTATGTAAAAGATGTACGTGTAGTATGTGCATCAAAACTGATACGGTTTGGACCATTCAAATAATAATGTTCAGCACTAACTGTGCAGTACCACTCGCATCATGTTAGTAATTTAATTGCACTTATTCAATGCGTGTGAGTTGCAAGGGACTCTCACCAATACAGGTGTGAGCGGTACTTACATGTGTAGCCATTGCTCTAGTCTTCATCTCTCGAGTCACTCTTATTTTGGCATGGTCATTGTACTCCTTTTATGGGCGTGATCACTGTATCCTTTTATGGACATGATCATTATAGTCCTTTTATGGGCATGATCGTTGTACTCCTTTTGGGGTGTGATTCTTTTATGGGCGTAATCATTGCACTCCTCGCTTGGGGAGCAACCACTTGAAAATAATATATTTGGGAGCCCTACACATGTACCTTCATGGCTGCCCTACCTTCATGGTTGCTCTACCTTCATGGCTGCCCTACCTTCATGGCTACCCTACCTTGTCTGCTCCACTTTGCAGGTTTCACTGTGATCTCATTGTGCACTGTTCCATTACACATGCTCTGCATTCTTGTCTTCTTTTGAGCACCACAGCAAGCACGCCATGACGTGACTTGAGTTATGTATTGTTTGCAGAACCAGGTGCGAAGCTCTGAGCATGGAATCGATAACCCAGACCAAGGAATTCCTAAGAAGGCAGCGCCAGGCACTTCACAGCGATCCCAGGACTGCCCCCAAGGACAACTCCAGCACAGAGCACAAGGTACACCAGCTCCTACATGGCTGTGGTGATAACATTTTGTGCATGTTTAGTTTGAGGAGAGCAATCTTAGACGTTTACAAGCTATCCAGTCGAGACTTGAAGAGGTAGGCTTTGGACATTTACCTGCAACACAGGTGATGATATATTGTGTTAATGTGTTACCTTGGTGATGATATATTTTGTTACCTTGGTGACAATATATTTTGTTACCTTGGTTTCTTCTAGGAAGCGACTGTTCTTCAGAATATTGAACGAAAGCTGGCAGCTAGCCATCATGTGTCCACAGTTGCAGAGCAGGATGACGACCATCTTGAATCCTCTGTGAGTCAGTCAGTGTGGCTATTTTACCACAGAGTTCCTGCATGAAGTGCAGTATGATGTGGAGTGGCAGGGATAGGTTAGATTAGCCAGAAGGGTGTGTAGGGCATAGGGCTTAGGGTGCTCGTGGACAGAGTGCACAGCTGACTCCTTGTGCAATTTCGATACACCCAGACTAGCACCCAGGGTGCAATCTGGCATTAGATTCAAGCTCCAGGTGGCAATTTGGGGTCAGCAATGCACTATGTATATGCGCACCGCTAAGCCCTATGCCCTAAACATCCTTCAGGCTACCCTAACCTAGACCCCTGCTGCTGCTGTGCGATATCATGTTACATGTATGAAGTACTGAGGTGTACTGAGGTGTACTGAGGTGTACTGAGGTGTACTGGGGTGTACTGGGGTGTACTGAGGTGTACTGTGGTGTACTGGGGTGTACTGGAGTGTACTGAGGTGTACTGAGGTGTACTGGGGTGTACTGAGGTGTACTGAGGTGTACTGAGGTGTACTGGGGTGTCTGGAATCTACTGGGGTGTACTGAGGTGTACTGGGGTGTCTGGAATCTACTAAGGTGTACTGAGGTGTACTTGGGTGGGGGCGGGCAAGCAGCCAACTCAATATGGTTGTGCACAGTACATTGTACCTTTATTGCTGTAAAAGTGTGATGCTATTTTCATGGCTCCTACCAGATGCATGACCATGAGGTGTGTTGTACATTTTCAGAGGGGACAGTAGCCAGAACACCTACATGTGGTACTATCTGATTTCATGATGTGTATAATAAGTGTGATGTGGTATTTGCCCAATCTGGTTGCACACCTGTAGTCATCACATTCCATTCATATCTTCCACCTTCTGTATTTGTATGATAGAACATGATTGGCATTGTGCATGGTTGGCCATATGTGTATGTGTACATGTACATGTATGTGCCAAAGCATCCTCATCCATGGTTTGGCTTATTAACCAGAGCTACGTGTACTTATTGGACACATGGTGTACATAACAGTCTTGTTTGCTGAGCATAGCCTTTGGACTTAATATGATGAACATGCAATACATGTACATGTATGTAAAAGATGTGGTGATCTCTAACAGTTATGGCTTTAGAAATGCATTTTCTAAAATTCATTTGCTTAAAAAAAAATTTAAAAACCGGATCATGTTCAAATAAAATAAAATAAACGGATTGTGTTCAAATTGTGATGACAGATTCATGTTAATATGTACAAATGTACAATGCCTATACCTGTGTAATATTAATTATATTATTTTTGTGCATTTGTACAAGTAGGTTGAATGGTCACTGTGCTTACACATGTGTTTGTGGGCCTAGAACATGCAGCAGCCACATGTACAGGTTTCTAACCGTATTTTGTACAAACAGACAAAAATGCTCAATACAATGTACTCTGCCTTGGCCTGTTGTGTAGACAGTAACCTTGCCATCACCTGCTCTTAGGCACACACCACGGACCAGGAGGTAGAGTCTCACCCAGAGAGCCTTCACCTCAGTGACATCCCCTCGGCCAAAGGCTACCTCCCTAAGAGGAGACAGAAGCTGGAGCACCATCTGCGCGGCCCAGCCCATCGCGCCCATAAGAGGGACACTGGTCTCTTAGGTGGTGGCCATAGTGACGGTAGCCATGGTGATGGTGGCCATAGTGACGGTGACGATGACACCACTGTCACTGATAACCTTAACCCCACGAAACCTCACTTCTCTAAGGCCACCAGGAGAATACTTGCCAGGGAGCAGGTTGCTAGTGAAAAAGCAGACATCATTTCTTCTTTACTGGCAATGAACAGGGAGTTAGTCGACGTACTCAATGGATCTGTCCGCAGAGGTGCTGGAGTGGGGGGTTTCCCTGCCCATGGGGATGTGAGAGTGGGAGTGTACCCCACCCCCCTTGCCTGCACACCCAGGTAACATTAGTGCACATCCAGGTAACGTATACTACATGTATGTCTTTATTAGTGCACACCCAGGTAGCATATGTCTTTATTAGTGCACACCCAGGTAGCATATTAGTGCACACCCAGGTAACATATGTCTTTATTAGTGCACACCCAGGTAGCATATTAGTGCACACCCAGGTAACATATTTCTTTATTAGTGCACACCCAGGTAACATATGTCTTTATTAGTGCACACCCAGGTAACATATGTCTTTATTAGTGCACACCCAGGTAACATATGTCTTTATTAGTGCACACCCAGGTAACATGTCTTTTATTAGTGCACACCCAGGTAACATACACTGTACATGTATGATTTAGGGCATGTACTGTACATTAGACCCCCATGTCATTTGCATGATCACGCTCATATATGTGGATTGGAAAATCAGCCCTTGTAGTGTCGTTTGGTGGAGTAGGTGGGACACTACCATGTACATGTACAGTGTGTTGTGAGGGTTTTTTGCGCATTGTCACCATTAGGTGGGCTGATCCTGTGAGGTATCCTGATTCTGTTGATCAGTATCTCCAGCAGAAGTGGAGCTCGTGGTTAGGTACGTTTAGCTTGGTTCGATCAATGGAGCCATTTTCATCAGCTGCCTGAAGTCCCAGTAGAGTGTAGTGCACATGCATTTTCATGTACATGTACATTTAACCATGGCATAGGAACCTCTGGAGAGGGGATTGCGTTGTGAACATTGGAATGAGTTTGCGGGGGCCCCCATGAGAGTTTTGCTGCAATTGATTGTACTAATACATGTACATTGTGTAGCTACATGTACATGTAATAGTGTTATTAATACAGTTGGGGGCTGCATGGGCATTCTAACACAACGAATGTTCATCTCAAACACCACCCTGCTGTTAATGGGGGGGGGGGGGGGGGGGGGGGTGTACTATGAGCATCCTCCCTCATCCCCCACCCCACTCCTGTTCCAATGTATGGATATGTGCACGCAATGTATGCACATGTGTATGTGATGTTGGGTCAGCAAATTCCATATCACTCATTAGATACACTGTCAGCCTTTGAATGAACACCTGGTATACATGTAGTGTTGTTTCTGCGTTTTATTCTATTTGTTGATCACCTGGTTCAGAGGAATGAAGCTGTACATGGGCACAGTGGTAATACAATCTTATTTCTTGTGGTGGCAATGATGGTACCAAGTATGATGTGTATGTTATACCATGTTTACTTGTGTACCCTTAATGGACCAAAGCATGGTGTGGAAACTTGTCATGATCCAATGCTGGTATTGATTCCCGGCCTAGAAGTTGTTGTACACTTGCAACTTGTTGCAGTAGTTCTTTACCTAAATGTACTATACATGTACATGTGTATATGTACACTGTATACACATATATATGTACATAATTACATTGTATGCAACTGTATGTACGTAGAAATGTACGTTGTGTAGGATTTTTTGTATGTGTGATATGAAAACGAAGTGCATGTTATTGCGGCTGCATACCAGACCTACTGGGGTGAGGTGTCACGTGACTTTTGGTAGGAAAGAGTGCTGCAAGCTGGCTGCATTGTCAGGGCATGGAGGTGTCAGAGGATGGACTATAGTGTTTCTTAGTTGTGAGCAAAAATTATATTGCTGCACATTTAAGATATCATTGAAACTACTGCATGTACATGTGTGCCTTGATTGGTTTCTTTAATGCCGTTGCATATTGTAACCAGCCATTTTTAAAACTAGTGGTTGGTGTTTAAATTACATGTACATGTACATGTAGTCTTGACAACATTATATGTGTACGTGTGTACATGTAGCTAACTAATATCTGCTTGTTACTTGTTCAGGTGCACATTCACAGACACAGCCGCTACATGTGACTGATTCACCTGTAATAAGGTGCGTTAATTGGAAATGGAAAGTGCCGTTTTGATATGTTTCATTTGCTATGGCAACAGACCACCCACAGTGTCTTCATCAAAGGCACCAGCCAGTACTCAAGAAATGTTAAGAAACCAGACAGACTGGCTAAAGGAGTTCCAGCAAAGTGTGCCTCTGTCATCATCTACAAGAGGTTCCAGTGGCAGCAACAGGTCTTCAAAAACTCTCCATTTCCATGGACCAAGATAGCCTTACTAGACCTGCCATTTCTATGTTGTTTTTATTTTTGTCTTTCACTCTTCTGTGTACATCAACCGTTATACAGACATTATGGTATACATTTGTGGGTAAAAATAAGGGCATTCGAAATGGAACATCTATTGCTTTTTGTCACTTGCGCACAAGTTGCAATGCACAAAATTACAGTTTAAAACAAAAATCTTACCTGAGTGTACAGTGCCCAGTTAATTAAATTAAGATCGTTTATAATTTGTTATAACTGTATGATAATAATAATAATATTAATGATGTACAGATAAATGGTGTAGTATAAAGAGATAAATGAACAAAACAAACAACATGATACTTATCCTAACACTCACTCACTCACACAATATACTATACAAAAAACTCTTCCTCCTGACTGCCCATCTTCATTGTTCCCAACACGGAAGCTGCATTGCCACGTTGGACGGCAACTGAGAGTCTCTGAGTGAGGTATGCAAAGGAGTTGGCTTCTCCAGACACCTGCCTCAACCGATGTCCCAAACCTTTCAGGAACTCCATTGTCTTTGGTCCAAAAACTCCACTTGTTTCTATTGCCACTGGAGTGAAAAAGTAGCAAGAGTCAAGATGTTTATACTTCTGCATCTTCTTTTCTTCTGCCTGTTGAGCAACTGCTCCAACTTGCTTTGCAGCAATTGTGGAGTAAGAAGGTGCAAAAGTATCCGGACACGTTGCGTCCCACACCAGAAGTTGGCCACACTTCCAAGGGACACTGTATGATTGTTTTATTTTTATTGTGCACAATAGATAATATAATAATAATAATTGCATATAAAGATTATAGAATACAATGTATTATTATTTAAAATTACATACAAAAGGGCGACATTTAAGTTCTATGCATAGATCTTCTACAATTGATCCTGATCGTGAATGCCGGAGAACCCCCTTATGATCAGTCAGAGCACCGTGCATGTTTAATATTACATGTATGCTGTACAACATTCTTTAATTCACATGATCCACAGTGGAGCTCGAGGTATTCATCACCCTTTTAGCTGTTTCCCATCACTGCTGCGTGCTTAACCAAAATGATCGAATTGAATATAGCATGCGTGCAGCAATTGTCAATGGCAACATATATTATTCCAGAATAGACCTCATCTCAGATTTACAGATGACGGATATATTAAAATATATAGTGGCTTTGTGACTGCCAATCAGTTATGATCGGCTGCATTGTAGACATGCATATCATGCGCGCTGATTGAATTTTTTTTCACTGTCATTTCAGCACGGAACTGCATTCCTAGAGTTTACGCCGAAAACCATGTTTCTGCATGCTCGTGTTCTGTATTAATGTCATGGTCTAGTGACATGTGTGTAATGCTCATTATCTCTTGCTGCTTGCTTCAGTACTTGGCAGACGAAGCTAGTTTGAGTGCGTTGTTTATGAGCTGAGTGCGTTAGCGCTGTCCAACTAGTCTAGACTCTAGTCGTCTAGATTAGCTAAAAAGCTATAAAGCTATATTATATATTAAAGGAAAAGGTCTGCATTGCTTCTGCTTTATTCACAACATAAATTCCCTTCAGAATCACGATCGTAGCTGCGCAAAGTTTTCGGGACGGTTTTCTATCATGATTAATTGCTCTCTATAGCTCCACCCACCTGCATGAATAGTTTATACTAGGTCACTACACCAGCGGGACACAATGAAGTTTTAGCACGTGTCAGTGGCACTTGTCCCAGACACAGCGTTGATGACACTATTAGGATCTGCCTTAACATGTATACATGTACATATATATAATATATTATATTATATATATATAGGTTCGTTCAGGAGTGTTGTCTAGACACGTAATAACAATAGAGGTTCTTATAGGCGTGACACAATGATATCACCCACCTATCAATACATGTTATTGCTCGAGTAAACAAACTTACAAAGTTACATAATTTAGGACGCAGTTAGATAACTATGGAGCGTCAACAGTCAAAATTGTGTGAGCGTTGCAAAAAATAAAAATATTAAAAATAGGCGGATACCTGTTGTTCTTTCAGTTAGCTCACTGGCACAATAATCGCGAATGTAACTTGTAAGTAAACGCGGAGGCACAAGCTTCCACCACGTCCACACAAAGATGCTGCATGCAGTTAATTAATAATGCAACAATAATTTCTCTATAGTACCCGGGTATAACGCAATGGATAGCTTTGCCGGCTGCCAACCTGACAGGAAACAACATATATGTGACGATTCATTCACAGAAAATTCATAGGCGTATGCTATTCAGATCAAAGAATAGTTGCCAGGTGTGACGCCATCACGGTTTTCTTCCCTCCGATCGAATCCAGAGCTCATGCATGATTGCATACATAATAGTAATCGGATCACCCACGCATGGAGGTGGGGCAAAGACCCGGATGCGGTTCGGTTCACAAGATTGGCTCATTCGCTCTCGTAATACACTTGGGACCGCGACTCGCTAAAACAGATCGCTGCTATAACGAAGTAAGTTTACCTCTAACGCTGCATGTGAGCAGTTAGGCTACCGTTGTAGTACTCACTGCATTATTAACTGAGAACGCGCGTGAGGCACGCATAACGCACGCACGATATGCCGTTGCAGGCTTTTGTTGAGAGTGTCCCGGTACCGTGGCGGATCGCTGGTAGCGACTGTATCCACATAATAATAATAATAACCATTTTATGCCAACGTGTAGATCGCGAGAAACCTTCATTTCAATTCGTGTGATACACGCGTTGGAGGATCTTAAGCATGTGCGTGTGCACCAGTCGCAGATAGCACTGTTGCTAGCAATGCGTGTATGGCTTAGATTTAGGTAGATATTAATATAGTACCCCGTCTCGTTCGTAAGATGTATCTCCCGTATACATACAATGTTACACGTAGATCGCAGATGCACACAATTTCCCCTAAGCTGCGTAAGCATTCCAACATACACTCATGAGAATTGGAGAGTTGTGACGAGACGATTCAGCGTTAAGGCACTGGTCATGAATCTAATTAAAGCCCAAGAACGCGTAACATTAAAACGCACCCTCTGCTCCGCTCCCATGATATAATGCACGCGTGGGTGTGCTCGAAGTGGGTGGGCTTGTTTGAGTGTATGTGTTTACGTGCGCACGTGTGTTATTCTCATGTGTGCTAATGGAAGACAGTTGTTATCGCCTGTATTCCCATTCATCGTTTGAATGGGTTGTGGGGCGTCTGGTCTGTGGTAGAGCATGCAACTGGCCGTATGGGCTTCCAGCCTTGGGCTTGGAGGAGGGCGCAGCTGTAAGAGAGCCATCAAATATATTCATGGTACTGATGTTGACCACTATTATAGACAGTCTAGCCGTACCATTCGTTGTACGAACAGACACCTCTTCACTGTTATTTATAACTTTATAACGCGAGATGCTATTGGGTATGTTGCTTATTAGAAAATTGATTAAGTTGTGTATATACTTTTTCTTCCCCAGAGGCGCCATATTCATGGCTTTCACTCATATGACTTCACCTATGCTGTTGAATACCTTGTCAATTATCACCTTAGCCGTTGCCGCTCACGGCTTCTGCACGTCCAACTACTGCAACATCTCAGAGCGCGCTCCACCACTAACTGTGGTCTACACAGTCCCCAATGGCTTTACTAATTCACCTATCTTCTCTTCCGGCAATAACATAGCTCAAACCAGCTTCTCAAAACACTTTGACACATCTCAGGATGGAGCCATAAGAGTTAGCCCGACCGCTCCATTGGACCGCAACACCATGGCTCTGGAATTGGGAAACTCAATACTACCTGTCATCTATAAGTTTACATTGGTTAGCAAAAGCGGGCTGCCACCGTACCAAGAAGTAACATTCCATGTTACTGGTCTGGACAACATGGTGCCCAACTTCACTAATAATGCTGTGAACTTTTCGATTGTGGAAGGCAATGGTATTCCAAGCTCATGGCCTATGCAGCTGGCGATAGATTATGATGAAGGGATCAACACCACCCAAAACTACTACATAGACAATCCTATTGCAAACACTATATTTAACCTCACAATGGTCAGGGATTCTGCCGGGGCGATTACCATTTTGCAGCTGCGTAGGAAGATACCGATTGATCGCGAGCAAACTCCGTCATTCAACTTTACCATAGTGGCAGAAGAAGGTAGGCCAAATGCCCCAAAGGGATACCAGCAGGTCTATATCACAGTGGAGGACTTGTGTGACTTTGTGCCAGTATTCCCAGTCACCAGTTATCAGACAGAAGTCCCTGAGAATACATCAATCAATTCGGTTGTGCTGAAGGTGACGGCAATGGACTTAGATGTTGGCGGAAATGAGCCGTTATCTTACAGTATAGTGAGTCAGTGTGTGCAAAGCATTCAGAGTGGGGCATGTCAAAATGGCATTGCCCCCTTTACATTGGACAAGGTGAATGGAAACCTTATTCTCATCCAAAAGCTAGACTTTGGTTTAGAACATATGATAGATCTCATTGTTACGGCCACCGACTCATGCAGTTTGGTTGGTACAACTCAAGTGCTTGTGACAGTTACTTACGTGGATGACAAGCCACCCAATATTCAGGTTGTCCTGGTCAGTAATGGAATGATCAGGGAAGACTATACATTGTCGTCAGATATTGCCACGGTAACAATCACCTCACCTGTAACCTTCACTGTGGTGGTTGTTGACAATAGCACAGGATTGGTGTCGAACACCTTTTGTCTTGTGAACATTGGATCATCATATCGGCTGAGATTGCTGCACTCTTTGGACAGTAAGGTGCAGAGCAGCTACAACGTCACCATCAAAGCTACGGATGCCGGCAATAATGTGGCCTATTCCACCATCACCATCACTGTACTGGCGGTAAATCACCCTCCTAGCTTTGATAAAAAAACTGCCTTCATCTCCATCCCTGGCAACACCAGAAATGGTACTGTGGTGCTGCGTGTCCATGCATCAGACAATGATGTTGGTGGTAGTGGAGTGGTGATCTATCAACTGCCTCCTCCAAACGCAACATTTCCTTACCAGAACAATTTCACAGTGAATGCTACTAGTGGAGACATACTGGTAAATGGAGTATTGGACAGAACAGTTGCAAAGAACATCTTGTTGTTGGTGATGGCCAGGGACAACCCCACTAATGGAGAGCCATATCTGAGTGATTACATAGTAGCCAATATAGCACTACTTGATCCCAATGGCAACCGACCAATATTCCCGCCTCAACTATCTCAAGTTAATATTGCAGAGAATGTTATAATGGGTTCTGTGATATTTCAGGTCACTACTTACAACCCTGACAGCGTACCCAATGGCACAATAATCACATATGGCCTTGTGCCCAGTTCAACATTTCGTATTGACAGTGTCAGTGGTATGATCAGTGTTGTGGGCAGCTTGAACTACAGCACCACCCAGCAGTATGTGCTGAACATCACGGCCTACAATGGCTTTCCTCCTCCCTCCACCTACATCCTCACCATCAATGTCCTTCCTGGAGACACTGTGGGGCCGGTGTTTGCTCCAAGAGTGTACAATGTTCAGGTGATGAGGACAGCAGCTGTTGGCAGCCATGTTGTTGACATCAATGCTGTAGACACCTACTCCTCTGCAGTACTGTACGAAATCAAAGATGGGAATGGGAATGGTGATTTCACCATCAACCCTGCCAATGGAATCATCACTGCTCAGAACCAGTTGAGTACCCAGACCTACACTCTATACGTAAAGGCTTCTGATGGCAGGTACTACTCAAAGTGGCTTGCAGTAGTGGTTGTACGAATAATGGACTTCACATTCACAAACGCATTATACATGTTTCAAGTTCAGGAAGGACTGCTAAGTGGTACAGTGGTTGGAACTATCTCTACATTGCTATCTAATGCAGGGCCAGGGCAAGTGTTCTTCACTCTTCTTAGCCCAAGTGATGCATTTGCATTGGGTCCCACCAGTGGTACAATCATCACTACAAGAGCACTGTCTGCAGTCAGTGGAGGGTACAATTTGACTGTTGTGGCCACCTACTACCCTTCTGATCAAGGCATGCTTCCTACAAGTATACAGCAGACCGTGGGCATCACTGTTACAAAGCAACCAGGCATAATACAATTCCAGGAGTCTTCGTACTCTACCACCATTAGCAGGAGCTTGGACATTGGTACCTCGGTGCTAAATGTGACCACCTCCACCACCACCATGGGTGTTGTCACCTACTCACTGAGCTCCTCAAACCCCATACCATTCCGAGTGGATGCCAATACTGGTTCCATCTATACATCTGCATATTTAGATTCCATGCCAAGGTATACATACACATTTGATGTAGTTGCCTCTGGCTATGGTAGTCAGGTAGTGGTTACAGTCAGTGTTCAGGTAAACATCCTCATTATGTTTGATCAACAGCAGTATGTCATAACCATTCCTGCAACAGCAACCAAAGGTTCTGTAGTGGCAACGATAAGGGCCACAGGTAGACGAGGCATTCCTGTCTACTACTACTTCAGCAATGATGCTCCAAAGAGCTACTTTCAAATAGATAAAGTGTCTGGTGAAATCACACTCTTAATTGGACCTGCAACTAAGACCAAACGGCAATCCAACAGTCCTATCATTGCGATGATACTGGCACAAGACTTGCAAGATCCCTCAATCAACTTGACAGTTAGTGTTACCCTCACACTGCCAGCAACAATCTTACAGCAGATTCAGACTAACCCAACATCTGGTGTGCCTCTGACTCTCATCATTGGTGCGGTGGCTGGTGGTGTATTGGTTCTTGCCGTCATATTTGTAGCTGCTCTGGTAGCCATAACTGTAATAAAAAGGAAAAGAAAACCAATTGTGGAAGTTACTGAAGGTGGTGTCATCAATGGTTCGAATAGGAATTCAGCTGTGCTGACGTCATTTGAGCAGTCATGCCCAGCTCCTCCTCCCCAGATCACATGCGACATGGTAGCCCCTGATCCCCCCACACTACGCATCCCTAGTAAGGACGATATGGTGAAAGGAGAGCCTGTGTACCGAACGCCATCACTCAGAAATGTCCCACATGCAAGGAGCACCTCTGACTTAGCCAGCACCATCGGCACTGAGTTATTGTCAGGTCCCGAGGACATGGGACCCTACACTAAGGCACAAATCATGGCGATATATGCGGCCAATGCCCAGCTCCTGCAAGAGGGTGTATCCCAGGACAGCATCCACATGTTCGGATCAGAGGGTGGGGTGGAGGTGGACGAGGTGGACATAAGTCACATGATGTTTGGGAAGGCAATGGGATTTGAAGATGAAGATGAACTGTCTGTCATGGAGGAAGACCACACCTCGGTACAGCAGCCAAGTCTCCAGGAGCAGAAGGACAACAGGGTTAATGACAAGAGACTCTGGTTGCTTTCTAGCGTCGGCAGCGAGAGTGACAATGGCCCAAGGTACGACAACACATACAGCCAAAGCTCCAGCACTTACTCGCAAGCGTACGATGAAGGGAGTGGCTCGCAGACGTTTCACCTGAGGCAGACGCATGATGGCCACATGACACATGACCAAGGCTACTATAATGATGTGGAGCAGCGATGGAGCCCAAGATTCAGACTCCCAACCAACGAGAGGTTGCTTCCCAACATGTGCACTGCTCCAATGTTGGCACATCAAATGAAGAAAGCTATACACTCTTCCATCTTAGAGAGTGGACCTATGTCCACACATAGTCGTCATCTGAAATACTACCAGGACCTGACTTGCCCTGATGCCTCCCTAGCAGCTAACCTCCACAACCACACACCCCTGTCTGGCACACAAACCGATGATGGAAATAATGCAAACAGCTTCACACATCGAGGAGATGGGCCTAGCTACTACTATGCTTCAAGTTCTTCTATAGCAAGCACAAACCTTAGCCAGACTTTACCAAGAAGCCAGAATTTATACAACCCTTCCCTCTGACTTGATTTATGCATAGTAACATATAAATTCAAGCATAACATTTGTGCATTTCTGCTGAACATATGACTGAATCCAATCTCTGTGTGTGTGTGTGTGTGTGGGTGTGTGGGTGTTGTACAAACGTTCATATTGTATGTGGTCATCGTCAGATGAAAATTTTTTATTGATAAAAGAATTTTATGCTGAGATTTGTGGCTGCTAGTATATGCAGAATGGACCGTGAATCACACTGTTGCCATATTTACTGTAAGGGTACGGATGTATTACTAATCATGCCATGTCAACTTATATGCAGAATTCAAAATCGATATCACCACAAAGAATTCTTCAGTCATTGTGGAAGCTTGCAGGCTTATGTCTACTAGATGCTCAAACTGAAAGTTGGGCTGGCGTCGCAATTATGTGCGCTTTTCCCAAAGTTATACAGTTCGTATAACTATAGTCTGCTTGCAGTGATCGTCACTTCAAGAGCATGCAGGCTAGTGGCTCCTTCAAAAGGAAGATAGAATAACAACATTACTTTTGAATATGGATTTTGATTAAGAGATACAGGAATCAGCAGTCCTTTGTGAGGCATCTCCACCTTCTACCAGATCAAGGCTTTTGGCTGTGACTGCCCCAGCAGCTTCTGATTGGTTAAAGGTAACCCTATTCCCTGGTTTGGGTCTGTGGCTGTCCCCAGATGAAGCCCAGGTTCTGATCAAATGGTGGCTGGGCCTCCCACTCTTTGAAGATGGTGCCACTTGCCCTCTGTGTGGTCCTCAGAAGCCCCTGGATAAGCTAGATCACCACGCCACCACATGTAAAAGAGGACCACATGTTTGCTGCCGTCACAATGTTTTGTGAGGCATCATTTTCCATGAAGCTTTGCTTTCTCCTGAGCTCGAGAAGGGAAGTGGTATGGACCACTTGCATCCCCAAACTGATATCCTGGTCCCATCGTGGTCCATTGGCAAACCTGCTGCCTGTGATGTCACTGTTGTGAATTCACTCAACCCAAGCTGGATTCTGGGAGCAAGCTGAACTGTGGGTTACTTGGCAGCAGAAAAGGAAGTTGTCAAAATGACCAAGAATGGCCCAAGTGTGTGGAACTTGGGTGGGAGTGCATTCCCCTGGCTAGACATATGGTGGTTAGGCCCAGGAAACATTCAATCATACCAGCAGGAGGTTGGCAGTGGGCTCAGCCTCCAGTGAAGCAGGGATGAGGCAGGACATGTATGGGAGACTAAGCCTGACCGTGGTGAGAGCAATTCCATAATCTATGGTGAGGGAGAACGCTATAGGGCTATCCTGACAAGATCTAGCCTTGTAGCTGAGCCCTTGTGTGCTATATCCTGTGTTTTGTGTATATGATTGATATGTTGTACTAGCATAAAAAATAAAAAAATCTGGTAGAGAAAAATTGCAGGAATAATAAGGTGCTATTTTGTGACAACTGAATGCAAATGACAGAGTATATACATTCCATTGACAACACACAGAGCTCAAAAGTAGCAATGAGATGTCCCATGGCATTCACCCAGGTTAGTGGCTCACAGCCATCTCAGTCCATGACTTTAATTATTAATGACAGTTATTTTGATAAGCAATGTCTTAAACATACCTATAGTGGACAGTTCTTTGTATTTTAAAATGAACCACCCCCTGCAGATAATTTGCTCCATGCAAAGGCAAAAATATGGATGTGGTTGTGAGCCACGAACCTTATCTGACTCAATGGCAGGTCGCTACCTGGCCTGGGGCTACTAGCTGCATGTGTGTGAATACCTCTGGGCACCAGAGACAGACCTTATCTGCATCACATCTTGGCTTCCAGAATGGCTATTTGGGAAGCAAATTTAATATCCAATGGAGAAATGTTTTATTTACTTAGTAACTGAACATGTCACAGAAGGACCGGTATAACACACGTACAGTTTGGGTCTGGGTCATACAACTCTGGCTATAATGTTTGAATGGAGGTTTTGAAGCTGTTGGGTCCACTTGCACACAGCCTGATACCTGCAGTATGGCATACAGTCTTCTTGCAATGGGGTATTTCAAAGCTGTGTGTCAAAAACCAAACATTTGTCAGTAGTTAACACCTTTGTTTCAGAAATGCATGCAATATGTAACAATGCGTGCAATACATAACACATATAACTGATCACATGCCTTATCTGACCCTCCCTGATCACATGCCATATCTGGCCCCTCCCCCTGATCACATGCCTTACCTGGCCTCTCCTGGTGGCTCCTGGTCAGTTCCATTATTTGGATCACCTGGTCAATCCTGCCATTAAAATGGAATTCCAGTTTACAGGACACCAACAAGCCTCCACCCCAGCTGCATCAATACCCAGCTCCTACAGGGGGTGGGGTGATAGAAGATGGCTGGCAGTGGAACAGAGGTTACATGGAAGACGAAGACCTCCTCCCCACTTAAGGATTGTAGCCACACCCTCCCAATCCTTAACTTTATAGCTGAAGCCACACCCATTCCCTACTAAAGTATTGTAACCCACCTCCTCCCCACTTAAGGGTTGAAGCCACACACCCTCCCTACTCTGCAGGCAATGAACAGTCCAACAAAACAGAGCATAGCTGCAACCACCCCAAATGTCCCCATTGTATAATGATGCCAATGGTCAGAGGGTCCAGAAGACTGTCTGTGGAGCGGCATCTAATGGAATAGAATGAGTGGGAACTCACATCGTAAATTATTCTAGGACATATTGCCCAGGTCTGATCACAATAATTGTCACTCCTACATGAACATGAAACCACAATGTGTGTGATTGATAGGTTTAACAAGATACAAAAACATTCTCTCTGAGAAACGTAGTGGTATATAGGATTTAAAGACAATGGTGGTGTAAAAAGGAAGGGAACAAGAGATTGGAGACACAATAATTATGTATATTTAGCACTTCGTAGAACAGTGTTACATGAACATAGGTTTCTAACAAATCCAGTTACTATAATATCATGTTATTATTGCCCAGCAACACAATGTTATACTTACGTATTGATGCTTCTTGTAGTAATTATCAAGATCACTCATGCAACTACACAATGTATCTACTGTATTTAGCAAGTAACCAGCCAGATCGTGTGAATCATCATCTACTGTCTAAAATTCCATCTGGAGCACATATCTGTAGCAAAAAAAAAAAAAAAAAAAAAGATAAAGCTATGAAAGAATCAGCATGATCCTTTTCCCCATGGGGTAAGGGGGAGGGGAGGTCTGATAGGTGTAGTTGGTCAGGCAGTGTAGTGACAGATCAGGGGTCCAGGGTTCAATCCCTGGTGAGGTCAGGCACTTTATTGTTACACACATAAAGGCATAGTGTTGTCAAAGGTGACCCAAGAGGAAGGTGAAATACATGTACTTGGAGTGTGCTGTCTCAAACAGAAGTTTTGATATATTATGAAGTGGTCAGCCCCCACTTCACCAAATCAAAGTAGGTAGACTAGCATCTGCTGTTGTAACGTTGCAGCTCCACTAAACTAATTTCTGGGGAAATGGGAATCAGTAACATTGGTTTACCCAAAGTCATGCCCCCATAGTTCTAGCACAACCTTTAAGTGCCTGTGTTCCCAGCGTAGCATTATCACTGATATTCAGTATAAATGTTGCTGGGAATGGGGTTGATAGTTGTATGCAAATGGAGATACTCCCTTCCATTCTGGTAGAGCTGCATGATGTGGGCACCTTGGAGTGGCAAAGGTGCTGGAGAAAGCACAGCAAAGATTTGACTGGATGTAGACGTGTATGTGGTGCCCTGAAGTCCCCACAAAGTGGAGACATCCATTGGAGGTGGATATGATAACCGATGGGCCGATGCAACATTTTGCCGTGGATATCTTGGGTCCCAATGCCTCTCAATGCTGAGTGATGGCATACAAATGTGTGTATCTGATTAAATGGAGTCTTCCTCCACACAAGCAGCAGGTTGTACACTTGTACAGCCTACACCTTAACTTACAAGACATCTGGACAATGGATCTAAGCTGTATGATTCTGGTCAACCTCAAGAGTCCCACCAGAAAGAGGACATTCTAGTGGAGCAGGATGTACCTCAAAAGGAGGTCTTGGAGAGGCATGATTTAGTACAAGAGAAGCATGTTGAAGAGGATATGTGCGGCACTCAGGAGGACTTTGCCGATCAACAAGTACAAGTAACACATTAGGCATGTGAACACGTCTGTTTATGGAAGGACTGATGTAGCAACCTGAGCTGAAATATAGTGATATGGCATTGCTTTGTTCTTAGGTTGGGAAGCTTACACTGGAGATATAAACAGCTATAGATTCAAGCTGTTCAACCTGCATGAACCTTAATTTATTAAGGGGATAACAGCTATACAAAGATATAGTGATATCACTATATGGGACAGTTTCCGCGAAAATGTCACCCTTTTATAACATTATAATGTTATAAAAATGCTTCATGTTTTGAATCGCTATATCTTCCGAACGCTAAACGCTATCGACTTCCTATTTTCAACAATTCATACTACACTATTTCTATATGACGCAATACATTGTAGAGTCTTGCACTTGCTCCACGCCAGTATTGCAACGTTCGATACCCGACCGGGTTCAAACCCGCCATAACTTTAGGTAGGAGTAATCAAATCGCTTCAAATTCGGTTTATAGGTACAAAGGTCCTGTACCTATTGATTTGTACTGTTCGTTAATTTTTATGCCATCCGTTACGGAGATACAGTTGGACAAACTACGTGCACTTTTTCCCGCTCGATTTGCGCCAAGTATACCGGGTGTCCACGAAAGAACGCAATGCTTTTGAACGGGAATAACTTTTGATAGGAGTATGAAAAAAATCTAATATTTAGAAACTAACAACTTGAGGTTAGGCAAATGTGTTTACATCATTTTATTTACAAGTTATTAACGATGCTTAATTAACTTTAATAAACACAACAAATTAACAACTTTAAAAGTGAAACCATGTTCAGACACACGTTTCGAAGCCAAAAGCAAAATGATCATATTTTTATCACCTTTTAAACTGAAAGTAAGAGGCAACAACTATTTCACCACGGTTACGCATGCGCACTTGTTGCACTTCATTACATACGCAGGTCCCGTTCCGAGACTAGTGACGCAACCATTAACGGACCATATTAGCTCCACCCCCTTCAACTTGCACATTATCACGTGCCACTGAGCCCCACCTCCTCGAATTGCTTAATTTTTAATTGTAATTTAGTCTTATAAAGATCTAAGCTATCCTTGTGAAATCATAGATACTACCGTACCTGCGGCTGCCGTATTACTACCTCTTCGTAAAAGAAAACATACACCCGCCGTAGGTCATTCATACGGGCGGTGCGCACCAATTAGCGTTCTTGCTACGTGTTGTGGACGAGATCGAGATTGTCATTCGCCTTACGTTATACAAAACCACACTGGAGAATGTCTTCGATGCAAATGGTTGGTGAGTTAAAGGCACGAACGACTGGGTGCCTATTGGCATACAATGTACGCACGGCCTACGGGTACACGCACACATTGGTGCAGTCCATGCATCAAGCAAACTATACATCCTTTCAGCTAGCTCTAACTGGTATATGCCCATAACACTAGAGAAGCCGCGTGTATACTGCCTACAGCACCTACTAATATTGAAGCCTAAGGCTTAATTCTTAGTGTGCTGTTTAGTTACCGATGTGTGTGTGTGAAAAAAAGTGCCGAACTGTTTGAGCATTCTTTTCAACAGTATTCAATGTCATAGGAACTGTAGATATGGCTCTCAACTGGTGTGTATGTGTATTTGTGAGTCATGGTGACTTCTGTTCTAATCTGTGTGTGTGCTAAGACCAAGTCTAATCAGTTTTAAAACCAACGTTGTTCATTAAGAAAGAGAGTGAGCAGTTTCACCTACATCAGGACTACTCTTTAGCACTTACAACTGGGCATGACTTGTAAACTAATTCTCAGATCTAAATGTAATGTTGAGATGATCTTCAAGTGTCAGTGAATTCTGACTTGGTTGTTTCATGCAAATTTATACTGTTTTTAAAAAAAAAAAGTGGTGTTGTAGGTGGGTGGTTGAGTAGACATTCACATACTTCCTGTTAGAGCCTAAGTATTTTAATACAATTCATTTGCGTGTTTCCAAAGTATTATTCTCATGCAATGGAAGCAATCTGCTTAGATGCCTGTTTGTCACTAAAGAGCATGTCACTTTGTCATGGAAGGATGAGCCAATAACTTCACTCACAAAATATAGCTGTTAAAAACCCATGTTCGGTACTTTTGTTACTCTCTACTGTGTGGTTGTCCAATCCAAAATACTCACCCAGTAAGGTTACCCTACCCATCACCTAAATACTGATGCAACACTGGAAAATACCTAGTAACCTGATTAAACCTTCAGGCTACCAAATATGTTTTACCCATCACATTCTCGCAGCAACAGGGCAATACATTTTAAATTCACACCAGCTAGTAACCTCTCTTCCAGCAGTTGTTTGAACAAATCCAATATTTATCCTCCAGGTATACTCAAGGCTTTTGAACCAACACACACATATCACATACCAACAACCTTAATACATAATACTTTGCCATGGTTTGAATGTAATTGATCATACTCTTTCTAGTGCCTTAAAAGAACAAACCCACTTCATACATGCATGCATGCAGCTACGCAAATTTACATGCCATATCAAAACACCTACCATATTGTCACACCCCACCCAGATATCAAATAATTTCTGAATAACCATAACATTACATCCTAACACACACACTCAAACACAAAAACACAAACAACACACACCCATGCACCCACACATCACACAAATGCGTACACATACACATACACACAACAAAAACACACACAATCACACACACACAATCACACACACAAACAAACAAACAATGGATACTCCAAAAACTCAAGGCTTTCGAACCAACACACACATCACATACCAACAACCTAAATGTAATACTTTGTCATAATTTGAATGTAATTTATAACCCCATTCCTGACTTAAACGTGCACTCTTATTAGTGTCTGATGCAGTGTCTTAAGAACAAACCCACTTGATATGCATGCAGCTACGCAAATTCACACGCCATATTAATCATCTCAAAACACCTACCACATTGTCACACCCCATGCAATAAAATATTCTGAATAACCTTGAAATGTTACATCCTTACACACACATACACACACAAACACATACACACACACACACACACACACACACACACACACACACACACACACACACACACACACACACACATACAAACACGCTGTGGCTCCAGTTACCATCATGTTACAGAGGGTGCTTGCCAGAGGGTTAAATGCTCTACATTTGTGTATGTGTAGTGGATTTAGTACAAGGGCTTCATTGCTAATAAACAGTCCATGGCATACTTTCTAACCACAAGCTGGCCCTTGCAATGCATTTCTTCTATGTTATTGTGTTAGGAAACTGACTTCCTTATCACAAACCACGCAGCAAATTTTCTGCCATGGAAAAAAATTTTTCTGTTTGACCTCGCATAACAATAGGATTAAATTATATTTCTTTATTACATGCAAGTATGATGTGACAGTGCACTACATGAGTGTACTACAGATTTACATATTATAAACAACATACAATGTCTATAGCATACTGTCCTCCCCCTCGGAACACTACTTTATTATGCATGGTCCCTTGTGAGAGATGTTGTTTAAAGTGCAAAGTGTGCTCATTACAAAAGTTTTGTAGGAGCACGATTTGGCTGTTTTATAAAAGCATTATTTTGACTAAGGGCTAAGATTGGGACTGTGTTACATATTCCACTGTGGGGATGCAAAATAGTGTTTGTGGTATTTGTTAAAGCCTAGCTGGAGTATTTGTTCAGATCAGTGGATTGCCAGATATGATGTTCCTAGTTAGGACTCTGACTGATACGCATTCGTTGTGATTTTTCAATGACTGTTGGGGGATAAAAACTTAGTGGCATTGCACCGAACATCTACACATTTTTGACGAACATGAAGGACCCTGAATTTTTTTTAAATGCATGTAACATTTACATACAAAGATTGGGAAATTACATGTTGCCCTGTTAGTGAGAAAATTTTTTAAAGAACGCATTGCTAGAAAGTTACTTGCTGAATAACTAATGGTATGTACACATGACACTGTAATGAGTACAGGACGTCCCAAAACATAGCTTTATTTTACACTATGATTGTGGTGTTGCCCTGTTGTTGTCAGTTATTATTAACATACAACCATAATTACAGTACTTGTCCCTCCCTGATCATGAAAGTGTGTGGATTTCAGACTTTTACTTGTGTTTTGCATTCCTTAATTGTTTGTGCACAGCTGTCTATAGCTACAGTGATAAATTGGAATGATATTGGCGTTGTAAACCTTTAAGATATTAAGTTTGGTATTAGATATTGTCCTGTTGTATGTCAGTGCCATGGGTGATTGGATTACTATGGAAAGCATAACTAGAGATTTTTATAGATGAACTTTAGTGTAGCCTTGTGGTTTGTGAAATTGCAAAGGACAGTTGTTTATTTGGGAGTCTGTTGGTGTAATGGTATTGTGCGTCAGTGCTAATTCTTGGTAAAACTATTGAGGTTTTGCAAGGTGTGGTTATAACACACATTTTGCTGCTTGGCACATGAATTTTTGTACAGGCAAATTGTATGCCATTTTAATACTTGCACATGATGGGAAATTTACTGTACATTAGTTGTTATGGAAAACCAAAATTGTCTTGCTTGTGGGTTACAAACCCCACTACACCAGACACCTGTAAGAATAAGCATGTGAGTCCACATTGGAATATGTAAATTTTCTGGACTGCCGTCATTTGGCTTGAGAATGTAGTAGGGGTTACATTTGTTGGGTTTTGAAAAGTATAGTTCTTTTGAAAAGCCTTATGTAGATTTTTAGAAGGCACTTCATCTGACACCTTTAAATGTATGTATATGAGTCAGAAGTTGAAGGTTTGAAATGGAATTTAACATGGGTATAGACTGGATTGCCAGCCCTATCGTTATGTGAATTATTCAGAATGCCGTTTTAGTCGAATAAGGCCTTTACTTTTATTTCCTGAATCTATCATGTTAGTATAATTATTGTAGAGAGTTAACCTAAATCAGAGTACAATGAGGATAAGATTGAAATTGACTTAAGTCTGAGAGGTCTATACTGTGAGGATATCATGGGAGTTTGTGTGCCTGACTACTTTTGAAACAGCTGAAAATGACATACAAATGTGTCTACTGGTATGAAATAAAATATGCATCTGACATGCATTAGCATATCCTCCAGACCCCCGAGGCTGTACATGCGTGTTCAGGATCTCCCTGAAAGTGTGTAGAAATAGGATTCTTGTTGGGTTTTTTTTGGCACTTCCTTTGTGATGAGATTGCTGTGGGATATAGATTTCGCTACATGGTTAGCATTTGTATACAAATGACTGGAATGTATGTATTAGTCTTTTTGAAATCTATAGTGGGTAAAATAGGCAGTACATCTTGCACAGGAGGATTATAAAATTGACTACAGCTGCATAAAACTGAAGGTTACACCTTTCTTGTGTGAGATGTGATTGGTGATAACTTATAAAGCAATGCCATTTGATCAAACACCTCAAAGAGCACACAGTGTACATGTAGGTCCTGGCAGGAAAGTCATTTGATACTACCTACATATGAAGATCAGGGCTAAGGAGGTATTGCCTTACTGCTGGGAAGAAGGGTTTTGTATGGGTTGTTTGAGAAAGCCAGCTGAATTATTATATAATTAGCATTCACTAAGGGTGGCTAGACATTCTGTCTGAATCATAATTAAGGCATTGTTGTACTGTTTATGAGTATGTATTGAGTCAAATAATCGATGAGCATATTTGTCCTTGGAGAAGAGTGCATGTAGAAGGAAGGGTTGGTATGTAGGCTGCGATTAAGGATCACTTTTAGAATGGATTTTTGTCTCCTAACCAATGAAAATGCATGGATAGAAGTAGTTAACCAATAGGAAAGCAGGGATAGTTGTCCTATGCAAGTGCAGGGATTGTTATCCAATCAAAATGTACCTAAAAAGTATAAATACTGTAAGATTAAGGGGGTATACATTTCCACTATGCTTGAAAATGCCACGAGTACCAAGACTGTCAATTGAACAAAGAGTTGCCATTTTCTAATGGAAAGAATGCCTATCTTACTGTAAGCTTGTTCCGGAGGGAGTACCCTAATTACAGGACACTATGCAGTAGCACAGTTCTGAGGGTGGTGTCCAAATTTGTGGAGCATGGCACAGTGCAGGATAGGCTGAAAACAAACTGTGGAAGAAAGAAAACTGTTCAGGTGCCAAGGAACGTTGGCATAATTGCTCAGAAAATGCAGCAGACCCCAACTATGAGCATAAGAAGACTCCATCTAGGGACAGGATTGAGACGATCAAGTGTACAGAAGATGCTCAGGAAGACCCTGAAGATGAAGGCATACAGGCGGCCTCTAGTAAAGGCTCTATTGCCAGGTGACATTGACAAGAGAGTCAAGTGGGCAGAAGATTACCTTGAAGCAGCTGAGAGGGACTTCACCTACCCTGACTACATCCTGTGGACGGATGAAGCAATCTTCCACTTGGATGGACATGTTAACAGGCATAATGCTGTCATATGGTCAGTCCAGAACCCACATGCTTTTATGGAATGCAGCAATCAGAAGAAGGCTGGTGTGATGGTCTGGGCTGGGCTGATCAAAGACCATATCATTGGCCACTTCTCCATCAATGGAAGTGTCACAGGGCAAGTGTACCTTCAGCTACTACAGCAGAGGGTATGGCCAGCCCTGCAAGCTATCTTGGGGGAAGAGGAAGAATTTGTTGTATTCCAGCATGATGGAGCCTCAGCTCATTATGAAACCCGTGTTAGAGCCTGGTTGGATGGAAAGCTGGAGGACAGATGGATGGGCAGAGGGGGACCCATACCATGGCCAGCACAAAGTCCTGATCTATCTCCATTGGACTTCTGGCTATGGGGCTAACTGATAAACAAAGTGTATGCAAATGCAGTGACAACATTGGACGAGCTAAGACAGGCAATAACTGATGAGATGCTAGCCATCCCGGCCACTATGGTCCACAGTGCGACACTGGGGGTAGTGAGAAAGGCAGGATTACTGCTCTCAATTGATGGGCTGCAGTTAGGATCACGACATAATTGACATTACTAACCTCGATAACATTGTACATGTACCTGTTTCGTCTCATAATGTTTTATACTTCTCAGTGTGGTTGAATGCACACAGTAAGGCTGTATCGTACTGCTAGAGAAATTCTGATAAACAGCTTGATTATTATGTTAAGTGAAATTGAAATACAGTGGATGGCTAGGAAATACAGCGACTTTGAATTTGTGTGTGTTTTTGTGTGTGGTGTTTGTGTGTGTGTGTGTGTGTGTGTGAGTGTGTGTGTGTTTGTGTGTGTGTGTTTGTGTGTGTGTTTGTATGTGTGTTTGTGTGTGTGTTTGTATGTGGTGTATGTGTGTGTAAGGATGTAATGTTTTAAGGTTATTCAGAATAATTTTTATTTATTTCTGCATGGGGTGTGACAATGTGGTAGAGATGATAAGCTATCGCGTAGCTGCATGCATGTAACAAGTGAGTTTGTTCTTTTAAGACACTGCATCAGACACTAGTAAGAGTGTACGTTAAAGTCAGGAATGGGATTATAATCAATTACATTCAAACTGGCAAAGTATTACATTTAGGTTGTTGGTATGTGATGTGTGTTGAGTTTTTGGAGTATCCATTGTTTGTGTGTGTGTGTTTGTGTGTGTGTGTTTGTGTGTGTGTGTGTGTGTGTGTGTGTGTGTTTGTATGTGTGTGTAAGGATGTAATGTTTTAAGGTTATTCAGAATAATTTTTATTTATTTCTGCATGGGTGTGACAATGTCATTAGCTATAGCGTAGCTGCATGCATGCATGTATGTATCAAGTGGGTTTGTTCTTTTAAGACACTGCATCAGACACTAGTAAGAGTGTACGTTAAAGTCAGGAGTGGGGTTAAATCAATTACATGTGTGTTGGTTCGAAAGCCTTGAGTTTTTGGAGTATCCATTGTTTGTGTGTGTGTGTGTTTTTTGTGTATGTGTTTGTATGTGTGTGTATGTGTGTGTAAGGATGTAATGTTTTAAGGTTATTCAAAATAACTTATTTATTTCTGCATGGGGTGTGACAATGTGGTAGAGATGATAAGCTATCGCGTAGCTGCATGCATGCATGTAACAAGTGAGTTTGTTCTTTTAAGACACTGCATCAGACACTAGTAAGAGTGTATGTTAAAGTCAGGAATGGGGTTAAATCAATTACATTCAAACTATGGCAAAGTATTACATTTAAGTTGGTGGTATGTGATGTGTGTTGAGTTTTTGGAGTATCCATTGTTTGTGTGTGTGTTTGTGTGTTTGTGTGTGTGTGTGTTTGTATGTGTGTGTATGTGTGTGTATTAGGATGTAATGTTTTAAGGTTATTCAGAATAATTTTTATTTATTTCTGCACGGGGTGTGACAATGTGGTAGAGATGATAAGCTATCGCGTAGCTGCATGCATGCATGTATCAAGTGGTTTGTTCTTAAGACACTGCATCAGACACTGCATCAGAGTGTACGTTAAAGTCAGGAATGGGATTATAATCAATTACATTCAAACTATGGCAAAGTATTACATTTAGGTTGTTGGTATGTGTTCGAAAGCCTTGAGTTTTTGGAGTATCCATTGTTTGTGTGTGTGTGTTTGTGTGTTTGTGTGTGTTTGTGTGTTTGTATGTGTGTTTGTGTGTGTGTGTTTAATTTGATGTGTGGGTGCATGTGTGTTTGTGTGTTATGTGGATGTGTGTATTTTTTATGTGTTTGTGTTTTTGTGTTTGTGCGTGTGCATGTGTGTGTAAGGATGTAATATTATGGTTATTCAGTAATTATTTTTAATAATTAAGATCTCTGGGTGGGGTGTGACAATATGGTACATGTTTTGAGATGATTAATATGGCATGTGAATATGCGTATCTGCATGCATGCACACATGCATCTATCAAGTGGGTTCGTTTAAGTCAGTAATGCGATTATAACAGACTATTGCAAAGTATTACATTTAGGTTGTTGGTATGTGATGTGTGTGTTGGTTCGAAAGCCTTGAGTTTTTGGAATATCCATTATTTGTGTGAGTGTATGTGTGTGTGTTTTTGTTTGTGTTTATGTGTGTATGTCTATGTGTGTGCATTTGTGTGTGTTGTGTGTGATGTGAGGGTGCTTGTGTGTTTTTGTATGTTGTGTATTTGTGTGTGTTTTAGTTTGCATGTGTGTGTTTGTGTGCGTGTGTATATGTGTGTTAGGATGTAATGTTATGGTTATTCAGAAATTATTTGATATCTGGGTGGGGTGTGACAATATGGTAGGTGTTTTGATATGGCATGTAAATTTGCGTAGCTGCATGCATGCATGTATGAAGTGGGTTTGTTCTTTTAAGGCACTAGAAAGAGTATGATCAATTACATTCAAACCATGGCAAAGTATTATGTATTAAGGTTGTTGGTATGTGATATGTGTGTGTTGGTTCAAAAGCCTTGAGTATACCTGGAGGATAAATATTGTATTTGTTCAAACAACTGCTGGAAGAGAGGTTACTAGCTGGTGTGAATTTAAAATGTATTGCCCTGTTGCTGCGAGAATGTGATGGGTAAAACATATTTGGTAGCCTGAAGGTTTAATCAGGTTACTAGGTATTTTCCAGTGTTGCATCAGTATTTAGGTGATGGGTAGGGTAACCTTACTGGGTGAGTATTTTGGATTGGACAACCACACAGTAGAGTGTAACAAAAGTACCGAACATGGGTTTTTAACAGCTATATTTTGTGAGTGAAGTTATTGGCTCATCCTTCCATGACAAAGTGACATGCTCTTTAGTGACAAACAGGCATCTAAGCAGATTGCTTTCATTGCATGAGAATAATACTTTTGAAACACGCAAATGAATTGTATTAAAATACTAAGCTCTAACAGGAAGTATGTGAATGTTTATCAAAGCTACTCAACAGTACACCCACCTACAACACCAAATATTTTTTTTACAAACAGTATAAATTTGCATGAAACAACCAAGTCAGAATTCACTGACACTTGAAGATCATCTCAACATTACATTTAGATCTGAGAATTAGGTGGTATTGTTTGACAAGTCATGCCCAGTTGTAAGCGCTAAAGAGTAATCCTGATGTAGGTGAAACTGCTCACTCTCTTTCTTAATGAACAACGTTGGTTTTAAAACTGATTAGACTTGGTCTTAGCACACATCACAGATTAGAACAGAAGTCACCATGACTCACAAATACACATACACACCAGTTGAGAGCCATATCTACAGTTCCTATGACATTGAATACTGTTGAAAAGAATGCTCAAACAGTTCGGCACTTTTTTTCACACACACACATCGGTAACTAAACAGCACACTAAGAATTAAGCCTTAGGCTTCAATATTAGTAGGTGCTGTAGGCAGTATACACGCGGCTTCTCTAGTGTTACGGGCATATACCAGTTAGAGCTAGCTGAAAGGATGTATAGTTTGCTTGATGCATGGACTGCACCAATGTGTGCGTGTACCCGTAGGCCGTGCGTACATTGTATGCCAATAGGCACCCAGTCGTTCGTGCCTTTAACTCACCAACCATTTGCATCGAAGACATTCTCCAGTGTGGTTTTGTATAACGTAAGGCGAATGACAATCTCGATCTCGTCCACAACACGTAGCAAGAACGCTAATTGGTGCGCACCGCCCGTATGAATGACCTACGGCGGGTGTATGTTTTCTTTTACGAAGAGGTAGTAATACGGCAGCCGCAGGTACGGTAGTATCTATGATTTCACAAGGATATAGCTTAGATCTTTATAAGACTAAATTAAAAAAAAACAATTAAAAATTAAGCAATTCGAGGAGGTGGGGCTCAGTGGCACGTGATAATGTGCAAGTTGAAGGGGGTGGAGCTAATATGGTCCGTTAATGGTTGCGTCACTAGTCTCGGAACGGGACCTGCGTATGTAATGAAGTGCAACAAGTGCGCATGCGTAACCGTGGTGAAATAGTTGTTGCCTCTTACTTTCAGTTTAAAAGGTGATAAAAATATGATCATTTTGCTTTTGGCTTCGAAACGTGTGTCTGAACATGGTTTCACTTTTAAAGTTGTTAATTTGTTGTGTTTATTAAAGTTAATTAAGCATCGTTAATAACTTGTAAATAAAATGATGTAAACACATTTGCCTAACCTCAAGTTGTTAGTTTCTAAATATTAGATTTTTTTCATACTCCTATCAAAAGTTATTCCCGTTCAAAAGCATTGCGTTCTTTCGTGGACACCCGGTATAACAACCGCCTCCCCATACATTGAGCGGGACGAGATTTGCCAAAATCATTGGCGCGAATCGAGCGGGAAAAGTGGACGTACTTTGTTCAACTGTATCTCCGTAACGGATGGCATAAAAATTAACGAACAGAACAAATCGATAGGTATAGGATCTCTGTACCTACAGTCCGAATTTGAAGAGATTTGATTACTTCTAACGGTCAAGTATCGAACGTTGCAATACTGGCGTGGAGCAAGTACAAGACTTCAAAATGTAATTTGTCATAGAGAAATGGTGTAGTATGAACTGTTAAAAAATAGGAAGTCGATAGCGTTTAGCGTGCGGAAGATATAGCGATTCAAATAAGAAGCATTTTTATAACATTATAATGTTATAAAAGGGTGACATTTTCGCGGAAACTGTCCCAAATGTAAGCACTTACATGTAGTGTACCATTTTAAGGATAATATATTTATTTGATAATAACAATTTGAATCACTACAGGTTACATGCAATTCTGTTCAGTGAGTATCATTAATTGTAGGCCCTATATCACATTCTGAACTGAGTCCCTCCTCAGAATACAAACTGGACTCATCCTGCTGTCCTAATTATGCATGGTCTTCAGGTATAGTGGTGTGACTTCTTGCAGTCTGTTCTGCACAAGCATGGCGATCCTTCTCCATAACAGCTGCCCAACTAAAATCATGTCACAAACACTAGCACGAGGTGAAAGCCTGTATAGAGGTTCTCAATACATCCATCCGGCATTTGGAATACATCTCCCGGCACTGAGGCCAAGGGAAACAATACTTCTCAAAATTACTTAGATATAAAAGTTTAGATAAAATAAAATCGGCGGCGATGTAGGATTTGTAGACAGCAATTGAAGGAAACAAGAAATTACGATCATTAATGTACCAAAATTACAGATTTAGCCAGTTTTTAGAAATCTACCTGGCTGAAATTTTGTGCTAAATGTAGGTATGTAATATATGAATGTATCCCTTGTTTCCTTCCTTTTTACTCAATTGCTATCTAAAAATCCTACCTCACTAATTAAATTTTTATCAGTATCTTGCTTCACTCAATTTTTCCCCGCGGCTGGTTCTTACTTATACATTGCATGCATGAGAGCGAAGGAAGGAGTAAGGGCAGTCTTGGAATACGACTCATTTATATAGTGCATCATATCACAGTAGTATAAGATTAGTTTGATCTGCATGCTCACTTGTTATCATCATTATATCCCATCACAATCAAAGATTTCCTTCTAACATCTCTGAACTGGCATGTGAGCAAGATCCAGCCACTCAGCCAGGTTATCAAAGGGATCCCTAAAATAAGAAGAGCTAGTGGAGGAGCGGAGGTATTGGTAGTGAAAGAATAGCTCAGACCACAAATGACCTTACCATGGCTCCATGTAATTTAATGCCACACGCTTTTCCTTAAACCACTCTGGTTTATCAAGATCAACCAAAGAGAAGGCATCAGGTTTAATACCTGTCCTTGTTTGCATGTGGTGAGCAAATGGACCACCACTGAGTACATCCCGAATATGTCTACCATCATGACCAATGTTGGGGCAAATAGGTGGAGAAGGAAGTGTAGGAGGGGACGGGAGAAGAGAAGAGGAAGAAGGGTTTCTTTGGCTAGCGTTGGGCAAATCTTGGCTAATGTTAGAGATTCGTTTTGCTAGCGTTATGTTAGAATCATTGGCTACCAGTTGTGAATTCGAATCTTTGCTAGCACTTCAGAATAAATTGCTGGCTATATAATAACTTAAGCTTTGTTGTGTGTAGATGCGAATGGGTACACATGTTTTGTTTGCATGGGGGCACGTTAACTTTATGTATGAGTCAGTACATGTATTTCCCCATGTCTCAGCTGTTTGTGGGTTATATATACATACTATTACCTCAGGATGTTATGTACAGCTGTGCATGCCACATTCCTGGTGTGCTTTAATTAATCACCAGTTACAAGATTGGTTATGGTGAGATTCCTGTGTATCCGTTTGAGAGAAAAAAATTACACATGCATGATGCACTTTCTTTGTACTACTACAATGTGCGCAGTTATACTCCTTCCATAGATACACATCCCTACCATAGGTACACACCCATTCCACCCCTTCCATAAGTACACATGTACCCCTTCAGCGGCGGATCCAGAATTTAGGGGAGGGGGGCACAGGTGAGGGCGTAGCAGAGGTTGCGGGAGGGGGGCACCCCTCCTGCCCAGCTAGGGGGTACGGGGGAGTGCTGTAAGCTCCCCCATCGGGGTCTGGGGCTCTGCCCCAGAAGCCAACGCTTTTGCGTTGAAAAACCCTCCGAAGGTATGCTAAAACTGCACTAAAAACAGATCAAGGCTGGGGAGAGCACAGCCTATATATCTTCAGAGCGCCAATATAAATTGCCGATAATCTTCCAAATTAAACGTATGTCAGTAGTACTGAACTCACCGCGTTCATTCGTTTAGAAAATACACTGTAATCTCCCTCATCGGAGTCTGGGGTGGCGGAACTCCTCCAGAAGCGCTGCAACTTTCTTATGAAATCCCTTCGACAAAATAATACATCATATAAAATCCTTAACAATGAACTTTGAATTGTGCTTTGCATTTGCTGCTTGTTGTAAATATGCTTGTTGTAATTCTCTGTATATCAAATATTAAAACTGTCATTAAATTAAAAAAACACAATTCATCTTTTGAGGTTGCCGCAAATGCATCTATTATGTTCTCTACCGTCACAGAGGTGGTACATGCTGGACCGTCATAAAAACCTGGTTTTATTGACTTCTCAATTTCATTTTCTTAATTCTAGGCCTATCCCTTCAAATCAATCGATGGCTAACTCTCCTCCCTCTTATAACATTCCTGCTGGATCAGGTGAACAAATTGGCAATATTTTCATATTTTCTACGTTTAGGAGATAAAGCGCCTGCATGATTTTTTGCCGTTTTGACACTCCGATCATACACGTTTCTGTCAGTTGAGCATGCAAGGCGAATTAGACAGAAACTTAGCTCCCTCCCAAATGTGATTGCCTGCACAGCACATGATTCAGCCATGTGCTTGAGGGGGTTAATTTAAATTGGAATGTGCACATTGGAATTGTCATTGTTGTGCACGTGCTGCAAACTTTCGAGATGGGCACAGAAGGAGAAGCGTCAGTAAATGACATAGGGCAGAACAGGGATGAGGCAACGACTTCTACCGCCGCTGTTAACCTGATCTTGGAAGGGATGAGCAGGATGCAGGAGGAACTTCTGAGCATTCAGCGGGGGCAAGAGGAGGCAGCTGAGCTTAGCGAAAGGAACGTGCGGAAGGAGAACTATACATTTGTGACGGATTGTAATAGGATGCCTAGTGATCGGAGCGCAACCGCCGATGGCTTCGCAAGAGCAGTAAGTTTAAGGGCAGCAAAAGACAAGACACAAATACAATGCACAGCTTTAAATACATACACACAAAGATGTATTATTCAGCCTTTCAGCGCATATGCAGACAAAGAGGCTCTGTAGACGCCGCCACGCTGGATGCTGACGGCTAGGCCTCCCACCTGAATAGTATAATCCAATTATCACTTTAAGGTTCCCGGGTGGGTGCCCAAGCCTTGCCTCGTGGCACGCCTCTCTCCACAATGGGTGCCCAGTCCACCACAACGTTCAAGAGGAAAGGAAACGAGCTCCAACACAAGTTTAACGACCGGGTGGCGGACAAGGTTGCGGCAGCTGCTGCGGCAATTGGAAAGGTGAAAACAACTTCCACAAGTTCAAAGGCGCTCCTCGATTTCGATGCTAAGGAGCTTGAAGAAGGTACAGCTCTTATTCTTCACAGGCAAAAAGTGTTTAAGCTGGCGGATTGTTCTGAGGCCGGCTGGGCAGTAGTCGAGGAGTATGAGGGGGACGACGTAGCCGATAACTCAGAAGACGAGCGCAGGATGGAGAAGGCCGAGGGAAAGGCAGAAAAGAAGCTGGCTATATGAAGTGCAAGCTGAAGGAGACCAAGGTCAAAGATGATTTTGGACCTAAGCCACCAGTGGCCTTTGGAATGCCGCGGCCGTTTCCCGCTAAGAGCATGGAAGCTGTAAAAGGTGCTGGTGCTCCACCAAAGCCTGCTTCAAGGTTCCCATTGGGTACCTGTTTCAAATGTGGGGATGCTGGCCACTGGAGGCGAGAGTGTCCGAAGGTGGCTGGAAGTAGTGCGTATCCTTTGGGTAATTGTGAGCATGTGGGGGTTGCTGGGGAAGTCTCCTGACTTGAGATGTTGAATGTTTCAATTCCTATGTCATTCTGAGGTGACAATGGGAGTCAGGAGGTGTTTGAGTGTGTGTCTAGTAGGCACTGGGAGGTGCAGGAATGTGAGGTGCACCAAAACTCTGTACGTGGGCGTTTAAAGGGTTGTCTTGGTCTTTGGAAAGAGTAGCTAGATGCTCTTCCTTGGATATTGGACACGATTGAGAATGGTTACTTATTACCCTTTTTATAACGAGCCTGCACCCTATTCCCGCCCTAATCAAAAATCAGTTTTGGTAGAAAGGGATTTTGTTAATGGGGCTGTGGCAGACTTGCTTGCAGGAGGGTATATTGAAGTAGCACCTGAGGTACCCCATGTGTGCAGTCCCCTATCAGCGATAACCAATCAAGCTGGAAAAAAGAGGCTGGTAGTGAATCTAAGACACATGAACAGGTTGCTCTGGAAGCAGAAGTTCAAGTATGAGGACTTGCGTGTGGTGATGATGCTATTTGAACCTGGTGAGAGGATGTGGTTATCACCATATTGATGTGGCTCAAAAGCATCATAAATACTTGGGTTTTCATGGGAGGGTATGTTGTACAGATTTGTGGTATTGCCTTTTGGACTGTCATCAGCACCTTATGTTTTCACAAAGATGATGCATCTATTAGTTAGGCTATGGCGTAGTAAGGGCCTCAAGGCAGTGGTTTATTTGGATGATGGAGTTTGTGCCTTAAAAAACGAAAAAGAAGCCACTGTGGCTAGTAATTGGGTAAAGGAGACACTGGCAAAAGCAGGGTGGGTATACAACAAAGTCAAATCAGTTTGGCAACCCACACATAAGCTAGAGTGGCTGGGCTTTGACGTAGATTTGGGGCAGGGATGATTTCCATGCCTACGCGGAAGATCAGTGCTCTTAAGGCTAACCTGGTAATGGCAGTTAAGTAAACTACCCTCAGAGCAAAGTTCATAGCAAGTTTGGTTGGTAAGATCGTATCCACGAGCCTTGCGTTAGGTCCAGTTGCCAGATTTATGACACAAGCATTGTATTCAGTATTGGGACCAGAAGTTCATGGTGTGAATTTCTAGCAGTAGCAAACGAAGCAAGGGAGGAATTGCTATTTTGGGTAGATTGCCTACAGGAGTATAACTCATAGCCTATATGGTGTGTATACTTGGATGCGAGTGATACAGGTTACGGAGGATATACTGTGGAGCATGGAATGCATATTGCTCAGGGTAACTGGTTACCAGACGAAGCTAAACAGAGCTCAACTTGGAGAGAGCTGGTAGCGGTGGGAAGGGTGTTGATGTTTGTGGCCGAAAAACTGCGTAACATGAGAGTGCGATGGTTTATGGATAACCAAAATGTTGTTTGAATTCTGTAAGTAGGTTGTTGCAAGCCACAGTTGCAGGTGCCTTGAAGGTGTTCAAAGCATGTTAGCCAATAATATCAGGTTGGAGCCTGCAGACTACTTCAGTCATATTATTGATTATGACGATTGGTATAATAACCAGAAAGTGTACAAATGGTCGGATACAAAGTGGGGTCCACACACGGTGGATAGGTTTGCTATGTGTTAAAATGCTCACAACTGGTGGTGTCCTCCACCACCAATGTTACTGCCACGAGTACTCAGGCATGCTGAGCAATGTAATGCACAGGGGACACTGGTTGTGTCTATGTGGGAGTCAGACCCCTTTTGGCCTTTGCTGTACACCTGTGCTAATGGATGGGCACTATTTGTGTTGGATTGGCTAGCACTACCATTGTCAGAACAGCTTATACAGCAAGGTAGATCTGGTTCAGCCTTGTTTAAAAGGAAGTTCCCTAACACAGAGGTGATTGCTGTGAGAATTGATTTCAAGCATGTCTAAATTAGCCTCAGCGGCTATGTTGTGCCTATAGCCTTGGTGGCTGTATGTCTTGTGTGTATGTATCTATAGCCCTTGGTGGCTGATGGGGCATGTGTATGTATTAGCCTCAGTGGCTATGTGTGCTTGTAGCATTGGTGGCTGATGGCCTGTGTGTGTGTATTAGTCTCAGCGGTTATGTTGTGTCTATAGCCTTGGTGGCTGATGGCCTGTGTGTATGTATTAGCCTCAGCGGTTATGTTGTGTCTATAGCCTTGGTGGCTGATGGCCTGTGTGTATGTATTAGCCTCAGCGGCTATGTTGTGCCTATAGCCTCGGCGGCTATTGTGTTGTACCCATACCTCGGCGGTGGCGGTACTTGGTGTTGTAGTCAGGCCTCAGTGGCTATGGTATGGCTACAGTGCAGTGGCCCAAAGGATGATGCAGTTTAATTACACTATTCTTTTTTGCTGCAGGTGTCTTCACATCAGGAGCTTGGGCTCTGCTGAGTAATCTGGAGGACCCCGAACTACGAAGGTTGACGAAAGCACTACCAGCAACAGTTCTGAGGAACAAGGCAGGTCTACAGTACCACAAAGAAGTACCTTGGTGCCTATCAGCATTGGAAGACCTGGGCCGATGCAAGACAAGGAGTGCCAAGCTTCCCAGTACAAGAGCTTCACCTGGCGCTGTACATGCAGCACCTCAGTGAGTCCACAGAATCCAAGGCTGCGTTATAGGAGGCAGTGCATGCGCTCTCCTGGTTGCATGGGTTGGCGGGGCTACAGCCATTGGGTGGGTCACCCTTAGTTAAGGCTACCTTAGAGGGTTTGAGCCGCATTTTGGCAAAGCCTAAGGTTTGGAATGAACCAGTTACAGCTGAGATGTTGAAGGCCATGGTGGAGGCTGCGGGAGCAGCTCCATCCCTCCCTGACTGAAGTCAGGTTGTTGGCTGTGTGTCTGGTGGCTTTTGCCGGGTTGCTACAAAACACTTCTAAGGAGTGGGTAATATCAGTTACCAGAGATGGAGAACGGCTAAGAAAAACAAGAGGCCTTAGTTATACCAGGCTCAGGGAATTACTATTGAGTAAAATTTCGCAGTTGGGTTATGACCCTAAGCCTTTTGGGTTGCATAGCCTTAGGGCAAGTGGGGCCACAGTGGCTGCAAATGCAGATGTACCTGACAGATTGTTCAAGCGGCATGGTCGCTGGAAATCTGACTCAGCCAAAGATGGCTACATCAAAGATTCTAAATATTCTAAAACGCCTAAAAGTGTCCAGGCAGCTGGGCATATAGCAGGGGGGCCTGGCCCATTCTTTGTGTTTTCTATGTGGTTGTGTGTATGTGTGCGATGCAGCGTGCACAATGGACTTGAACCAGATTGGTGGTTGGCAGGGGGGGTGGGGACGTCACATGCTACAGCGGCATGGGGAGGGAGATACACATTTAGTTGAGCAAGGCGAATTAGATTGGCTCCCTCCCAAATGCACAGCACGTGATTCGGCCACATGCTTGAGGGGGTTTAAATGGGAATGTGCACATTGGAATTGTCATTCTAAGTGTTGTGCACGTGCTGCAAACTTTTCGGTGTTGGTGCATTGTGTGGGAAGACCCAGGTGTTGAATGCTCTGTTCCTTGACAGCAAGATAGGCCTGGACGATAGAAAGCAGGAATGGAGAAGTTCAATACCAGAATGGAACTGTAGAAACAATTTAATTACTTTAGGGAGCATTTTCCGGCCTGGGTGCAGGGTTTGTCCCAAAGGGTTTTCCAGCACCTAAGGTTTTTTCCCGCTCCGTGTGTTGTGTGTCTTGTAGATGTTGTACTATGTGGTTGTGTGTATGTGTGTGACGCAGCGTGCACAATGGGCTTGAACCAGATTGGTGGTTGGCAGGGGGGGTGGGGGCGTCACGTGCTGCAGCGGCATGGGGACGGAGGGAGCGTCACATTCAATCCCTGCCCTTCGAATGTGTCAATCGTGCCGCCATTGCATATAATTATTAAATTATCGGACGCGAGGTAAATGAATAGCAAATACGCACACACGCTGTATGAATCAGACAGAGCTAGCTAGCTGAGCATGCACAGCTAAATGGCATTAAAATAATGATTCTTTGGACGGGGGAGGCACGTGCCCCAAGTGCCCCCACCCTCCCCCTGGATCCGCCACTGCCCTTCCATAGTTACCCACCCCTTCCCCTTCCTTCCATAATCCATAGGTACACAGCATTTCCATTGGAATGAAGGGGTGTGTATACCTGTGTACCCATAAGTCTCGTACCCAGACCCTTATTCCCACAGCTGCGGATGGATTACATCACCGCTACGTGGTGCATAGATCGAGTTCTGACTTTCCTCGATTTCGGAGGACCAATCAGATTGCAGAGCACCCGTGACGTCACAATACGCTAGGCCGATACTATAGCTATTGTGTGTGTTTCTCGCTTTAAACAAAGGTCCTGTATGTTTGTGGCAAGCTAAACGAACGACAGGATGACCTGAAGAGTGGGCAAAAAGGCCGAGTTTCACCGCCGATACTTTCAAAAAGGTACGAACAGTTACTTGAAGCTCTCGCGACCCATGTTAACTTAAGTCGTTACGCTTCTGCCGTCTTCTGGCTGTTGCGGCTGTTGCCACGTTGTGTTTGTGGCTTTTTGGTTTTTGACAAGTATGGCGGCGAAGCTCCGCCTTTTTGCCCACTCTTCAGGTACGTAGGTCATCCTGTCGTTCGTTTAGCTTGCCACAAACATACAGGACCTTTGATTTAAAGCGAGAAAAAGTTACACAGCAACAGCACCGCCCTACCAATTAGCGCTAGTTAACCCATGTGACGTATTAACAAATTGCACTCTTGTAGGGCGGTGCTGTTGCTGTGTAACAGTGTTTCTCGCTTTAAATCAAAGGTCCTGTATGTTTGTGGCAAGCTAAACGAACGACAGGATGACCGCCGCCATACTTGTCAAAAACCAAAAAGCCACCAATACAGCCAGAAGCACGGCAGAAGCGTAACGACTTTCCTTTAAGTTAACATGGGTCGCCACAAACTTGCAGGACCTTTTTGAAAGTATCGGCGGTGAAACTCGGCCTTTTTGCCCACTCTTCAGGTCATCCTGTCGTTCGTTTAGCTTGCCACAAACATACAGGACCTTTGATTTAAAGCGAGAAACAGTTACACAGCAACAGCACCGCCCTACAAGCTAGAGTGCAATTTGTTAAATAAGTCCCATGGGTTAACTAGCCTAATTTCAAGTTCGTACCTTTTTGAAAGTATCGGCGGTGAAACTCGGCCTTTTTGCCCACTCTTCAGGTCATCCTGTCGTTCGTTTAGCTTGCCACAAATATACAGGACCTTTGTTTAAAGCGAGAAACACACACAATAATAGCTACAGTACCGGCCTAGCAATTCGTTAACCATGTGACTTATTAAAATCGAGGAAAGTCGTAATCCATCCGCAGCTGTGGGAATAAGGATCTGGGTACGAGACTACCTTCCATAGGTACACATCCATTCCTATAGCCATACATCCTTTCCTTCCATAGGTTCACACTCCTTGCATACGTACACACATAGCCTTATTCCGGTGTCTATAATAAGAAAATACTGCGCAATTAGAAAGTACCAAAAAAAATGCCAAAATTCCGGTGGAATTTTTTTCGCCAGTCCCGATACACCTGTCACCATTGTCCATTGTACATGTAATATTACAACCTAATACGCTCAAATAGATTTAATAGCGTTTTAAATCTTTTGCTGCATTTTAAATGGACAGGAACACGATGAATGGCGTCAATAGCAGTAGAGCCCAACTGGTGGTTATGTCACGTGCACTTCCGCTCTGCGACAGGTTTAGCTCTCTTCCTTCGAATTCATATGGGAGAAAAGATGATTTAATATCAGACTTTCCTATTACATAATTATGCTCACCACTGTTATTGCACACGCATAGTCCGGAGTTAGAGCACGTCATCAGAGGTATTAACGGCGCAGTATCGTTACTTCCTCTCTTCCACGCGTACGAGCACGATAGAGAGCACCAACATCCAGACCAACTACACCCACACGACAATCCACAGCCCCAACGTTCTTGACCAGTAATAGATGGGTAATATTTTGCAATATTTTGCTCAGCAATTCTGGATTTCGTGATGTCGTCGCAGCCGTTCATTGCAGATATGCACTTGAAATATTCGTCAGCAAGCCCTCCGTTGCAGTCCACGTCAAAATTTCCCGAACTTTTGCTCGCCAGAATAGAGGAACAGGTGTCGTTGCAACCTTGGAGAGCAGCACTCCTATGTAGCAATACTGCTACGCACAGCGGTACAAAGCAGTACATTTTACTGACTGACTGACTGATACTAGAGACACTATATGCCCGGGCGCCCAGTGATCCTTTTTATATATTTTGGAATGCGTCAGATCCGGTGATATGACGTCAACAGGTTTTAAGGTGCCCTGCTATTGTTATATAGCGCGAAGCAATCGTCACTTCAAGAGCATGCAGGCTAGTGGCTCCTTCAAAAGGAAGATAGAATAACAACATTACTTTTGAATATGGGAATCAGGAGTTAAAAAATCTGGCCGAGAAAAATTTGTATCTCAGTATCTCTTGCAAGAATTAAAAGGTGCTGTTTTGTGACAACTGATCATAAATGCAAATGACAGGTTCATATGAGTATATACAATGGCATTTGGCGTGTCCAGAGCTCCAAAGTAGCAACATAGAATGTCTTAGTAATTGAGATGCCCCAAGGCATTGACCCAGGTTAGTGGCTCACAGCCACAACCATAGCCATATTTTGGCCTTTCACGGAGCAAATTATTTGCGGAGGCGTTCATTTTAACCTATTGTCAGTCCAAATACAAAGAACTGTACACTACGTACACCCCTGTAGGTATGTTTCAGACATTGCTTATCAAAATAACTATCAATTAAAGTAGTTTAACTGTTGAAGATATCTGACTCAAAGGCAGGTTGCTACCTGGCCTGGGACTACTAGCTGCATGTGTGTGAATACCTCTGGGCACCACTTATCTGCATCACATCTTGGCTTCCAGAATGGCTATTTGGGAAGCAAATTTAATATCCAATGGAGAAATGTTTTATTTACTTAACTGATACTGAACATGTCACAGAAGGACCAGTATAACACACATATGGTTTGGATCTGGGTCATACAACTCTGGCTATAATGTTTGAATGGAGGTTTTGAAGCTGTTGGTTCATTTGCACACAGCCTGGTACCTGCAGTATAGCATACAGTCTTCTTACCATGGGGTACTTCAAAGCTGTGTGTTAAAAAGTCAGTATTTAACACCCCTGTTGCAAATACATAACAATGCATGCAATACGTAACACACAGATCTGATCACATGCCTTACCTGACCCTAGCTGATCACATGCCTTATCTAGCCCCTCCCCATGATCATATGCTATACCTGGCCCCTCCCCCTGATCACATGCCTTATCTGGCCCCTCCCCCTGATCACATGCCTTACCTGCCCTCTCCCTCAGCTGTGGCTCCTGGTCAGTTCCATTATTTGGATCACCTGGTCAATCCTGCCATTAAAATGGATACAGGATACCAACAAGCCTCCACCCGGCTGGACCAATACCGGGGGTGGGTGGGGGGTGATAAAGGTTGGCTGACGGTGGAACAGAGGAGGTTACCTGGGAGACGAAGATCTCCTCCCCACTTAATAACTGAAGCCACACCCATTCCCTACTAAAATATTGTAACCCACCTCCTCCCCACTTAAGGATTGAAGCCCCACCCCCCTCCCTAGTCTACAGGCAATGAACAGTCCAACAAAGCTGCAACCACCCCTAATGTCCCCATTGTATAATGGTCAGAGGGTCCAGAAGACTGTGAGAGAGGGGGGGGGGGGGGGGGGGGGGGGGGGGGCATCTAATGGAATAGAATGAGTGGGAACTCACATCGTACATCATTCGAGGACATATTGCCCAGGTCTGATCACAATGACTGTCACTCCTACATGAACACGAAACCAAAACGTGTGTGATTGATAGGATACAAAACATCCTTGCTGATGATGCCCCCCCCCCCCCCCCCCCCAACTTGTAATAAAAGTAAAAGTATTCAATATTAGTAGGAACATATGCACCCCCCCCCCCCCCCCCCCCCCCGGGTTGAATTGGCCAAAAGCGGACCCCCCCCCCCCCCCAACCCACACACACACTGGTTGAATCGGCTAACAGTGGACAACATCCCCCCACATAGTTGTATTCGGCTGTCAAATGGCACCCCCTTACCCTATCCTGCCCCCCAACCCCCTCCCTTCCAGAAATGCTGGGGGTGCCCATGCAACCCTTAAGAGCCTGTGTTCCCAAAGTCAAATTTGGTGTTTATCCCTGATATTCAGCATCACTCATGGCTCACAGGCATTTCAGTATGGCCATGACTTTAAAATGACAGTTATTTTGATAAGCAATGTCTTAAAGATACCTACAGGGGTGTACATAGTGGACAGTTCTTTGTATTTGGACTGACAATAGGTTAAAATGAACCACCCCACAGATAATTTGCTCCATGCAAGGGCAAAAATATGGCTATGGCTATGGCTGTGAGCCACTAACCTTATCTGACTCAATGGCAGGTCGCTACCTGGCCTGGGACTACTAGCTGCATGTGTGTGAATACCCATGTACCTCTGGGCACAAGAGACAGACCTTATCTGCATCACATCTCACAGAAGAACCGGTGTAACACACGTACAGTTTGACATACAACTCTGGCTACAATGTTTGAATGGAGGTTTTGAAGCTGTTGGGTCCATTTGCACACAGTCTGGTACCTGCAGTATAACATACAGTCTTCATAACACAATAAACGAAACATTTGTCAATATTTAACACCTCTGTTTCAGAAATGCATGCAATATGTAACAATGCGTGCAATATTATAACACATAGAACTGATCACATGCCTTATCTGGCCCCTCCCCCTGATCACATGCCTTATCTGGCCCCTCCCCCTGATCACATGCCTTACCTGCCCTCTCCCTGTGGCTCCTGGTCAGTTCCATTATTGGGATCACCTGGTCAATCCTGGCCATTAAAATGGAATTCCAGTT
>OX442429.1:2668963-2757370 GCA_949361645.1 Spongilla lacustris | reverse complement strand
CAGGGCCGTCGAGAGCTGGCACGGGCCCCGGGGCTATATAGTCCTTCTGGGCCCCATTAATGGTCCCCATTGGGATGGGTGCGGTAGATATAAAACACCATAAAGGGGGGGGGGGGGGGGGGGGGGAATATATCGCTTTCGTGTATTGGGTTATAAACTATTCAAGGATCATTTGTTGTTATAGCGCATGTGGCGAAAATTAAAAACACTTATACATGTACTGCGTGCCGGTGTCATAGTCGCCAATGACTCCCCTAAATTTTGACTCCCCAGTCATTCACGCCTAGGCATATTTGACTCCCCAGTCATTCGCGCCTAGGCATATATGACTCCCCCCTGATAAAAGTGACTCCCCGGAGTTATTATAACCTAAGGCATAATTAACTCCCCAGTCAATCTTGCCAAGGCGTACATGCGTATATGATTCTCCTGCTATCTGCCTAGACAAAATTGACTCCCGCGGCTTTGGGAAGTGGTTATAGCGTTAGGTATAAATAACTCCCCGTTGGCGGTTTTTCCATCATCATGTACATAATTTCTGGACAGAGATAGCAAATAAAGTGTTTGAACACTAACAAAGACAAATAATATCACAGATTAACATGCAATTAATACACAACCATGATGCAGGAACACTTTTTTGCTGTTCATGCAGCAGAAATGGTACCACTGTTGGTATTTATCACACTGTATTACATTGTAATCAGATGATTCAGGCAGCCTACATGTGCACATCAAATGTACCCTGAAACACTGGTTTTGTACTGCAAAGGTTCTGTGGAGTGAAGAAAATGATTCTTGGCAGTTCTGCTCAAAACAGTGCACCAAATGTAGATGAAGATTTATTTTTTTCAAATGTCACCTCTCCTAAATTTTCCCAGTAAGCAAAAGCAATGGCAAATAACCCACAGTCCACTCCACAGTCGAACTTGAAGTTTTTACATTTGCGCCTTAGATTGGCCTTATCTCCCTTTGAAATGCCCTTAGGATATTGATTCTTACACAGTAATCCTCGACAACACTGATATCCATGCGAGCGAGCTTTCTCACTTCAACAGGTACACGTGGCTTATGGAATTCACGTAGGGAGTCATATATGCCTAGGAGGAGTCATTTACACCTTAGGCGTAAATGAGCGGGGGAGTCATTTATGCCTGGGAGTCATATATGCCTCTGACACCGGTATGATTATGTAACGTTATTTACCTATACATCGGCTACATGCATATGTTACGCGCAAAGCATGGATTTGTGCAACCCTGGATCCATGGTTTGTGGTACATGTATAAACCATGGACTGGCCGCGCAATTCTGGGATTGCTTGTGCGCAAAGCATAAATCAGGACAATCCTGGGATTGCTCGTACCCAAAGCATAGATCTGTAATATATGTACATAATTATATTACGATGGGTAACGAGTACATAATTAATAACATGCACTTGCAGTATTTATAAAGCCCTATAGTGTACAAATACATTTTTTCTCTACTGATGAGACACCAAGCACAGTAAACTGCGCCATGGTTCAGAACTCTGGAAAATGAGGTAAGCCGGGATATGCAAATCTTTTGGTGCTAGGTTCCAGGCCATCTCCTTGCCCCTCTCCTATGAAGAGCAGGATTCAGACAAATGGTCCATGCATACCTATCCATGCAATCATAAGGCGATCAACCTTGTAGCTAAAATCATAACTTGAACTGTCACGCAAAAATTGTACCGGGCGAAAATTGTACCGGCCGGTACACTTTTCGCAACCAAAATTGTACCGCCCGGTACAATTTTAGTTGCGAAAAGTGTACCGGCCTTGCCAAAAGTGTATCGGGTAGTGAGAAAGTACCGTTAGCTTTAAGAAGTAAGTTGTCGGTTAGACCTGGCGAAGGGATATTTTATGTCCTGGCATGAACTGCGTTACTAAGGTTGAAAACTGGGGAAGGGGGGGGGGGGGGGGGGGGGGGGGGGGGGGGGCTAAATGAATGGTGGAACCCCCTCTTGCAACAGCTAGGGGGTGTAGGGGAGCGCTGTAAGCTCCCCCACCGGAGTCTGAGGCGGAGCCCCAATATCCCAGAAAATTAATGATTATTTTTTTTATCCTCACGTATGTACTACATACATGTACATGTATGTATAGGCTCTGGACGGTACTGTACCAATGTGCTTCGTGTACAGAGTGAGTCAGTACTACAACCCTTGTACATAAAATTAAAAGAGGTACCCGACAACCATGGGGGAGGGGGCCCTTGCCTACGGGCCTGCTATAGAGGGGTTGCATGGCCTACGTCACGTCGCAATGTCATGTGACAATTTATATTGCAACTTTTTTATATTGGGGGCAAGCGAGTATGGCACGTCAATGGAATGGAGCGTATTGTCAGAGTTTATCAGCGGTCGCCCGAGCCAGATATGAATCTAAAGTGTTGCAAGCGGGTTTAGGCGTTGACCATTGCTCGATCGACTATCTAACTCCTGCTGTTCTTTACTTTGCCAGAAATTGGCAGATGGTACAGGAAAGAACCTTACATACCTTGGCGGGTGGTAGGAAAGAACTTTACATGTCCGATCGCTTCGAGCACCCGACAACGCAGCAAGTTTTACTCAATAGACGTGCTATACTATCCTTACGCTTTGCCCCCAATGATATAAAATCGCTTCGTCACATGACACCACGAGATCCATGCAACCCCTCTATTGGTGCTAAGCTTTTTAACTGATTTAAGCATGTCTGCTGCATTTGCATGGATGCAACTCATTAGTTGTTGCAATTTGTCTAATAGTATATGGTCATTGTTCAAATGACATGCACTTTCTATATTTGGTATATAACGCTTAACAGACTGACAGGGTGTTGTTTTTTTGTGTGCCAATATAATTGGCTAGGTAATAATTAACGATATCTGTTATCAAAATCCTCGTCAAAATCAGCAATAAAAAAGTGTTTCTGTCCGAGGCATGTACATTGAGTTTATACTATTACATTCGCCTAACATATTCATAGTGGTTGGATATGTTGGCAAATAAATAGCTACTTTGGAATGTATTGCACCTACAATACCGACGCATGTTATGCTCAGTGAAGTGCACTATAGTGTCAGAATTACCAACCTATATATAAAGTTTTTATTTCAGCGAACTGTGTACAACACGTATTAAACTAGCAGAATACGTAATCCGACATCCTATATAGCTAACGGTCCATTCTCACTACCCGGTGCACGTTTGGCAAGGCCGGTACACTTTTCGCAACTAAAATTGTACCGGGCGGTACAATTTTGGTTGCAAAAATTGTACCGGGCGGTACAATTTTCGCCCGGTACAATTTTTGCGTGACAGAACACGCACTTGAGTCAATTGAGGCTACTATATAGGTTAGTACTCTTCTCATAAATCCTGATGCTATTTTAGTGGCACTTGATTTTGCTGCATGTAGTTTATTGAGAACTGGAAAGGGGACAAATGCAGGCTCACAAACTGCACCATAGACCGAGCACGTGGAAGACATTCAAAGAATGCTGAAATCTATATATTTAAAAAAACATACACACATAAATGTATAGCTATGTTTTTTTTTTTGTATAACCTACGTTATACATGACCTCGTTGTAGACATGGTCATAAAAATCTTCCACATACACCACTTTCTTAACACGGCTAGCACAGTGGTGTCACTAGAATTCTTCACTGACAGATTTTTTTTTTAAATGACGACACAAACGTAACAAATACTTGTCACATGTTTCTAATGCTAGCTGCTGACGAACAGAGCTAGAGCAAATCACAGAGTCCAAGTGCACCCAGACTTCAAACGGTCGGTTCAAGTCCCATGCATTTATAAGCGCGTCTACCCAAAAAAATTTGCTCCCTGATTTCCTACCCATGCATTTTCATGCTCAGCACTGGAATCATTATGTAGATCGCGATCGTCGTTCCTAACTATGTCGGTGAAGGTGTTTGTGATAAAGCCTAAACATTTCAACAATTTTGTCGTGTCTTTTGGTAGGGCGCGGTTCTCTTCTCTTACAGCCCTTTCCTTTCTTTTGTGCCACCCGGACTTGTGCTTGTACATTTTAGAAAATGAAATAAATTTGACGAAATTATATACGGTACATGAATAATACATTCTATTCCGCACGGAACTTTTATTGCGCCTGCGCAATGATCAAAACAAAACATCAATCACACACACACACACACACACACACACACACACACACACACACACACACACACACACACACACACACACACACACACACACACACACACACACACACACACACACACACACACACACACACACACACACACACACACACACACACACACACACACACACACACACACACACACACACACACACACACACACACACACACACACACACACACACACACACACACACACACACACACACACACACACACACACACACACACACACACACACACACACACACACACACACACACACACACACACACACACACACACACACACACACACACACACACACACACACACACACACACACACACACACACACACACACACACACACACACACACACACACACACACACACACACACACACACACACACACACACACACAAGATACCAGTTGGGCGGCCCGGGCCCCATGTTTAACGACGGGCCCCGGGGTCAGCAGCCCCCCCGGCCCCCCCCTCTCGGCGGCCCTGCCTGGATCCGCTACTGTATCATCTGTATGCCTTCACGGGAACGAAAGAGGAGAGCTAAGCGACGAGAGGAATACCTCCAAAATCAAGACGACGAGTTAGAGTCCTCCCGAATTCGGCACAGTGCCAAATCAAAATTATCCACAGGGTGTATTCAACCCGGTGTACGCGTGTTTTACTGTAGTGGAGGATACGCGGTGTATACTTCGAATGCATAACGAGCGTATCTACTCTGTTACTCTTGCTATACACAATAGCTGTATAACGCACGATGCACATCGTGTATAACGTGAGTTTACATTCTGCATACACTTGTTATACACAACGATTGTATAACGCGTGAGACATTAAGCGGAAAACGAGTGTACGCATACAGGTGTGAAATATGCGATGATCACTATGAAATCACGTGGATCGATCACGCGGTGGCAGCTGGCAACTTCCATTCATTTACAGCGGTCATCAAAGAAGCTAAGATGTCAGTATCGATTCGCTGGACTAGCTGCTAGTGCAATGGACTCATCGAAGTATTTGTACTTGTGTGGGCCGGTATAATGATTGGTAAGTAAGATAAGATATTGTATATTGACCGTTGTATTTCGTGCTTTGTAGCGTGGAAAACTGCGGTATAGAGCTTACACCCGATATATAGAAGATAGTGCACCGGTAAGACAAAGGTTTGGATCCTTTATTGTTACAGGCTGTTTCACGCATGTGCATGCGCGATTTAATACATCAATGTGTATTTGCAGGATGAAATCGTAAGTCATTGCTGCAGAAGGTTTAAACAGCAAACAGTAAGTCGCTTACAGAGTGAAGTTAAACAAACTGCCCCATGCAGCAGCATTCACAATCCGCTCTCAGCAAATTAAAGAGGACGGACAAAACAGCAAATCAACATGGTATGGCAAGATTTATTTGTATAGGCATGCAGCTACGTTAACATCTTTTCTTTCATCTAGCATCTCTGACCGGGGAGCATATATGAACAACATAAGAGGCGGCGAAGGCAAACATGCAGGAAGCAAGCAGCCAAGCGGGCACAAAGAGGAGTACAGAAAGAAAAAAAGAAGATACATTTGGCAACGTTCATGCAGCCACTTTGACTGAGCTGGAAAAGACTGAGAACTTCTATCTTTTATACCTGATTTCATCTGTACTGTATTCGTTTCGATATCACACAAGATAACTTGCAATATTAATAATGGTTATGGGACAATATGCGGTGATAAACGGAAGGCATGCCTGTGCTCAAGCATTACGGAGTTATACTGGTTGATTATAGCCTGCACTGTACCAAAAAAAGGCTTGTTATCCACCCGTTATATGCGCGTTTACTCATGGTATCCTCGCGTCATACGCGGTTGTATACATAGTGCTATCCACCAACATTACACCCGATCGGATGTCAGTCTCCTTCCACACGTTATCCACCGGTGTAAGCAGCATGTTTAGATTCACGTAAAACGCGTGTATACAAGCAGTATACACGCATTATACATAGCTGGAAAACAACGTTTTGGCACTGTGCGGTACGATGCTGATGCGGAACAAAGGCGGGCGTCTGCTCGTGCCATGTACAGAGCAAATCTGGAGCTTCTAAGAGGTGGCGACAGGAAAAGAATTCTGTTGCGGTGCAAGTTTCTATTATAAGAGGCGGCGTTATGAACTGAACTCAGACGAGAAACGTGCGTTTAAACCGTATTTGGCGCGCGAGTTTGGAACTAGAACAGCAGCAAATGAAACATAGCTGTAAACATTGTGTTGCTAGGCAATAAACATGGGAATTACAACGGCTAGATTTTATCATACAATCGTATTTACTTCAAGTATGTACCGGTTGCAAAGTACATGTACACCTATATACTAGTAGTCACTTATAAAAAAAAAAAGAATGAAACAAGATATAAAAACATTCTCTCTGAGAAAGTTAGTGGTGTATAGGATTTGAAGGCAATGGTGGTGTAAAAAGGAAGGGAACAAGGGATCAACGATGGTACAATTTTTTTAATAGTCCTATATTGTAGTACGTACATTTTACATTGCTAAATATAGGACCATTCAAAAAATTGTACCATCGTTGATCCCTTGTTCCCTTCCCTTCAAATCCTATATACCACTAACTTTCTCAGAGAGAATGTTTTTATATCTTGTGTAATATTGATACATTAATGTATAACTTCTGTAATCCCTTGTTTCCTTCCTTTTTACTCAATTGCTGCCTACAAATCCTACCTCACTAATTTTTTTTTAATTACATTTTTATATATCTTGTTTCACTCAATTTTTTTTCCATCAGCTGGTTCCTACTTATACACTGCATGCATGAGAGCGAACAAAGAAGTAAGGGCAATCTTGGAATATGACCCATTTATATAGTGCATCATATAACAGTAGTATAAGACAAGTTCGATCTGCATATCATCATTATATCACATCACAATCAAAGATTTCCTTCTAACATCTCTGAACTGGCATGTGAGCAAGATCCAGCCACTCAGCCAGGTTATCGAGGGGATCCCTAAAATAAGAAGAGCTAGTGGAGGAGCGGAGGTATTGGTAGTGAAGGAATGGCTCAGACCACAAATGACCTTCCATGGCTCCATGTTTTAATGCCTGGCACCATCCCACCTAACACGCCTTTTATTAAACTACTCTGGATTACCAGCTACCAAAACTGGTTTATCAGAATCAACCAAAGAGAAGGCATCAGGTTTAATGCCTGTCCTTGTTTGCATGTGGTGAGCAAAAGGACCACCACTGAGTACACCCCAAATACGTCTACCATCATGACCAATGTTGGGGCAAATAGGTGGAGAAAAGGAAGTGTAGGAGGGGATGGGAGAAGAGAAGGGGAAGAAGGGTTTCTTTGGCTAGCATTGGGCTAATGTTATAGATTCGTTGTGCTAGCGTTATGTTTGAATCGTTGGCTACCGGCTGTGAATTTGAGTCGTTGTTAGCTCTTCAGAATAAATTGCTGGCTATCAAATAACTTAAGCTTTGTTGTGTGTAGAGGTGCATGGGTACACATGTTTGTTTGCATGGGGGCATGTCAACTTTATGTATGAGTACATGTATTTCCCCATGTCTCAGCTGTTCATGGGTTATCCTCCTAATATATACACATGTAGCTCATCCTTCCTTCTTCCACATATTATTACAGTATATAGATAGCCTCAGGGTGTTATGCACAGCTGTGCATGCCACATTCCTGGTGTGCTTTAACCACCAGTTACAAGATTGGTTATGGTGAGATCCCTGTGTCTTGTTCAAATTTTAGAAGGAAAATTACACATGCATGATGCGTTTTTTCACGAACATTTTTTGAACTACTACAATGGGTGCTGTTATACTCCTTCCATAGATACACATCAATTCCATAGGTATCTTCCATAGGTACATACCCTACCATAGGTACACACCCATTCCACCCCTTCCATAAGTACATATGTACCCCTTCCACAGTTACCCAACCCTTCCCCTTCCTTCCATATCCATAGGTACACAGTATTTCCATAGGAATGAAGGGGTGTGTATACCTGTGTACCTATGGAAGGGGTGCATATCTACCTTAATACTCCTTCCATAAGTACACACCCATTCTATAGGTACACATCCATTCCTATAGGTACAAAACATTCTCTCTGAGAAAGTTGGAGGTATATAGGATTTGATGGCAATGGTGGCGTAAAAAGGAAGGGAACAAAGGATTGGAGATAAAATAGTTATTCCTATATTTAGCAACATAAATGTAATGCCATTCTACAAAGTGCTAAATATAGGAATAATTATTTTATCTCCAATCCCTTGTTCCCTTCCTTTTTACACCACCACTGCCATCTAACCCTATATACCTCCACCTTTCTCAGAGAGAATGTTTTTATATCTTGTTTCCTTCATATTTTCTTTGGGCTGACAAAAGTGACATAGGGTTGCCTTTATATAACCAGTCCCCATGCAGCGTGACATTGAGTGTGTGCCTCTAGTACAGGCAAGTGTATTCCTAAGAACCTGTACTTGCATGCATATGTATGTAATGTGCTAGATACTTATTAGAGTGAAGGGCCATTAGTGGTAGAGAGAAAAGGATCAGTCATTTATACCTGCTGTGAAGAAGTACCCACCAAAATGTTATGCATAATACTGATGTCCCCATGTCCAGCTGTAGCAACACTAATCATGTCCTTGCCTAGCAACATTATATTTTGTGGTTTGTTTTTGACTATATGGAAGCAAACAACAATTTGCAGCTAACAGCTCCCTAACTTCTAAACTCCTGGGTTACCTTCCTTATGATTTGATCGAAATATTTATTTGCCATTGAGGATAGGTTTCTGAATCTTCTGTCTCTTTGAAGCTCGAGCTTCAAAGAGACAGAAGATTCAAGGCGGTGTCATGAACAGAACTCAGACGAGATACGATCGTATCTCGTCATGACACCGCCTCTTAGAACGAGCAGACGGCGCCCGCGTTTTTTCCGCATCAGCACTGTACCGAACTCGTAGACTCGATTTTTGAGGTATTCCTCTTGTTGCTTAGCTCTCCTTTTGAAGGCATTTTGACAACGCCAGTCAAATGTGGCGACGGTACTATTTATTTCTTTAGAATCATACGTATGTCTATTGTCATGGGAACGCTTGTGTGATATGACGTAATTATTGTTTTATACCAAATATCAAATATGTATATCTGACATCAAAGGGCAGTCGGTAAGTCAATTCTGCATCTATTCAGTAGCGGATCCAGAGGGGGGGGGCCCGTGCCCCTCCCCCCCCCCCCCCCCCCCCCCCCCCCCCCCCCCCCCCCCCCCCCCCCGAGGGTTCCGCCCCTAGTGTACGCGAACATATGCAAACGCAGCGCAGAGATATAGCTACGTCAGAACTGGCCTATACGTACGCCTACGTACATAATGATACATGGGTCAGGGCCAAGTATGAATATGATTGCTTTTATCGCGTGACGTTATAGCATTTGGCTCTACAATAGAAGTACAGGCAGAGATCATTAGCCGGCCGTTAAGCGTATGTTATTCAATTTACCCTCTAGAGAGCATATCGAAAAGTACCAAAAACCGAGCATAACCCCAAAATTAGCCCATATATTTCCGTGGAGGCAAACAAAGCAATTAACGCCCACGCGTCATGTGACCATATGAAAAAGGTAGTATTTCAATATTTTCTAAACGAATAAACGGTGAGTTCAACTTCAGGACATGTGCTATCAACGGCGATGCATCGGCGCATTGAACATATAGCGGCTGAGCTCTTGATCTGTCGCTCCCCAGCCTCGATCAGTAATTACATTTTTAGTGCAGTTTTTACGTACTTTTTGGGGGGTTTTCTACGCAAAAAGCGTTGGCTTCTGGGGCTCCGCCCCAGACCCCGGTGGGGGAGCTTACAGCGCTCCCCCACACCCCCTAGCTACTACTTCGCCCCACCCCTTGCCACCACCTCTCCGGTGCCCCCCCCCCCCCCCCCCCCCCCCCCCCCCCTCCCAATTCCTGGATCTGCCACTGCCATTGGTGTAACTGGCGCTCTTTAAAACCGTTCCTATCCCGAGTTATACTCTCGACTATGGAGAAATATCGGTCTGAGAACGAGTATGTATAACTCTTTTGTTCTCTTAAAGCAAACGGTCTGGCGACTCGAACGAAATATGAAAATGATCGTCTTTGCCTTCTAATTCGATAACGATAAAGAGCTAAACTTAACGTTTGGGGTCACGTTTTTTATGACATTCACGATACGGTAAATCCTATATGAGAGTTACTACCGTAACTCTCGATATATCTGTTGCAATATAAGTTATGAAATTCAGTTAGTTATGAATAAAAAGCAAAGAAACAAGTATATAAAAACATTCTCTATGAGAAAGTTGGGGGCATATAGGATTTGAAGGCAATAGTGGTGTAAAAAGCAGGGAAACAAGGGGTGAATGACATTACATTGTGCATGCATGTGCTAAATATAGGACTATTTCGTTTTTCCTTATCATTCAACCCTTGTTTCCCTGCTTTTTACACCACTATTGCCTTCAAATCCTTTATACCCCCAACCTTCTCATAGAGAATGTTTTTATATACTTGTATGCATTGGCATTTGGCGTGCCCAGAGCTCCAAAGTAGCAACATAGAACTCTCTTTATAGTCTTAGTAATTGAGATGCCCCAAGGCATTGACCCAGGTTAGTGGCTCACAGCCACAACCATAGCCATATTTTGCCCTTGCATGGAGCAAATTATCTGCGGGGTTCATTTTAACCTATTGTCAGTCCAAATACAAAGAACTGTCCACTACGTACACCCCTGTAGGTATGTTTTAGACATAGCTTATCAAAATAACTGTCAATTAAAGTCAGTATAGCTTAACCGTTGAAGATATCTGACTCATAGGCAGGTCGCTGCCTGGCCTGGGACTACTAGCTGCATGTGTGTGAATACCTCTGGGCACCAGCTTGTCTGCATCACATCTTGGCTTCCAGAATGGCTATTTGGGAAGCAAATCAAAATATCCAATGGAGAAATAAGATCACATGGGAAGCAAATCAAAATATCCAATGGAGAAATAAGATCACATGGGAAGCAAATCAAAATATCCAATGGAGAAATAAGATCACATGGGAAGCAAATCAAAATATCCAATGGAGAAATGAGATCACATGCCTTATCTGAAAAATTCAGTGCTCGATCGAAGACGAAAGGGTCGTCGCACACAATTGGAAAAAAAAATTATTCTTAGGGATTGCGGGGGCCCCCTTTGGGTCGCGGGGCCCGGGGTAGTTTACCCCCTTAACCCCCCCCCCCCCCCCTCTCGACGGCACTGCTCGTAGCTTGCTGTAGCAACTTCACTACGCCTCGTGGTTCGCAACACAAATCAAAAAAAGGTGTTTCTTTCCTAGCCTAGTGTTAAAATGGCGATTAGCCCATTGTTGTTTTTGAGTGAGCTCACGTTCCAAAGGTCATCGGTTGTCATAATCACACTGTGGGAAAAAAATCTCTGAATCATGCACTATACTGACAGTTGACATTCTGAATACCAATATGCTCAAACTGTACTTTTGTCTGCCTGTGCTCAAACTGTACCCCTGCCTGCCTGTGCTCAAACTGTACCACTGCCTGCCTGTGCTCAAACTGTACCTCTGCCTGCCTGTGCTCAAACTGTACCTCTACCTGCCTGTGCTCAAACTGTACCTCTACCTGCCTGTGTTCAAACTGTATCTCTACCTGCCTGTGCTCAAACTGTACCCCTGCCTGCCTGTGCTCAAACTGTACCTCTGCCTGCCTGTGCTCAAACTGTACCTCTGCCTGCCTGTGCTCAAACTGTACCTCTGCCTGCCTGTGCTCAAACTGTACCTATGTCTGCCTGTGCTCAAACTATATCTCTGCCTGCCTGTACTCAAACTGTACCCCTGCCTGTGCTCAAACTGTACCTCTGCCTGCCTGTGCTCAAACTGTACCTCTACCTGCCTGTGCTCAAACTGTACCTCTACCTGTGCTCAAACTGTACCTTGGCCTGCCTGTGCTTAAACTGTACCTCTGAGCCAGTAGTCCAGGATTTTCTTCAATCAATCCAGGGGGGTTGCATAAGGCTTTTCCACACTGGAGCTCAATTCTAGGCTGCATGAAACCATGCACCCTAGATTTTCTTTGCCAAACCCAGCTTGGACGTTTGTATCTTTTTCCTGTGTTAAGAATGGTTCCAACTGTAAAATGGATGTATCTTATTATTCTGGAGAAATTATAGTAATAACACCCTCTCTCTACATGTACAGTTAGGCACATATCCTTATTCAAACAACACTTTGTGGCTACAACTCAGACAACTCACTCAACTGTTGCACAAAAAGACTCATATTGTCGCGCGGCCAAGTCAAATGAAAATTTCTAACCAACTTACTGCACTACTAGTCATCATAGTCTCGCCCCCAGACCCAGCTCGCCGTTGCGGACATATATGTACGCTGCTGCGAACTGGGTCTGGGGCAGAGGTATCACATCGCGTTAAAAGTTCCAATTTGTTCATATACCGCTGCATGATGCATGGAGTACATGTAGCGCGTGCGTTATTTCCAATCGGGATGACGCAGCAAGAGGTCTATTTTTATTTATCGCAATTCAGCGTCCAAATATGTTTGCTTAGCACCATTTCTAGTTCTGAGGTGTGCTCTAAGGGATCACGCGATGTGTTTCCCCACCTTCTACATGTAATCTAAGTCAACCCTAGCAAAAAAACCTAATAATTGTAGTGAATATTTTCAGCCACGCCCTTAAGGGCGTGGCTGAAAATATATCACTACAATTATCGCCATATATGGGTACAATTATCACCCTTCCATTTATTGTAGCACACCCCCCCCCCCCCCCCCCCCCCCATCCCCCTGTTCCTAATCCCTTGATTTAAAGTTTTCTATCCGGGCCAGGTTTGCAGAGGCGTAGGAACAAAAGGGGTGGAGCCCCATCTTTTTATTTATTTATTATTTATTATTTTTATTATTTCGTTGCAAGTTAAGTAAAGCAGTTCACTCGGTCCTGAGAGCTGTTGTAACGGAGCCAACACCACTTTGTAATCCATTTAAAAGTAGGATAACGAATCGATTAAAGGCTCTCTTGTGAGACTTTTCACCAAAGTGAGTCTTGATGCCAAACTCACGCATCGGAAGATGGAAGCCAGAAGGCTGATTTGGCTCATTTTCAATTAACATCTGTCCAATCTGGGCAACCTTGTGGGCTAAGCTAACTCCATGGCGGTGCGTCTGGCAGTTTATATACTAATACAAAACAATTAATCGCATGCAACGATTCACGCGACACACAAGTCAGGCAAGATCCAACACGCACAATGGTTGAGACAGCTTCATAGTTTCCTGTTTGGATACTGTAAACACCCACGTGCATTATCCATTAACGCCATGATATATGCATGACGTATTTTTATTGTAGTGGCCGTGAGAAGTAGTTACAAGATATAAAAATTAATAAAAATAAAATTGGTGATGTAGGATTTTGTAGACAGCAATTGGGTAAAAAGAAAGGAAACAAGGAATTACGGATATTATGCATTCATTATTTTATAAATATTACATACCTACATTATTTAGCAAATCTACCTGCCTGAAATTCTGTGCTAAATGTAGGTATGTAATATTTATAAAATAATTAATGCACAATATCCGTAATTCCTTGTTTCCTTACTTTTTACTCAATTGCTGTCTACAAAATCCTACATCACCAATTTTATTTTTATATCTTGTTTCACTGCGTTTTTTCCCCCGGCGGGTTCAGTCCTACTCAAACGAAGAAGGAAGGGCAACCTTGGAATAATACCTGTTTATATAGCACATCACATCACAGACAGTTTGATCTGCTCACATGTTATCATTGGCATCACTAAATCACATCATAATCAAACGATTTCTTTTAAACAGCTAAGGTCTCTGAAAGTTCTTGCAAGTGACTATGTCATACACAAGAACCTCCATCACAACTATCCTCACAGGATTCAAAGCCCTCTTCTCTTGACTGAAGGTAATCATATGTTCTTCAAAACCAGTAGCAAAGGCATCATGATTAATTGCCATAAATGTCTGTACCTGATTTGAGCATGTGTGGTGTGTGGATTAAAGCAATTGGCCATTCACACCAAAGATGCTGCTGGCCATTTTCATATGTTTTGGGCAAAAGGACCACAAATGAGTACAGCACAGAACATCATGGCCAAACTATCCAGCTGTGTTGGGGCAAATAAGAAGTGAAAGAGGGGAAAGAAGAAGAGAAGGGGGAGAGGAGAGAGGAGGGAGGAGAGAGGAAGAGATGGTGAGAGGAGGGAAAGGGGAGGAGAGAAGAGAAGATGGGAGCAAAGGAGGGATAGCAAGCAGAACATCACACAGATGAGCAGTACACCCCTTGGCAATATATCCGTAGGAATGGCACACACAAACATACCACCTTTCCCGAGTGGTCCACCCCTCATCCTGGTAGGATGCTCCGTCCGGTGTTCTCTTTCCTTGTCTCCATCTCCACCTAATAACATCGGCCAAGAACAGCTCACATCTGACCGACACACACATTTGAACGAATAAAACATACCTTCCCCAGAGCAGCATTGCTTGTGGCCATGTATTACCAGTGCAGCCTGATTTACTCTGGTGGGGACCACCAGAGGACTGCACGCATTTGTGAAGGACATTCCTGTTCATTTATCAGTTACCATTGAACAGAACTCACTTATAAATGGTCCTACCAGCAGGCCATCACATAGCGTTTTTGGCTAATCCAATATTTAACTGCACACCCCTATGGATGACAATAAATGGTGTCCAGGATTTAAATGCCTGTACCGGGAGGCTAGAAGGTATACTGAACAGAAGCTTGTCCAGTGGGAGATCCATGGAACAAAACACAAGATTGTCCAGGGGGACATTTAGACTAGCGTATACCAAGAATTAGATTGATAGCGAGTGTAGAGCTATTATATCCACAATAGTATCAGATGGGTACAAATCTTGGTATAGGCTTGATACCCGACCCTCCGCCAAAAGGCTACGCCCAACTACTATACAATGGATCAAAATGGTTAAATAACAGATCACGTGACCTCCAGACTGCATCCAATGGCAGGGGCACGAGTACAACTAAATGTTTTGAGTTGCGCATGCGTATACTTAGATCACTAAAATCGACGATAGCTTTAGTTTGGAAGGATTTTATGTAACAGCGATGCCTATTCCTAACTTCCCTGCCATGCAGACATACAATGCATTTATTAAAAGACAATAACAATAATATATTTTAAAAAATTTTAATTAGCAGTTTTAATAACGTGATAAATCTCTAAAGTATCTAGTGAGTTTAATGGTGCAATTAGATTTTTTTTTATCACAATCGTACGCCGAGTTATGCATCGATGTCCACAATTTCTGGACATGATCTGCGTGCATGAAACGATCCTGAGTTCAGGATCGGTAAAATCCTGAATTCAGGATAATGAGTTCTTCCGTTTATAACAACCATTGCAATGAAAATTAAAATCATAAAAACATAGAAGCTGTTTGTTTCACCAATGGTGCGCACATTCTATAGCATGGAATAATTTTAATCATCTAGAAAGCTGCCCATGCAAACTTCAAGGATGCATAAGCACGTTTCGTTGCTCTTGCTTACATAAATTAAATGATTAGCAATTTATAGTTTGTAATGCTTACAAAGAGCATTGAACATATAAATTTTACTCCTTTTCACTACTTATTGGTGGTAGCACCTCCAGACTCTTGGTAGAAGTTGTATTTTTATCAAACTTGTACATAAAATAATAGAAAAGTGTAATTTATGATCGCTGTCTGAGCATCCCTCCTTTCTTTTTATGTCCCAACAGTACTGGTGACAGCATTTCTACCAATGCCAGGTATTTCTGCATCGCTCTCAACGACAGAAGTGCGTTTTTTTTTTTTTTATATTGCAGAGGCTAACCATCGTACCACTCGCTTTGACTCGCTTCACTTAGCCCGCCTTGAGTTAATTCGATGCTCGTACCTCCTGTGTCCCATTTGCTTATATGGCTCTCCTTACTGATCTTTGTAACAGTTTCTATCTTGAAAGTAAGCTTCCTGCTCTTTCCTCAACCTTATACCTGACTTTGATGGTAACCGCGGCATTGTTTGCAAACGAAAAAGTAAACTAAGCCTAAACATTGTTTTTTCAAAAAGAAATAAAAATTTGAACGACTTAAATGGATAGCGTTGTATAGATGAAAGCCTACAGAAGCTAAATAGCCAAAAAAAAAACATCGATACCGTTCGAATTGATGTCGATACGAGCGGCGTAAAGTCATCCTTAATTCAGGATTTCCATCCTGAATTAAGGATGAAAATAGATTAACGGTTAATACATTAAAGTGCAGCATCTGCCATTGACCCCCGGCACAGCGGGCCTGTTTTAAAACGATTTCGAGATCGCGCTCCAGCTTCTGGGGCTCCGCCCCAGGCCCCAGTATACATGATGTGTGGGGGCGTACATACATATTTAAGTAATCCGCCATTGGTGTGGCACTTTTCGATACAAAAACTTCTTGTGATTTTAAAACATTACTCGCCAAATTTTTCTGGGGCTCCGCCCCAGACCCCATTATTTTTATAGCCACCCCGCCCCTTCATCAATATTCATATCGGACACCCCCCTCTCCGAATTCCTCCGTCCGCCCCTGTGGTAGGTTATGTTATGAACGTCTGAGACTGAGCACTCATTGTTGTACTTAAAAGGTAGCACTGTTGTTTTCTTTTCCAGTGCATGTGTCAGTAATAGTAAGAAATTACATTGTACTCCATGCAGGAATAGAAAAGATGTGAAGGAACGCTGAAGTGCATGGGTACAGTCGTATCGAAAGGACAGGAAGTACCCTGCATGCCGCTACACAGAGCCATAGAAGTGGCTGATACGAAAGCGTTCGACAGACTTCTCGCTAATTATAAGCCATGACGATGTTCTGCTGTATGTGGGAGGGAATGCAAATAGCGGTGCTTTTAACAGAGATAGAACAAAGGCGTTTTAGTAGTATCACGCGTCCAAAAGTGGAGGCCATCAGTGAATTAAGAGACCGCACCGAAGACAAATTGAGGCACTATACTATACTGGTCGCATGCACAAGCATCTGGACATACGTCGTTGGGTAAGTGCATGCATGCATACATATACCATCAATACTCACAAACGCATCATGCACACGCACTGCATACATGTATTCTGTGCATGTACATGCATTATAAGTCGCTTGTGTAATATATGTACCTCGTGCACCTTGGCTGGTGTTAGATGTGCAATGTTTTGGATTGTGTGTTGTATTATAATTTTTACATATGTGTACACAATATGCGCAACACCATTTGTTTTGCAAGGTTGTATTATACCACATTAAGTCCAAGAATGTCATGTTGAAATTTTCTTACCTGATCGGTGAGTGTGTAGCAGAGAATTGGCCTTTGAAATTTACTGTGTGTGTCATTTCACCAGCTTAATGTTGTGATTCTAAACCCACAATATTTAGTTTTACAGACAGACAGTTCTGAGCTTCAGTCTTGGCTAGCAAAATGGCTTCTTGGTTTTGAAACATTGACGTACATGCATGCAGGTTTTGGATCAGCAACTTGTCTCCATGTGTGAAGGAATATAATGCAAAGTGACTTGCCTTATCCTACAAAGTGTGAGGAACTAGTACACAGTAAGCGAAACAATGTATAAAACATGCCAGTAGTTATTATCACTTTTCATTTCATATCATTAACATTGTTTTCAGGGTGCACACAAACCTTACATAACAGACACTAACACCGCACAAGCCTAACCCACCATAACCAACACACACACACACTCATCTCATCACATGCAGGGAACAGCTCATCCAGTAGGCAAAGCCAGCCATCTAATAGCTAGCGTGATATTCTAATTACAAGCATCCATGCACATGTTAATGGGTGCACACAAACCTTGTACTTACATGTAACAGACATGAGAATTTATGTACTTACGGTGTTTCAGATGGAGCTTCCAAACACAAAGCTATTTGATCCCAGAATAGCGATCATGATGGTGGTGCCAAAGTAACATTTGACATGCAGCAATGCTAACATTTTCACTCCCACAATCTCCTCTTATGCGCACAGGACACCCTGCATAGCTAAACAACAATAACATGAAGCCAGAACAAAGGAACAGTCAAAAACAAGCTGTGGCCAAGTACCCACCCTCTCAACCCTCATTGTTCCAATCTGAAGTGAGAATTTCCAATTCCAATTTGTTTCTTGATAAAGATGATTGATTTCTATTGTAGCTTGCAAATGGGTGGTTTGCATTGCAAAATGTATATGAACAGATAATAAATTTGAATAATGATCTACAAGATTATACAATATCATGTTATCACTAGTAAATGCTATTTTTTACACCACATATCAAGCTATCAAAACTCTACACTTTCATTTGAAGCCACAGTTTCATCCATGTCATCCTTCAGCACAGTGCTTAGATTTCTGCAGCATTTTCATTTGCAACTATGATAATACCTGCATAGAGTAAAAGAATGGAAAGAATGGAAACAAAGAATATTTTGCAAGTTGCACAAGTTACACTTGCATGCTCAATCCTAGCACTTAGAAAGCCAGGAAATAATAACAATTATACAGGGTGTTTCACAATCAAGGAGAATTGTTTATAAATTAACCACAAGCAGTTAATTAACTTAAAATTGTTGATCAATGCTCTACTAACTTCAGCTTAAATGATGATGTAAACAAACTAAATATTTAATTTAATAAAATCAAAAATAAATAAAATAACAAAACGAATTAATAATTCCCTATAACACCTAATTAAAACATACCATTTTTGAGGCATCCCAAAGCTCCAACATTTTCATGAATTTTAATAATATCAACTTGGCCGAATTAATTAATAAATTCTAACCACTAAATCGAGACACAATGGCCCCTAAATCAAGTACATTGCAAAAAATCAAGATTTCAATCTTTGAATAACTTATAAATGGAAGCAGTTACTTAAGTACAGTTTGCAGTTTTTAACTAACCACCAACCCTACATTTATTAACATCAATTGAAATGAATAGGGATTTGGGGAATTTTTAATATATTAATTTTATTTCACCAGCATGTCTTCTTAATCTTTTGCTGTTAGAACTTTTAACAATTACCAGTTAATTAACTGCTTGTTGTTAATTATTATATAATTAATGAAACCTCACAATACATGTTAAACACAAATTTCAATATGTAACTAGTAAAATATGTAACTATGTATGGGTCAACCATCTAAGTAGAGGTCTGAGACTTTAGCACTGGGAACTGCCCTTGCAAGAAATGCTCTGGCATTTGAGTGCACAAGGGAAAGGTTTAGTCTGGAATAAATGCTGTCCAGAGTGGTGGAAGGGGAGGAGTTAACCTGGCCTGAAAGGCGGGAAGCAAGTTTCTTGAAAGTGTTAGAGGCAAGTTGGCCCCAGGCCCCGAATGATTCAACAACAAGGGGTATGCAACTCCAGCCTAGTTCTGCACAAATCCCTGAATTTGCTTGTATCTTTCGCTGTTCTGTGGCAAAAGCTGCAGAGCCTGCTGTGTGTCCCGCTTCGGAAACTATGTGGTTAATTTATACATAATTTTCCTTGATTGTGAAACACCCTGCATAATCTACATGTATGCTCTTATCGAACTGCACGAGAGCTATGAATTCCTGGGTACGAGACTAAAAGGGAAAAAAGGTTAAATTACCTGAAATTATCCTGTTCGTATTACGGTACGAGCGTGGCTAGCAAGAAGCGAGATATCAGAGGTTTTCTGTACGGCTGTTACTTGTGTTTGCCAATGCGTGAGAAAGTATGGGAAAGAAGAAGGGAAAGACACAAGACGAGAAGGGGTGAGCGAATGTTTGGTTTGTATAACCGTACAAGTATAACAATTTTTTTTTGTTTGAAATTTAAAGGGCCGAAGGAGACGAAGTGACAACGACAACCTTGAACGAAGACGCGGACACTTCAGTAGCCCAAAAAGGGAAAAAGAAGCCAACCGTACAGTATGTGTATTAAATAAAGACGTACATGTAAATAGGCGTAGAACGTTTGTAGGTGGCCTTGATTAGAGTAAGGAAAGAGTTATGCAAAACATGTCCCAAAACGTTACAACTGTTACTAAACATGTGTCCTAAATCATTACTCACAGCACCCCCCCCCCCCCCAAACACACACACACACACACACACGTTACCCGCTACGTGCTCGTATCGATACCGGTGTTACGGCCACTGTACACTAGGCAACATGTTAGTCTGCAACCAAAATACGAAGATGACGTGTCGAGTAACACTTTGTGTGTGTTTGATATGTTATTTGGAATATGGATACGTTTATTCAAGTCTTTATGTTAGGCATGAATGTATTCTTCATTAATGGTGGTACGTGTATGTGCTGTACCTCAAGAGTGGGGCACTGCCTTGTTGTACCGACATGCGTACACCTGCCTGAGCATGCCCTGTGCTGTTAAGCAAAGCACCAATTTTGTTATAACACCCCCCCTCCCCCCACAACTACATCATCTGTATTAGTAAGGCAATAGGAGGGACTATAGGGGCATCATACTGTAGGGGGCATCATACTGTAGGGGGCATCATACTGTAGGGGGCATCATACTGTAGGGGGCATCATACTGTAGGGGGCATCATACTGTAGGGGGCATCATACTGTAGGGGGCATCATACTGTAGGGGGCATCATACTGTAAGGGGCATCATACTGTAGGGGGTATCATACTGTAGGGGGCATCATACTGTAGGGGGCATCATACTGTAGGGGGCATCATACTGTAGGGGGCATCATACTGTAGGGGGCATCATACTGTAGGGGGCATCATACTGTAAGGGGCATCATACTGTAGGAGGCATCATACTGTAGGGGGCATCATACTGTAGGGGGTATCATACTGTAGGGGGCATCATACTGTAGGGGGCATCATACTGTAGGGGGCATCATACTGTAGGGGGCATCATACTGTAGGGGCATCATACTGTAAGGGGCATCATACTGTAGGAGGCATCATACTGTAGGGGGCATCATACTGTAGGGGGTATCATACTGTAGGGGGCATCATACTGTAGGGGGCATCATACTGTAGGGGGCATCATACTGTAGGGGGCATCATACTGTAGGGGGCATCATACTGTAGGGGGCATCATACTGTAGGGGGCATCATACTGTAGGGGGCATCATACTGTAGGGGGCATCATACTGTAGGGGCATCATACTGTAAGGGGCATCATACTGTAGGAGGCATCATACTGTAGGGGGCATCATACTGTAGGGGGCATCATACTGTAGGGGGCATCATACTGTAGGGGGCATCATACTGTAGGGGGCATCATACTGTAGGGGGCATCATACAGTAGGGGGCATCATACTGTAGGGGGCATCATTACTGTAGGGGGCATCATTACTGTAGGGGGCATCATACTGTAGGGGGCATCATTACTGTAGGGGGCATCATACTGTAGGGGGCATCATACTGTAGGGGGCATCATACTGTAGGGGGCATCATACTGTAGGGGGCATCATTACTGTAGGGGGCATCATTACTGTAGGGGGGCATCATACTGTAGGGCTTCGTGGTCTCAGAATCCTCCAATTCTCCCATGGCCATTAGTAATAACTGGCCCACAACATCAACATTATTTTGGGATGGTGGGGATCTCAGTTGAGTACATGTATAGTGGCTAGTATACATCTACATGTATGTGTAGGTTTATAACCTTTTTTTTTCATGTCAAAGATGAACGGTAGGACTGTGTTCATGCACCTTACATGTAGCTGCAGTGCCATGTATCACATGTACCCACACTGAAGAGCAATATCCTCATCCAGTAGCAGGAATGATGAGACACCCAGTACTTGTTACAGACAGTGGGGAATGCCCATAATTCAAGGGACCTCACACTGTATGTGTAGCATTTTTAGCTGTTTGTCAACAACCCACACGGCTAACTATTAGTCAGCTCTGTGTGTGTGTGTGTGTGTGTGTGTGTGTGTGTGTGTGTGTGTGTGTGTGTGTGTGTGTGTGTGTGTGTGTGTGTGTGTGTGTGTGTGTGTGTGTGTGTGTGTGTGTGTGTGTGTGTGTGTGTGTGTGTGTGTGTGTGTGTGTGTGTGTGTGTGTGTGTGTGTGCAGGTTTTGGAGTGGTTGTGTATGAGGTCCCTTCAGTATTCCTATACTACTGACAGTTTCCTACCTTTGTGTGGTGTTGGCTTGTAGTTTCTGTTGGTCAGTGATGTCACCCGCCTGTTAATTGTGGTGTACCACTGCTTGAGGCACTTCCCCCTGTGTCTTTATATGGCCTGGTACATGTGCCTACCACCATGCATGCTCTTTCAATGCCATTTTTTGCTGTTCCAGAGGGGGCAGCGGCTAAAAGATGATTATATATACATATACATATACACGTACATGTACATGTACACACCCCGATATTTGGACGGGGGGAGGGGGGGGGGAGCATATGTAAGGGTCCAAGTTCAGTGCGTTTTCTAAGAGGATTGCTCATTTTACTGAGATCAGCACACGTACATGTATGTGTGAGTCAAGTACAACATTAATTTATTGCTTTTGCCTTCACAAAAATACGGTTTAACTACATGTATATGTATAACAAAGGGACCAAGGTGGTGAAATTGTGGATATTTATCCCAATATCACACAATTACGTTGACAAAATTCTTAAAAACTACCCAATACATTTCACTGTATGAAGTGTCAATGCAAAGGCCTTGCCTGGATGCTGGTAGTCCTGAGGACAGATGTGGTAGCACTTTGGCCTGTCCCCAATACCTTCAGTAGGGAGCAGGCCTTCAGTAGGGAGCAGGCCTTCATTAGGGAGCAGGCCTTCAGTAGGGAGCAGGCCTTCAGTAGGGAGCAGGCCTTCAGTAGGGAGCAGGCCTTCAGTAGGGAGCAGGCCTTCAGTAGGGAGCAGGCCTTCAGTAGGGAGCAGGCCTTCAGTAGGGGGCAGGCCTTCAGTAGGGGGCAGGCCTTCAGTAGGGAGCAGGCCTTCAGTAGGGAGCAAGCCTTCAGTAGGGAGCAAGCCTTCAGTAGGGAGCAAGCCTTCAGTAGGGAGCAGGCCTTCAGTAGGGAGCAGGCCTTCAGTAGGGAGCAGGCCTTCATTAGGGAGCAGGCCTTCAGTAGGGAGCAGGCCTTCAGTAGGGAGCAGGCCTTCAGTAGGGAGCAGACCTTCAGTAGGGAGCAGGCCTTCAGTAGGGAGCAGGCCTTCAGTAGGGAATATACAGTATTGCAATACAATGTAGGTTTATTTACATATATTTAATATACTACTTCTTTGTTTCAAGCTACAGTGTACGAGTATGTTGTGCTATGCGGTAGAATGTACAGTACACATGTAGCTTCGCAAATTGTGCTATAAAGGGGAGGGGCCAGCCAGTCATCTCAAACTGTGTGTTAGATGAACATGGTGTGTTTTTCAGGGAGGACGAACCAGACAATCAGACATCCAAGAAAGGCAAGAGAGGAAAAAAGAAAGATGATTGGTAGGTAGACCTGTGACATGCTGGGGCAGAAAAGTGGAGGGGTTCAGGGGAGTTGCTTGGATGGTTAGGAATGGAGGGTGGAGTGCTTGAGGGGAGTATGGGGATAAGGGGTATGACATGCTTGAGAGGGATGGTGGAGGGGTCCATGATGTTCTGTGGTGTGGATGTAACTGGAAGTTTCCTGATCCCACAGGGAGGATGAAGATGATGTAACCAAGGAAACAGAAGAGCCTTCCAAAGATACAGGGAAGGCATCTGGAGGGGGAAAGAAGGGGAAGAAAGGAAAGAAGAAAGATGACGATGATTGGTATGGTGAAGGTGGTTCACATAAGTACATGGTTAGATTCCCTGATCACACAGGGAGGATGAAGATGATGTCACGAAGGAAACAGAAGAGCCTTCCAAAGACACAGGGAAGGCATCCGGAGGGGCAAAGAAGGGGAAGAAAGGAAAGAAGAAAGATGACGATGATTGGTACGCTCAAATACCATTTGTATACACTTGTGACATCTACTTGTATGGTGTTACAGGTACATGTACATGTATGTACCATAATTTACATATACATTAAATGCACCTGTGTGTCAAGCAACAGGTCTGCTCACTTCAAAATAGCTTGTGCACTGTACATGCACATGTACATGTGTATTTCTAAAGGCATTCACAAGCACTTCTGTGGCTGTCTAATCACATTCATGATCTGATGGCAAGTCAGCAGTATTGCACCACTGCTGGTGTCACCATCTAACACATATCTCATCTTGTCATGCTCTGCAAGCTTTGGACTTTGAGGAAGTATGTTAGTATGACAGGGTCCCCATTCACTTGGCAGTACATGAAAAGTGTACCTTGCAACCTCTGGTGTACCTTACATGTGGTCCTCTGGTATACCTTACATGTGGTCCTCTGGTGTACCTTACATGTGGTCCTCTGGTGTACCTTACATGTGGTCCTCTGGTGTACCTTACATGTGGTCCTCTGGTGTACCTTACATGTGGTCCTCTGGTGTACCTTACATATGGTCCTCTGGTGTACCTTACATGTGGTCCTCTGGTGTACCTTACATGTGGTCCTCTGGTGTACCTTACATGTGGTCCTCTGGTGTACCTTACATGTGGTCCTCTGGTGTACCTTACATGTGGTCCTCTGGTGTACCTTACATGTGGGCCTCTGTCTACTTACGTGTATAGTGCTTTTTGCTCTGATGACCAGTGCTACATGTACATGTATGTGTTCAGAAAGCACATTGGGCGGAGGCAACAGGCTATACATTGTACCACATGGGTACCACCCACACGTGGTAGGGATGGTGGAAGCTGATTGGCTTGGGTCCAAGGAGAGGGATGGGGAATGATCATTCTGGTACCACATGGTACATGGGTCATTCCAAAACAAGTGGGCATGAGTTTCGCATCACATGTTCAAATCTTGATGCATATTTGTTTGTGTACATGTACATACATGTATGCTTATTACTTGCACAATTTTTCTTATTAATGACTTGAATGGTTTATGAAATACAGCATACTGAATATTTAATTATCTTCCCACTTTGCAGGCTCCTATCTTAGCCTGTCATTTGCTGCACAGCTGGGGTACCTGGCATCTACATGTAATTGAAGCTCATTTTAGGAAACGATGCTATTTGTTTTTGTGGGTTGTGAAAGGGTTAACATTTAAATACATCTTAAGCATAGACTGTAAAATTTGGTGAACTAGCCAATTGAAAATGTACTTACACTGTACTTCTTTCATGATGTAATGGCATTCTGTTTCTTTGTGTGTTTTATTTATTTAAAGTCTGAGTACCACTGTACCAGTAACCCCTGAGGTCCTCAAAACCTTTGGGCGCCATCATTTAGGGTATGTGTTGTTTAGATACATTTAGTTCCAGGATGTAACTGATGATTGCTTTTATCAACCCTGTGGTTTTACTTAGTGGTTATCAGTTACATAACGCCCTTGAACTATCTATCTTTTCAATAGGAGTGGAAAATTATTCATTTATTAATTTTTTTCATACATGTAACACCTACAATAATGTGTACATGTAGATGTTTACACAGTTCTCCGTGCCTCCAACGCAGTACCCAGTCTTCTCCCACTGACCAAGCCTGTCCTTACATGGAATTTTTAAATTATACAGAATCCGTTATTGTTGTTGGTGCTGAACTCAATTTTTAAAACCATGGCAGAAAAACATGCAGGCACATTTACCCATATTCAATGATAAATTACTCCGTGATTTAGAAGGGAAAAATCAGCAGCAGAATACTGTGACTAAACAGTGTGTTTGGCAGTATTTACATCAGGGGAGTCGTGAGGGGACAGTACTACGCTTTGGCTTGTGCTTGGTAACAGAGATAACAACCTACACATACATGTACATGTACATGTACATGGTGTACTACATGTGTACTTGTACATACTGCCACCTATTGTAAAGATTAGGCTTGCTAGCCATCATTGATCCCCTATTCAATTCTCTGATTGCACAGGGAGGATGAAGACGATGTAACCAAGGAAACAGAAGAGCCTTCCAAGCCTTCAGGGGCAGCCAATAAGGACACAGGGAAGGCATCTGGAGGGGCAAAGAAGGGGAAGAAAGGAAAGAAGAAAGATGACGATGATTGGTATGGTGAAGGTGGTTCACATAAGTATATGGTTAGATTCCCTGACCACACAGGGAGGATGAAGATGATGTAACCAAGGAAACAGAAGAGCCTTCCAAAGATACAGGGAAGGCATCTGGAGGGGGAAAGAAGGGGAAGAAAGGAAAGAAGAAAGATGACGATGATTGGTATGGTGAAGGTGGTTCACATAAGTATATGGTTAGATTCCCTGACCACACAGGGAGGATGAAGATGATGTAACCAAGGAAACAGAAGAGCCTTCCAAAGATACAGGGAAGGCATCTGGAGGGGGAAAGAAGGGGAAGAAAGGAAAGAAGAAAGATGACGATGATTGGTATGGTGAAGGTGGTTCACATAAGTATATGGTTAGATTCCCTGATCACACAGGGAGGATGAAGATGATGTAACCAAGGAAACAGAAGAGCCTTCCAAAGACACAGGGAAGGCATCTGGAGGGGGAAAGAAGGGGAAGAAAGGAAAGAAGAAAGATGACGATGATTGGTAAGTATCAGTTTCATGAATGCAATCCAGATGTATGATATTACATGTGTACTGATTCGTGCAGTTGTTTGATGGGATAATTTTCTGAGAGATAACATTGAGCATGAAGTGTGTTGAGTAGTGCAGATGCCTAATCAACAAGTAAATCAAAAACTTCTCTATCGAGAAAGTGATTGGTGGTATGTAGGATTGGTGGTGCAAAAAGCAAGGAAACAAGGTACAGTATGTTAAAGTGAGGTTTGGTAGGATCCTACAACTCACAGTCCTGAATTTGCAAATGAAGAAGCCTATTTGCAAATGTAGGACTGTTATAGTTGTAGGATCCTACCAAACCTCACTTTAACACACTGTACCTTGTTTCCTTGCTTTTTGCACCACCAATCCTACATCCCACCAATCACTTTCTCGATAGAGAAGTTTTTGATTTACTTGTTCCACTAATTTTTTTTTCTCTGCCAGAAGTGTTCAGTCAGTATAATATATGGCTTAGTGTATTCGTTGCAATGCATAGGACACTTAGATTCCTCTTATTAGTATTGAGTAATCTGAGTATATAGGCCTCTTTAATATTATTATTCTTTGGATACCTTAAACTCAGAGTTCTCCTTGTTACGAGCCGTTTTCTTTGGCTTGATCACCTTTGCTGAATTAGAACCGCCTGTTGTAAACGTATCTGCAGCTGTGTGCGTAGCCTGGCAACAGTAAATTAAGACGCGTGTGTGGCGTCATATTGCATATACTGCTAGGCAACGAGAATTTTCACCGATAATGAATTGCACCTGCTTGGGTCATTTCACGGCATTTCATCACCAACTAACAACTTTAGTTCTTATTTGTATGAAAGGGCTCATTTGGAAATCAAATGCAACTTTTTGAAGCTAATCTCGTCTTCTTACGACGTTCCTGTCGTGAGTTATACGTGATGAACGGAAGAAGAACAAAAAATTAAATGGCGGAATTTAGGCGCCGACTTGTCACTCAAGGTAAACTGCACTGTTTAGCGAAGCTCACGTTATATGTGCACATCTGTCATGTTTGTGATGGATTATATACGAGCTGGCGAGTAAAGGCAACGCTTCGTTACCGTTTTAAAACGCTCGATCCAAAACCACGCCCACCTAAGCCAATCCGAAGCCAATCCTACATAGGACCCACTACCGTGGGTCCTGATAATGATGGATCAATTCTATGCTACACAACTGTACATGTTATTCCTGACTGCCTTTGAACCACTGTAACTTTTACTGTAAGTACGTGTACATGTACATGTAATTGTATTCTGCTTGGGCTTACTTTAAACAGAAACTTTCCTACAGTGAAAATAGTTGCTACATACATGTACATTGTACAGTGTATTTCAAGATGACTGAGCTTGCCCAGTAGATGTATGAGCTTAACCAGTGTACCATACACACACACACACACACACACGCACACACACACACACACACACACACACACACACACACACACACACACACACACACACACACACACACATACACAGGGAGGATGAAGCACCCATTGAGGTTGATGAAGTACCATCACAAAAGTTGCCCGAGAAAGACACAGGGAAGGCATCTGGAGGGGCAAAGAAGGGGAAGAAAGGAAAGAAGAAAGATGGTGATGATTGGTATGGTGAAGGTGGTTCACATAAGTATATGGTTAGATTCCCTGACCACACAGGGAGGATGAAGATGATGTAACCAAGGAAACAGAAGTGCCTTCTAAGGACACAGGGAAGGCATCTGGAGGGGGAAAGAAGGGGAAGAAAGTAAAGAAGAAAGATGGCGAGGATGATTGGTAAGTTCACATGTGCGTACATGTACATTTGTATATACATGCAAATATGTATGTCATAAATTGTTCTCAAGTGGCATTATTAGCTGATCCAATATCTTGCTTTAAATTATGTTGCCTATTATTCATGTTTTCTGCCATCTTACCTTTATGACCCATCTCCCCTACATGTATGTCATCTCCCCTACATGTATGTGATCCATCTCCCCTACATTGTATGTGACCCATCTCCCCTTTGTGACCCATCTCCCCTTTGTGACCCATCTTCCCTATGTGACCCATCTTCCCTATGTGACCCATCTCCCCTATGTCACCCATCTTCCCTACATTGTATGTGACCCATCTCCCCTACATGTATGTGACCCATCTCCCCTTTGTGACCCATCTCCCCTTTGTGACCCATCTTCCCTATGTGACCCATCTTCCCTATGTGACCCATCTCCCCTATGTCACCCATCTTCCCTACATTGTATGTGACCCATCTCCCCTACATGTATGTGACCCATCTCCCCTATGTGACCCATCTTCCCTATGTGACCCATCTTCCCTATGTGACCCATCTCCCCTATGTGACCCATCTCCCCTTTGTGACCCATCTCCCCTTTGTGACCCATCTCCCCTTTGTGACCCATCTCCCCTTTGTGACCCATCTCTTCCCCACGTGATCATTTCCCCACCAGGGAAGATGTTAGTAAGGCCATGGAGGAACTTAAGATTAGCACAAAGGAGGAGGGAGACACAGGGAAGGCATCTGGAGGGGCAAAGAAGGGGAAGAAAGGAAAGAAGAAAGATGACGATGATTGGTATGGTGAAGGTGGTTCACATAAGTACATGGTTAGATTCCCTGATCACACAGGGAGGATGAAGATGATGTAACCAAGGAAACAGAAGAGCCTTCTAAGGACACAGGGAAGGCATCTGGAGGGGCAAAGAAGGGGAAGAAAGGAAAGAAGAAAGATGACGATGATTGGTATGGTGAAGGTGGTTCACATAAGTATATGGTTAGATTCCCTGATCACACAGGGAGGATGAAGATGATGTAACCAAGGAAACAGAAGAGCCTTCTAAGGACACAGGGAAGGCATCTGGAGGGGCAGAGAAGGGGAAGAAAGGAAAGAAGAAAGATGACGATGATTGGTATGGTGAAGGTGGTTCACATAAGTACATGGTTAGATTCCCTGACCACACAGGGAGGATGAAGATGATGTAACCAAGGAAACAGAAGAGCCTTCTAAGGACACAGGGAAGGCATCTGGAGGGGCAAAGAAGGGGAAGAAAGGAAAGAAGAAGGGTGATGATGATTGGTGAGTTTATTCTCGAGCACATGTACATGTACTAATAGTTACATTGGCCCGTTGTTGCCATCAATTTGTACTAGCCACACTAGTGTACAGTAGACTTATTTTGGTCCATTTAACAAGAGAAGCGTTAATCTATAGGTGCCAGTAACAGTGATTTGGATAACGTCCGGTCATCGGACATTATCCGACCAATTTAGACAATTGACGGGTAGAATTGCGCATGCGCGGACAAGATGTCTGAGAAACGAGCGCGAGTAGCGGTTAGTGCGGTTGATGATGATACATGTAGCCCTTGTAAAAAGCGTGGTCTTACTATACAAACCGTAAAAAAGTGGATGACGGAATATGAAAAAGAGCTGACCACAACATTGTGGCTTACCTATGATCGCCTTGATCGTGACCACGTGTCTGCTTTGAAGTGCAAAGTACATGTAGCACCAGAAACTTCAACCACACGTTCATTAGTGAGTCAACAAACTTCCGTGTAACTACTGTGAAGGACCATGCTTCTTCTGCTATGCACCAACGAGCCATGCTGCTTTAAATATTGATGACTGGGATAGCTTTTTAGCAGAGTAGTTTTTGTGTTTAGTGTATGCATATTTTTCTTGATTGTACTCATTAAATTACATGTCTGGTCAAAATCTATAAATGTCTGATCAAAAGTGTCATGTGTTAACTTTATGTCTGGTCAAAAGCCAAACCTTATCCAAATCACTGCAGTAAAATGCTAGGTTAACCTTGCGTTCGCGATGTTTTGTTTTACAATTTTCATAATGATCGTCGTGTATGTACACACCACTCATAATGGTAGTTTGAAGACCTGTGCTGCATAGCTCCCCTCCACTGAGCAGGACTGCAAAGGATGCCAATAACAGCAGGTTGTAATCGTTGGCTGGAGTGGATGAGAGAGTTGGTCTCATGGATTGGGTACTCTCTATGTTAGAATTTTGGACACTGCACATACACCTGGTAGGCAGCAGAGATGTCACAATCATCTGGCTGGGAAGTGCCTCTTTGTATCTGTACTTTTCTTTTGTTTCATTAAATGTATTCTTCTTTCATAACCTCATCAATAACCAAGGGTGTAAAAGAAATCCCTGTCCTCAGATACAAAGGTTTAACTTGCTTTTATTTTCTTTTGCCTTTTGTTTCACTCCCTTCATTAAATACATGTATTCTCCTCGAAATTGTTTAACTTATATCTCAAAGCATCAGCCCCTGTTCAAAAAATAATTGCATACATGTACATGTACTACATGTACATGTACATACACATTAAAAATTTCAGCGCACAAAAATGGAAATGTACAGTAACATGTAGCATGAATTAACAGCACTACACGATGAAGTTCAATTTTGGTGGGATACTTTTTCTGAGTAAAAAACATCTCTTGCTATTGTTATATCTAGTCCTTCAGATACAAATGTAAATGAATTGGACTGAAACTCGACCACTGATAGTAATTATTTTACTTTTCATAGCAAACTGTAATTAGAATCTTTGGGTTTACATTTCGATGTGATGCACGCTGTCCTAGGTAGGCTTTTGCCTGATGTTGGCAGTCTATGTTTGACCACACTTGAAACACAATTGCAGTTCTCTGGGTTGTTCATGATATTCACACACCTGCAGTTACTGACAATTTGTGGGGGACCTGTGTTGCTAGGCACCACAATATGCTCAGTGAGACTTGCTGTCTGGTTGTTGTTAGTGGATGGTTTGGAGTGCATTGATCCATTGTGGCTGCAGTGGTGCCACCTCAAGTGACATCAACCATTTCGCTCATTTGAGGGCTTCAGTTAGGTCTGTGACTGCCCCAGCTGCTGCACACAGAGAGACCAGCTCTATAGGTCACCTGCTCCAGCAGCTCCTGAAGGTCACAGTGTCATCACCTGCTCCAGTAGCTTCTGAAGGTCACAGTGTCATCACCTGCTCCAGCAGCTTCTGAAGGTCACAGTGTCATCACCTGCTCCAGCAGCTTCAGAAGGTCACAGTGTCATCACCTGCTCCAGCAGCTTCTGAAGGTCACAGTGTCACCACCTGCTCCAGCAGCTTCTCTAGGTCACAGTGTCACCACCTGCTCCAGCAGCTTCTCTAGGTCACAGTGTCATCACCTGCTCCAGCAGCTTCTGAAGGTCACAGTGTCATCACCTGCTCCAGCAGCTTCTGAAGGTCACAGTTTCATCACCTGCTCCAGCAGCTTCTGAAGGTCACTGCTGACAAGCACTTCCACTGCTGGGTCTGGAATTTGTCAAGGACAGTGAACCCATCAGCATGGGAGTCTCAGTGGAGTCACTCCTTGGCCTTCTTGTGCATTTTCTGGTCATCCTCGTCCATATTGAGCCATGCTGCCAGTGCTCAAATTCAGACACATTTCCTGGTGAAAATAAATGGCTTTGGGACACTGAAGTGGCTCAGTGTGGCCATTTCTGTTACCAATATAGTGGAAGCATAGAGCATACATGTAGGTCCCAGATCTCAATATCAATAGCAAGTCATAATCACCATTTCCATAGCAATGCACACACACACATGCACACACACACATGCACACACACACATGCACACACACACATGCACACACATGCACAAATCACACCTGTACATGTACAAAGAGGATGAGGAGAGATTGGGCTGTGCGACACACAGAAAGGAAGAGTTGACAGAGATGGTGGTACTAGAGATCCAGTCTGATTAGTCCATGCACATGCATGTAAGCTATCAGAAGGCATACATGTAGATTACCTGGTACATGTACACTGATCACACATTACATGTAGGTACATGTACCAACAACAGAGAATGCAGAAAAATTACAGCATATTCCACAAAGCTCCATATTTCCTTGGAACACTTGTGTACATGTACATGTATATTGTGTAGATGTTCCATCTCTGCCTTAACCCTTTGTGCACAGGGAGGAAGAGGATGTAGCCAAGGAAGCAGAGCCTATGGAGGAGGCCCAGGAGCAGCCACAAAAGGTGCCCGAGAAAGACACAGGGAAGGCATCTGGAGGGGCAAAGAAGGGGAAGAAAGGAAAGAAGAAAGATGACGATGATTGGTATGGTGAAGGTGGTTCACATAAGTATATGGTTAGATTCCCTGACCACACAGGGAGGATGAAGATGATGTAACCAAGGAAACAGAAGAGCCTTCTAAGGACACAGGGAAGGCATCTGGAGGGGGAAAGAAGGGGAAGAAAGGAAAGAAGAAAGATGACGGTGATTGGTAAGTTTCACCTGTACTTGTACATGTATTGCTGCATGCATTGCACCCCCAGTGACTATCAGAATGATTTTACATCAGTAGAAAGTTGGCAGTATACATGTATATAAGGCAATAATGGTTTAAAAAGGAGCGAAATGAGGGTGAAATTATAAGGAAAAATGAAATGGGAGCTGGCGCAGGGTAGCACCCACACTGACATCGGATGCACCTTCCTGGGGTCAGAACAGGGCTGCAACATAAAACACTTAAGCTTCTGGAATGATACAGTACCAGCTACATGTATAGAATGCATACATCTCTAGATGTTGTCCTACTTGATTCCTGCCGGTGATATAGTCCCCACCCACATCCTGTACATTGTGGGGATACAGTTCACCTATAGCATCAGTGAATATTTAATTTTCAAGATATATCACATACACAAACATTAGGGCATAAAAACAAAACATTAAGCATTTCTGCCTGCTGAGCAGGACAGATCGACGGCAGAGTCAAAGGGGAGCATCAGTGCAAGTTGAGGGGAGGAGGGGGGGGGAGAATGTGCACATAGTTTGCCCGACTGTACCTCCATAACAGATAAACATGAAGATCAACAAACAGAACATTTTGGAGTGATTTTGATACGTATGGCGGTTTTAATCTCCATTGGACCTTACAATTATAATACAGAGTTAAGGCGACCATACGCTAGGCAATATGTTGCATGCTACTCAAATGAGTATGGGTAAAAGTTCAATAAACCCTCAGTTTTACCCATATTAATTTGAGTTGCACGCAACATGTTCATGTATGATGGCCTTTACATGTAGTGCAAATATATTTTACCATCTGTTTTTGACGTACATGTAATCAAAGGCCCAAGCTGATAATCGCAATTCATGATTATGGTAATCAAAACATTTTTATGAATGTGGCCAAGCTGTGACCAGCTGATTGGCCACAATTCGCATTGACAGTGTGAGCCCTGAATGTGCGCTGTGTACATGTACATGTGGGTGTACATGTACATATGGGTGTACAATGGAATCGTGAGGGTAGTTATGGGGTACGCATTAAAGCCATGGCAATAATGTTCTTAAGGGACCGTTTAACTGTTCATGTACATACAATGTACATGTATGTGTCCCTAGCATGGCTACATGTACATCTAGTCCTTTGAAAAGAGAATGATGTGTATTAATACTATTGAAGGACCCCATGCCAACACAAAGCCAGTTATGGTGGTGTTCGTTCTAAGTGTACTCATCTGCATGTTCTGCTGATCTTGAATTGTGAGGTTCATTTATTTATAATGAGATAGAATTGACTAAGGGTAACTACATGTATGTACTACTTGTGGGCTTTTCACACTGACGTTTGATGATTGATACTTGTGCTGTTTTCTGTACATGTAGTTCGTTTTTAGAGCACATAAATTTAATCACATCTTCATTGCTACATGTACATACACATGTACAAATATCATTTGCAATGTGCAGTATGTTGGTTCTGTAATATCTCATTTCTGCCTTAACCCTTTGTGCACAGGGAGGAAGAGGATGTAGCCAAGGAAGCAGAGCCTATGGAGGAGGCCCAGGAGCAGCCACAAAAGGTGCCCGAGAAAGACACAGGGAAGGCATCTGGAGGGGGAAAGAAGGGGAAGAAAGGAAAGAAGAAAGATGACGATGATTGGTATGGTGAAGGTGGTTCACATAAGTATACATGTATGGTTAGATTCCCTGACCACACAGGGAGGATAAAGACGATGTAACCAAGGAAACAGAAGAGCCTTCCAAGCCTTCAGAGGCAGCCAATAAGGAAACAGGGAAGGCATCTGGAGGGGCAAAGAAGGGGAAGAAAGGAAAGAAGTAAGATGGGGATGATTGGTATGTGTGCACACTGAGCTATGTGGCATAAGCAGTTTGCTTTAGGAGAGGGGGGATTTAGTTGTGTTGGTTTACATGTACATGTACATGTGTGTTATTGACCTCCACCTAGTTGTGAGACTGATGTGTGTAGACCAAGGTCATCTTGTTTTTTCATCCCGATACCTTGTGAAAGGGCAGATACCCAACAAAATTAGGAATTTGGAGATGTGTAACCCAATGAAGCAGTAACAAATTAACAACGTTGCAATGAAGTTATTAAAGGCAGACTTAATTTAGTATATTTAGAAGTCCTTAAAAACGTAACAACTACATGTACATGTATGGTCATGATGAATGTAGCTTTTATGAAATCAAGCTCGCATTACATGTACATGTACTTGTACCTTCATTTTAATTAACTAACCACAAAACATGAGCCCTACTACGTGTATGTATTACATGTACATGTACCTACGGGTTGTACATGTACTTAGGGAACTGTAACTTTTGAATAAATGTTTTCAGTAAACTTAGTATACCAGTTTCCATATGCTTTAAGATATCACTACCCCAGTGGCAATTGTACTCATTCCAAAGTTGCTAATTTCATTCATCCCAGTAATAATATACATGTACATGTATATGTGTGCCGAGCTTTACATGTACAATGTTATACTCCAATATATCTTCTTTTTTTCTTTTCCTTTTTTAAGAACAATGTTGAGGCTGTGTGCAACATTTGTGTTCACTATTTGCTGTCCACAGCTGTGTGTTAAACACTGTACATGTACATACATCTGTATCATGTACGCTATCCATACTAGCAAAAGATTGCTATATATATGCTTAATGTTCACATGTCAGTTTTAGTATACATGTACATTGTTGGACATGTACTTTTACTTGCAAATGCATTTTGAATTTGGAAGACATATATGTACTTACACTGTTGAGAGCTGTAAGTGGTAAGGGCACGAGGTACAGACCCTGGGTATGCATGTACATGTAACACTACCACACTACCCTGGGCACACCACACTACCCCTGGGCACACCACACTACCCCTGGGCACACCACACTACCCCTGGGCACACCACACTACACTGGGCATACCACACTACCCTGGGCACACCACACTACCCTGGGCACACCACACTACCCCTGGGCACACCACACTACCCCTGGGCACACCACACTACCCCTGGGCACACCACACTACCCCTGGGCACACCACACACCCCTGGGCACACCACACTACCCCTGGGCACACCACACTACCCCTGGGCATACCACACTACCCAAGGGCATACCACACTACCCCTGGGCATACCACACTACCCTGGGCACACCACACTACCCCAGGAGCACACCATCCTTTCAACTCCTTGTCAAAGTCTTCCCTATTATTGCCTGTTATGGTTGCTGAACAGCCAGAGTTCAGTGATGTTGTGCAATTATATGATGCTAAAAAATAAAATAAAAATGTGGATATGCGCTCTTGTACAGGGTGTTCCACAATCAAGGAGAATCATTTATACCACAGCCAGTTAATTATTGCTACACATTCACAGAAGATGGGCTAGGGAACTAAAATTAATATCATTAATGGCGGGGGGGGGGGGGGGGGGGGCACCACCCCCTAACTTTGAAGAGCTCATTGAGAGCATCACAAATATGCTATTATTATTTTCAAGTGACTGAGACACAATTTGTGGGCGTTGCCTTCAAATACCGCTGAGCAGATGACATCAGTTTACTATACAGTAGTACAACAATCTAAGTGTCGCAAAGCAATGTAAAGATAAAGGCTATACACTGTACTAACGCTAGTAAGCCACGAATATGCTGTTGAGAGCTCACGTCACGAGCAAGCCTGACCTGCTCTTGTTTAAATGAGTACTTCCTGAGTCATGAACAATAATGTGTGCCGCTCTTCAAACTCTTGTTGGAGTACCACTTATGGATGGGGCACAGGGATGGATATAGGCCTACAAGCCTGTACATTGACTGGGGGGGGGTATCGCTATATTCTACAGTACAAGGGAAGCAGCGTGTCCAGCTGCAAGCGATGAAGTAACAAATTTACAACATCTACAACAGCAACCTGCAATGAAGCCTGCTTGGCAATGTAGCAATTTGTAGTATCCATCTCATTATTTTCATTGTAGGTGTGGTCAATTCTCGATTATGTAATGCTTGTTAAGGGGCATGGTCAGAAAATGGGGGTGGTCAAAGGCGGAGGGGTTTGACCTGGCCCTTGATTTTTAGGATGGTGTCTGTAACTTTTTTATTGTCCCCCCTCGATTAATGGTTAACTAAATATTGATTAAAATCTACAAAACCCTCCTAAATCAAGTACATTTTAGAGATAGAAAAATCAAGATTTCAATTCCGAAATGGAAGTAGTAAATTAATGACAGTTTGACCAACCCTACTTTTATATTAACTTGAAATGAGTGGTCATTGTATCTTGATTTAGTGGCTTGAATTTATTAATAAATTAGGCGAGTTGAAGTCTTTTTTGGATGTGTATAAAATTGTAAGTTTTTTATGCACATGTAGGTGTTGTTGGGAATATCAATTTTAATTTATCTGATTTTAGTTAATTAAATATTTTGTTTGTTTACATGCATTTCATCCCACATTATGCAACAATTATCAGTTAATTTACTGTACAATTTTCTGAACACCCTGTACTGTAGGAGTTTGCCCCAGCCTAGGTATCAGTCACTGCTAAGTGCGTAGTAGCACATACACATGATACATGATATACATGATACACCTTTTACCTAATCTGATTAATACTTGCTTGCGTTAAGACCATATCACAGCGTGTACAGATGCAGGCTATTATCCACTTAGCACTGGCTGATGCTGTGAGACTGATAATTAGGCGGCACTTTAGGCTGGTCATTGTCGTGAATCCATACTGTACTCTTTAGCCATTTATTGAAACTAAAAGCAAGGTCAGAAGCTATTAATAACTAGATGTAACTACAATGTACAAGGGCTTGTTCAGAAAATTACGTGTACGTGGCAATTGGTATGGAGTTTGACTCACTCTGGTATCAGACCTTTATACACTGGGAACCAGTTCTACTCACCCATATAACTATACCATCAAATACAATTCTTTGTTATCAGCATGATTTCTGTTGTCACGTAATCAAATTTATCAATGGGAGGGTGAGGTGGATCAATTGACGTTATAATACTATAATTTGCAGGTGAAATCGATTGAATGGAGTGGCTGAGATGATCACACAACTTTCCATGACAAGACGGAGAGGGCACAGTGTGTACTAACTAATGAGAATATTTTATAGACAAAATTTAGGTGCTTTGTGTGGTTGTCATGGTGCCATTGTCTCTCTCCTGCTTTTCATACATGTGTGTGCATATATGAACTATCACTTCCACTCCATTTATAAATTAAGCCGTGTGTGGGAGTCAGTGAAGTGTGTGTGTGATTGGATTCATTGTTGCCACCTGTGCTGATGCATTTTAAAATTTGACATGTGGTGTAATTGGAATACTACCAATTTGCATACATGTACAATGTATGTGTATGCAGATGACTCACAAACAGCTTCTATAAATGTTGCATCAATTCCAGTACAGGTTTTATAGAGGTTGCAGACTTGCTTTATTTGAGCTTCTATTATCCTCCTAAGAAAGATGTAGTTATATGTACATGTATACTTTTGCATACAGTATGTTTGTGGTGTGCATGTGATGACGTACCTACATGTGCATGTACATGTGTACAGTACATGTACTATTATCTATGCAGGAAGTATTTGTGCTTTACATCAGCGTATTCATAAAGCAGTTTACTGTTAAGTGTGTGTGTGTGTGTGTGTGTGTGTGTGTGTGTGTGTGTGTGTGCGTGTGTATGTAGGGTAAGTGGAGGGGAGGTTCACTAAGAGATGAAGAGAACAAACATGAACATGTATATATATGTACATGTGGAGGTTTATGACTTTCTGCTTTGTCTCCATCGCTCGTGGACCAAGGGGAGTGGTTTGCTCGTGGACCAAGGGGAGTGGTTTGCTCGTGGACCAAGGGGAGTGGTTTGCTCTTGGACCAAGGGGAGTGGTTTGCTCGTGGACCAAGGGGAGTGGTTTGCTCGTGGACCAAGGGGAGTGGTTTGCTCGTAGACCAAGGGGAGTGGTTTGCTCGTGGACCAAGGGGAGTGGTTTGCTCGTGGACCAAGGGGAGTGGTTTGCTCTTGGACCAAGGGGAGTGGTTTGCTCGTGGACCAAGGGGAGTGGTTTGCTCGTGGACCAAGGGGAGTGGTTTGCTCTTGGACCAAGGGGAGTGGTTTGCTCGTGGACCAAGGGGAGTGGTTTGCTCGTGGACCAAGGGGAGTGGTTTGCTCTTGGACCAAGGGGAGTGGTTTGCTCTTGGACCAAGGGGAGTGGTTTGCTCTTGGACCAAGGGGAGTGGTTTGCTCGTGGACCAAGGGGAGTGGTTTGCTCGTAGACCAAGGGGAGTGGTTTGCTCTTGGACCAAGGGGAGTGGTTCACTTTTGGTCGAAGATGGGAATCCCTTGGAACTAAATCAAGAGGAGGAGATGCCTTTACTTGTTAGACCAATGCAACTGCATGATTTCTTACTAGACTGTGGGGCATCAGTGTTGGGGGACAACCTGTATAGAGGAAATGTAAAATCATGTACACATGTAGCTGTTTATGAGAAGAGGTCTTTTGAGACATACAGGCCAAGCGTAACATTAATTTGTACTGAAAGAATGTACTTTTTTTATTTTTACAAAATACGTTCTGCTTTTTCATTGTCACACAGTACGTCACACAAAAACTGGATGACACCCATCATTACCCTCACTATGACCACACCCATCATTACCCTCACTATGACCACACCCCATCATTACCCTCACTATGACCACACCCCATCATTACCCTCACTATGACCACACCCCATCATTACCCTCACTATGACCACACCATCATTACCCCATTCAGAGCTGAGCTGGAGTAGTTGGGACTGGGAACTAGCCTTGTAGTGATGTGACGGGTATTGTCATATTTTACACCTCTTTGTCAACTACCCTGGAAACTGCACTAATATTTTCAATGTCATTTTGTCAAGGACATTGCAGACTCAGATCCTCCTCAATCCTTCCCCAAATATGCAATGAAAACGTTACATGTATATAATTGTCATATCTTTGACACACAACTACCCATCATACCACACACTGTATACATGTACATGTGTACATGCTCCCATCCTACCATACAGGGATGATGATGACCTTGCCGAAGAGATGGAGGGCTTACAACTTAGCACTGTACCGGACAAGGAGCAGAGTGACAAGCAGGAGGGACAGAGGTGTGTGCTGTTCAATGATCCATTGTGATTAAATTAAATGTGTTGAGTCCCTTGAGTACATTGGTTTTGCCTCCTATCCCCCTCCCCTCCCTCTCCTCTCTTGTCTCCTCCCCTTTCCCCCACTCCCATCCCAGTTCTCCCCACTTTCTCCCCTCTTCCCCCAGGATATATTATTAATGACGTTTTCATGCATCTCATGTGTCCCTCACATCTCGTGTGTCTCTCACATCTCGTGTGTCCCTCACATCTCGTGTGTCCCTCACATCTCGTGTGTCCCTCACATCTCGTGTGTCCCTCACATCTCGTGTGTCCCTCACATCTCATGTGTCCCTCACATCTCGTGTGTCCCTCACATCTCGTGTGTCCCTCACATCTCGTGTGTCCCTCACATCTCGTGTGTCCCTCACATCTCGTGTGTCCCTCACATCTCGTGTGTCCCTCACATCTCGTGTGTCCCTCACATCTCGTGTGTCCCTCACATCTCGTGTGTCCCTCACATCTCGTGTGTCCCTCACATCTCGTGTGTCCCTCACATGTGTCCCTCACATCTCGTTTGTCCCTCACATCTCATGTGTCCCTCACATCTCATGTGTCCCTCACATCTCATGTGTCCCTCACATCTCGTGTGTCCCTCACATCTCATGTGTCCCTCACATCTCATGTGTCCCTCACATCTCGTGTGTCCCTCACATCTCGTGTGTCCCTCACATCTCGTGTGTCCCTCACATCTCATGTGTCCCTCACATCTCATGTGTCCCTCACATCTCATGTGTCCCTCACATCTCATGTGTCCCTCACATCTCATGTGTCCCTCACATCTCATGTGTCCCTCACATCTCATGTGTCCCTTACATCTTCATAGTTTGCCCATCAAGACTAAACTGTGTGAGCCTGCGGGAAAGGAGCCATTGCCCCCCGCACCAAAGGAGCCATTTCCCCCTGCACCAGAGGAGCCGTTGCCCCCCACACTGGCAGCAGTGAAGGACAAGAAGAGTGCTAAGAGGGAGAGACAGAAGGAGAAAGCCAAGCAGCTGTCTGCTGAAGAGGAGTCATCCCCTCCCACCTCAAAGGTTGACATTGTTGCAGCACAATCAACTGTGACTCCACCCACTGCCCCGCCCACACAAGATCCTGTGACCCAGTCCACCGCGGAGGTCCCTGCCGACAGTAAAGATAAGGGGGAGGAACCGGGACCTGAGGGGGATGGGGAGGAGGAGGAAGATGACAAGGATGACAAGAAGAAGAAGAAAAAGAAGAAGAAGAAAGAGAAGGGGGCTGAGGATGCCAAGGGAACTAAGAAGCCTGCCAAGACGGCCATTCTTAGGATGAAGGAGCAACTGGAGGCATTGAGACTGGAGCAGAAGAAAAGGGAGGAGGAGGAACAAGAAAAGATTCGTAAAGAGGAGGAAGCAGAGCGTCTGAGACTTGAGAAGGTGTGTGATGTGTGAGGTGAAGGGAGGAGGTGGAGAGTGAAGGGAGGAGGTGGTGAGGTGAAGGGAGGAGATGGAGAGGTGAAGAGAGGAGGTGGAGAGGTGAAGGGAGGAGATGGAGAGGTGAAGAGAGGAGGTGGAGAGGTGAAGAGAGGAGGTGGAGAGGTGAAGGGAGGAGGTGGAGAGGTGAAGGGAGGAGGTGGAGAGGTGAAGAGAGGAGGTGGAGAGGTGAAGGGAGGAGGTGGAGAGGTGAAGGGAGGAGGTGGAGAGGTGAAGGGAGGAGGTGGTGGATGCAAATGTGTACATGTGTGTGAAAGTGCATGGATGATGTGTTGTATTTGTGATATGTGCATACGTGTGCATGTAGATTGTGCATGTGTGTGATATGGATATTGTAATATGTGCATGTATGTGGTACATGTATGTGCATACATGTGCATGTGTGATATTTACATGTAGGTGTATAATGTACATGTATAGATACAATAACATGTACATGTATGTGTGATATATGGATACATGTACACGTATGTGAGAATCATGTACATGTATGTGTGGTATATACATACATGTACATGTATGTGGTATATAGATACATGTACGTATATGTGAGGTATATGTGTGATATATGTGTGGTATATAGATACATGTACGTATATGTGTGGTATATGTGTGGTATATGTGTGGTATATAGATTCGACTTGAGAAGGAGCGCAAGGAGCGAAGGAAGCAGAAGGAGAAGGAGAAGAAGGAGAGGCTCAAGCGAGAGGGAAAGCCTGTTACCAAGGCAGAGCGAGAAAAGCGGGCCAAGCAATTGATCCAGCTGGAAGCAATGAAGTCACTAGGTACACATGTAAAAGTTACAAAGACATACATTATATGTGTGTGTGTGTGTGTACAGTATCACATATGTCTGTACATGTGCAGTACCCACCCCCTGATACCACACACCCTGGTTTGCACATTCCATGTCAGAATAAAACAGCCATTTAACAGTACGGAGGGGAGACTTTCATTTATGCCCACCACATATATTTTAATATATTCCAAAACTGACCCCCTGTTGCAAACTTGGTAAATCCCTCCTGGCTGTATGTGCATGTGTGCTCACTATCTGTACTGTGCTGGAGAGAAAGCAGCTACCATCCCTCCATGAGGAGAACTGTCTGCTGTGTCAGCTACCATCCCTCCATGAGGAGAACTGGCTGCTGTGTCATAATGTTTTGTATACATGTTCATGTATTTCATACACATGTAGTTCCAACATAGCATGTGTGCATGCATGGAAGGCAGTGGTATTTATGTGCTGGCAGGGATGTGTTCTGTTCATTTTCATGTACGGTACATGTACGTGTGAGCTGGCAGGCAAAATGATTGTTGTTCACTTTCAGGTACATGTACATGTACATTTGTATAAATGTACATGTATATGTACATGTACCTGAAGTGATCAATGACCATTTTGCCTGCCAGCTCACATGTACGTGTACATACTAACGATGAAATGTGATGATAAAAGTCATGTGTGTGTCTGTGTGTTGTGTTTGATATTCTGTTGTTAGCCCCAACTCTTCCTTACGTGAAATTGTTGCACAGGTATCAACATTCCAACTCTATCTAAAGACCACCACGATGACGCTGAAGATAAGAAGAAAGTGAAGTATGGCTCGAGGCTGAGGTACAAGAAGAAGGGCCCTCAGGATGGCTCCAGCCAACCTGAGGCCTCCACACAAGAAGCAGTGGTTGATATGCAAGGTGTGGAATATAAGATGTGGTGGGCATTGAATGGAGATGTACAATGTGATGGGTATCAAATGGAGATTATGGTGTGTTATTGGATGGGCATTGAGTGGGCATTGGATGAAGATGTGTAAATGAATAGAGTTGCATATGGATGTTTTGATGTTTTGTAGCCATGGATTCAGGTGATACAAAGGAGGAGGAGGGCAAGCTGTCCATTCCATCAGGTTAGTTATTAACTCATATAATGTGTAAAGGGAAGGAGGAATCACCTGACCTTTGGGGGGGGGGGGGGGGGGGGGGGGGCACACCTGTGGTAGAAGTACCCAGACCTGCTCTGTATTCATTTCCTTTGCACCCATTGCACAACTTATTAGGTCCCACTGGATGCGCTGCATCTCTCTGTCCAGCCACAAACAATGACGTAATTATTACATTAACTTCCGAATGTTAACGGCACCTGGTCTCTCTTCATTGGTTAAAAAAAAAGTCTTCTACCACAACTATTTTATTTATTACAAAAGCCATTCAGTATTGTAAGTACATGTAAATCAGGCTGCATTGGATCTTTGGTGACTTACTGTTAACCAGATTAGGAGTCATCTGAGTCAAAACGTACATGCTTACATGTACATGTAAATTTGAATGATCAGCATTTTTTAAAAATTCTAATGTAAGATTAAAAAGAAAAGATTTGTCATTAAAGAAAGTATTATTAAAGTGGGGGACAGCATTGAGGAAGTACATGTATATTGCAATGTGGCGGTCAAATTAAGCGGCAATATCGCAGTCCATGCACTAATAGAGTGCTTTTTTATCTGCAATGTTGAAGTGAAGTTTTGCCTTGATTTTATTGCTCTTTAGGGCTTCAATTTTTCAAGTTAAAAAAGGATTAATTATTAAAATTCAATTTTTAGGTCTTAATTTCGTACTGCGTTGATTTTTTACCACTGAAATTTACATCCAACACTACTTTTCCCATATTTTTTCTATGTTCAGTTCTTAAAATACACTGTTTTTAAAGTTGCTTTCCTTTTCTACTGAGCTTAACGCATTCATAGTTAGTTTTGCAGCCGCATGTTGACTCTATCCATGTAAAAAGTGGGAAAACTTTAGAATTATGTATCTTAATAATGGTACACAGGAAAAGTATATTGTTTTGGATGTCTCATATCCCATAGAAGCAGATTTCAGTGGAAAAAATCAACGTGGTATCAAATTAAGTCCTTTAAATAATTCATCCTTCTTTAACTTGAAAAATTGAAGCCCTAAAGAGGAATAAAACCACTGGAAAACGTCACTTCAACATTACAGATAAAAAAGCTCTCTATCAGTGTGTGGGCCGCGATGCTGTCACCCACTTTAATAGTCTTTTTATCAATCAAAATAAGGTGGCTCCCTCACAGAATAAAGTATGTTTGGATCAGGTTAATTCCAGATTGGTTAGTATGCATTTTGTAATTAATTATGCTTTTTTTATCATTTGTAAATGAAACAAAAAACCCTCAAACAATCAAGATTTTGACCATAACAATTAATCAAAGGGTGCCAATGGAATAATGAAATTAATAAACCTTTTCCCGCAATAAATGTGGCCCCATTATGAAAACCCAACCTACTTGTTCGTGACCTTAAATAACTCAATATTGAAATGATCAATTTAGTTGTGAACTACCTACTTCAGCTTAATAGCATCAGTTATAACTTCTAACATACATTGAACATGATTTTAGAGGGTTTGATATTACATATTTACTTTTTCAGATACTAAATGTGTTAGCAATGAAGCATTTCCGTGTACAATACGTGATTTTAAAAACATTTCTATTACAAAGTTGTGTTACATGCATTTATGTAGGATTTTAAGGTGTAAAAAGCAAGGAAACAAGATGTAAGGGAAAATGAAAACATCCAACAATACATTTATATTTTTGTACGTGTTTGTTTCCTCTTCATACTAATATCTTGTTTCCTTGCTTTTTACACCTTCAAATCAACATCTCCTAAAACCAAAAAATGAAACACGCAATGGACCTTTTGCCTTTGACGTCACGCATGAATTTTGGGGGGGCAACTTTTAAAATGGTATAACTTCGCCATCATAGCTCCTACATGCTTTTCCTTTTAAATTTTTATTGAGAAGTAAATTATCACACGTTTCATTTTTGTTGTATTTCACGATGGAGCTCTGTAAGGGATTTGTATGCAGCGAAACATTGCGGAAGTTGCTAATGAGACGTGCGAAGTCGCGCTTTTCGATTTTTGGGGGGGCAACTTCCAGTAACTTGTGAGCGCTGTAACATTTGCACCGTAACTGGCGAAGGTACTTCATTTTGGAATATAGTCAGGCATTCATTTACCATTAATTTAGTACTTGCTGTGTTTCTTCGTGAAGTTCCTATAAGGACTTATGTTGTGTCAAACACAACCAATTAATTTGTGACGTCAGAAGGCAAAAGGTCCATTAGAAACAATGTGTTGAGGAAGTTGATGGTATATTGAATATGCTCATTAGCTCTACAGTTGACATCATCACCATGACAGTACACTGAGATTTAACTCAGCTGTTACGCACACTAGCAACACCATGTCACTGCATAGCAACACCATGTCACTGAATAGCAACACCATGTCACTGCATAGCAACACCATGTCACTGCATAGCAACACCATGTCACTGCATAGCAACATCATGGTGACATGTATGTGCACAAGGCAGTACATTAATACAGTGTGTATGTACAGGGTACATACTACACTTGCTGAACAGTTGAAGATAATTAGATACTGATTTGTAACCATTTAATTTAGTTATTGAAATTTGAAGAGGTCTCATGGTCATTTCTGCTATGGGATGCTTTTTATTTTAGAGAGTAGACAGTGGGGAGATTGTGGGAGATTGTAGTGACTGCATTATGGGGATCCATTGTGGGGATTGTTGGATGGTTGGGGTGTACATGTACATGTACTGTGACCATTTTTGTGTGTGTTTGTTACATGTACATGTATTACAAATGAAGAATCCAATCTCCTGGAAGATTTGGCTAGTGACTCAGAGGTAAAGTTTCTATTGGATGTGTTTGCATTGCATTGTTTATATTCCTTTACACCCTCCCTCCTTGCCCCTCCTCTACACCCTCCCTCCTTGCCCCTCCTCTACACCCTCCCTCCTTGCCCCTCCTCTACACCCTCCCTCCTTGCCCCTCCTCTACACCCTCCCTCCTTGCCCCTCCTCTACACCCTCCCTCCTTGCCCCTCCTCTACACCCTCCCTCCTTGCCCCTCCTCTACACCCTCCCTCCTTGCCCCTCCTCTACACCCTCCCTCCTTGCCCCTCCTCTACACCCTCCCTCCTTGCCCCTCCTCTACACCCTCCCTCCTTGCCCCCCTCCTCTACACCCTCCCTCCTTGCCCCCCTCCTCTACACCCTCCCTCCTTGCCCCCCTCCTCTACACCCTCCCTCCTTGCCCCTCCTCCCTCCTTTTATCTTTAATAATCAGAATGAACATTCCAGCAATGATGATGATGACAATAAGGTATGCCACACCCCCAATAAAAAGGTACAGGTATGCCCCACCCACAAGCCCACACTGTACATACCTTCACCTTGTAGACATGTCCCATACACATGTCATGTCCTCTTCTGTACTATCCTGATGATGGCACTCCACATAATGCACACCATCACACCACATCACACGTTATCACAGTGGCGTCATCAGTACTCTTGAAATGGGTGGGACTGGGTACTTGGTGCATGCGTACCCCTGCAGGGGAGGTGGTCTGACCTTAGGCCAACCACAGGTGGTGGATAACTGGGAGGAGATAGCCAGTGAGGAGGAGGAAGGGGCCGCACCAGCTGTCATCGAGAGCGAAGGAGTCAAGGAGGATTCGAGCCTGGCTAAGGAGCAGGAGGGGGTGGAGCCAAGCTCCGCCCAGAGGCAGGAACCCAGTGTTCCTCTTGCTTCTCAACAGTCCAAGTCAACTGAAACGGAGAGTGAAAGTGAAAGCTCTAGTGAAGAGAGTGATGAGGATGGGGAGGAGGAAGGATTGAGTGAGCAGCAGAGAGCGTACAATAAAGCAGCTAAAAGGATCCAGGTGAGAGGGAAGGCTGGGGAGGAGGGTGAGTGGGAAGGCTGGGGGGGGGAGGAGGGTGAGAGGGAAGGCTGGGGGGGGAGGAGGGTGAGAGGGAAGGCTGGGGAGGAGGGTGAGTGGGAAGGCTGGGGGGGGAGGAGGGTGAGTGGGAAGGCTGGGGGGGGAGGAGGGTGAGAGGGAAGGCTGGGGGGGAGGAGGGTGAGTGTTAGAGGGAAGGCTTGTGGTGGTGGGAGGAGGGTGAGTGTTAGTGGGAAGGCTGGTGGGGGGGAGGAGGGGGAGTGTTAGAGGGAAGGCTGGTGGTGGTGGGAGGAGGGGGAGTGTTAGTGGGAAGGCTGGTGGGGGGGAGGAGGGTGAGTGTTAGAGGGAAAGCTGGTGGTGGTGGGAGGAGGGTGAGTATTTTAAAGGACACAAGTTGATGGAGATGTAGGCGATAATTGAAATCAGGTTCTGACTGGTTTAACATACCCTGTGATAGATAATACATGTGTACATTTAGCTTCAATAGCAATCGTCATCTTCTAAATGCACCACTGTAAATGCATGAAGGCCCCTCCCCCTCCCTGCATGCCGACCCACCCACCAATAATACGTGGGTACACTGCAAGGGCTCCTGCCATGAATACTACCACCCACCCAACAGCATTGTCCATATGAAGTCATTAAGTCCCCCCCATGACCTGGATGGATTCATTGACCATTCATTAGTCAGCTTATCCATATTCATGCAACACTTCCCTTCCCAGATATTACCACGTTTACTTCTTGCCCTCCCCTCATGTGTACATCTCCTCCACCACCCTCCCCTCATGCCCTCCACCACCCGCCTCATGCCCTCCACCACCCGCCTCATGCCCTCCACCCTCCCCCTCATGTGCACATCTCCCCCACCATCCCTCATTATCCCATTAGCGTGATGGTCTGGATGTGTACACTGCTTCGTTACATTACGCTCGCACCAAACACCTTTGTAGTGTTTCTCCCTAACCTGTTTATGCCTTGCTGGTTGAAAGTGTTATCTTTGAGCCAATTATGCACATTCTAAGCACTTCTATATGAGGCATAGGAGCCGACCTCCACATCTTATTGCATCAGGTTGTTGTGTGGGCAGACCTTAACCTGATCAGAGTGAGGGATGGTTTACAGCTGTTGGAATTTGTACACATGTAATGCAGATGGTACGTGTGAGTCTCAAGCAATGGATGTCCCTCTGTGCTGTGTGTGTGTGTATGTGTGTACATACGTGTAGGTGTATACATGTACATGTACAAGCAAGTGTTGTGCAGCTGCCAATATGGCCGTCTCTACATGTTCAGAACCGTCGCCAGCAGCACAAGGAGGAGCGCAGTCCTGAAATCCTCCGCTCCCCTGTCATCTGCGTGCTGGGTCACGTGGACACTGGGAAGACCAAGATCTTGGACAAGATACGCCACTCCCACGTCCAGGATGGGGAGGCAGGAGGGATCACCCAGCAGATAGGGGCAACGTTTGTTCCCAAGGAAACGATTAAGGAGCAGACCAAAATGGTCAAAGAGGTGTGTGTGTGTGTGGGGGGGGGGGGGGGGGGGCGTGGATGCGTGTGTGTACATGTACATGTACATATGCATATAGACTAAAGTACATGTACATGTCTGTTATCAAAGGCACCACTTGTTATGGTACATTGTTTATACACAATGTATCCTGGGTGTTCATGCCCATGTTCATGTACATGTATGGGACACTGTCCCTCTCCATTCACATCAATAATGATCAGTCAAGGATGATTGTATTACATGTATCTTACCTCTCGCTCTGTTTGGATTTCACCTGTCCTCTCATTTTCACATCTCCCCCTCACATCTCCCCCTCACATATCCCCTTCACATCTCCCCCTCACATCTCCCCCTCACATCTCCCCCTCACATATCCCCCTCACATATCCCCCTCACATCTCCCCCTCACATCTCCCCCTCACATATCCCCCTCACATATCCCCCTCACATCTCCCCCTCACATCTTCCCTCACATCTCCCCCTCACATCCCCCTCACATCTCTCCACACATCTCCCCTTCACAACAATTCCCCCACACCCCTAACACACACGCTTCTTCTATTATTTCAGTTTTCCAAGACGGAGACAACAGTTCCAGGCCTTTTGATTATCGACACACCGGGCCATGAAGCCTTCAGGTGTGGTTATCAATAACTAGCACTAATTGTGGCACATCAGTACATGTACATACATGTACATGTACATGTACACCTGTACTACATGTACACCTGTACTACGTGTACACCTGTACTACGTGTACACCTGTAATACATGTACATGTACACCTGTACTATATATACATCTGTATTACGAGTACACCTGTACTACATGTACATGTACACCCTATACTACATGTACAGTGACCACCCTATACTACATGTACAGTGACCACACTATAGTTCATTCTTTTTGTGATTTATGTTTTTAGAGCTTACATGTATGTATTCAGAGACATACATGTATAATATGGCTGATCACTATTATCTTTAGCATTTACATAAATTAAGCCAGTTGGAATCAGAGCTTCTTTCATTTTTCAATTCTGATTTGTATTATTTATTAATTTTCCCTTCTCCTCCGCTGTCCAGCAATTTGAGGGTGAGGGGATCATCCATGTGTGACCTAGCCATTCTAGTGGTGGACATTATGCACGGGCTGGAGGGACAGACCATAGAGTCCCTCAATATCCTCAAGAAGGGAAACGCCCCCTTTGTGGTGGCCCTGAACAAGGTATGCCATGTGGAAGAGTGAGATGTACATGTAATCAAGCCCAGGTCATTAAGAATGGGCAGTGGGGGTGTGGCCCAGGTTATTGAGAATGGGCAGTGGGGGTGGGGTCCACATGTTGACTGCAGTTTAGGATAAGAGTACATGTAGTGTTAATAAACGTACATGTACATGCATTTATTGTGTGTGCTAATGTGTGTATATATGCTTACATTTATTTGTGCCTGTGTGCACAGATCGATCGATTGTACGATTGGTTCAGAAATCCTCATTCAAGTGTGAAGGACACACTGAAGAAGCAGAAGCCAAACACGCTTGACGAGTTTCAGGAGAGGTTGAAATCTGTTGTTGGACAGCTGGCAGAGCAGAGTGTTAACGCAGCTTTATACTGGGACAAGGTGGAATTTGGCAAGGTAAGTGTGGGTGCATGTACATGTAGGTGGGTGAGTGTAAGTGTGGGTGCATGTAGATGGGTGAGTGTACATGTATCTAAAAGGGATGCTTTCTGTTGAATGGGAACTACTGCTTGTAATTGCATGACAGTGCAATGTACTCCTATGTATAACTATTGTTACAACTGCTGCTGCCACATCTCACAGTATGACCTGTGTGGTCTTGAACTGTTGGAACCATGCCTCCCTTCATTTCCTGTAGGACTATGTTCCTGTTGTTCCAGTGTCGGCCATCACGGGGGACGGAATGGGAGACCTAATAGCTCAGGTGGTCTCATACAGTCAGAAGTTCCTGGCTGACAAACTGATGCTCTCTCAGGAGCTTGAAGCTGTGGTGCTGGAGGTAAGGGTGCTGTGGTGCTGGAGATAAGGGTGCTGTGGTGCTGGAGGTAAGGGTGCTGTGGTGCTGGAGGTAAGGGTGCTGTGGTGCTGGAGGTAAGGGTGCTGTGGTGCTGGAGGTAAGGGTGCTGTGGTGCTGGAGGTAAGGGTGCTGTGGTGCTTGAGGTAAGGGTGCTGTGGTGCCGGAGATAAGGGTGCTGTGGTGCTGGAGGTAAGGGTGCTTGGTTTGAGGTATGTAAGGAAGTGGTTGGAATGCATGGAAACACGTCTGTTTTGGGGCAACTATTCATGCACGTACATGTAGGTGTGAGAATATGGTGCCCCATTGATATTGGATGCAGAGTGTACATGTGTTGTAACTTCATGAAGCCACAATACATGTATACTATCTACAGGACATGTGATCTGAACGCAAGTGTATAAGTACATTACACACATGCATACAGCTGCATACACATGTGTGTGCACTACACACAACACACGATGCTCACACAAATCACAGTGCTCACAATATCTGTATGGTATACATGTACATGTACATGTACATTTCACTTCTCCCCCATTCCCCTCCTTCCCTTCCTCAGGTGAAGGTCATACCTGGATTAGGTCACACCATAGACCTTATCCTTCGCGACGGCTTCCTGCATGAAGGGGACACCCTGGTCCTTACCTCAGCTGATGGTCCCTTTACCACCTCTGCCCGCTCCCTGCTCATGCCCCAGCCCCTCAAGGAGCTCAGGGTGAAGAACGCTTATGTCAACCACAAGACAGTGGCTGCCTCCCAGGGAGTGAAGATCTGTGCCAAGGACCTCGAGAAGGTGTTGGCCGGCACCCCTGTCTTTGTTGCTAAGAAACCGGATGAGGTTCCCGTTTTGATGGTGAGTTTGTGTGTATGTGAGTGTGTGTGTGTGTGTACGTGTGTGTATGTATGTGTGTGCGTGTGTGTGTGTGTGTGTGTGTGTTTGTGTGTGTAGGTATGTTAACGTGTGTACCACGCGTGTACCTGTAAATGTGCTATTGATGTGGTATGAAACAACAGGTCTAATGTTACATGAAATGAAATTGTATGTTTACAGCACAAACATGTGCATTGTACATGCACTCTGACGCGTATGCATTCATTTGAAGAAGTTTCTGTTAAGCAATATTTTCACACACACACACACACACACACACACACACACACACACACACACACACACACTATCACCCCAGGATGAGGCTAGTCGCATCATGAAAGGCGCCCTCAGTGCTATTCATATCTCGGACAGAGGAGTGTATGTACAGTCATCCACCCTTGGCTCCTTGGAAGCATTGCTTGCATTCCTGAAGCAGTCCAAGATCCCTGTAAGGACATGTACCCTGTACATGTACATGTATGTGTGTTCACTCAACAGAACAATACTGTTAGAATACATGTACATGTTCACTCCACAGAACAGTACTGTTAGCGTATGTGTTCACTCCACAGAACAGTACTATTAGCATACATGTTTGTACATATACATGTTCACTCCACAGAACATGTAGTGCTCTTCAAGTGCATCTGTTTAGTGTGCGTACATGTACATCAGAATGTGTGTGTAGACCTTTTGAAGCACACCTTGGTATGAATTGTGTACCTTGGTGTATACAGTAGCAATGTTATGTGGTGGTACTCAAGTACATTGTACATACGTGTACATGTATTGGTACTCTTGCCACTTGTACATTTAACTGCATCTTACGTTCACAACCTACATCTACATGTGTCCCCCCCCCCCCCCCCCCCTTCCCCAATACTTCCTGTGTAGTGCAATAGGTACATACAGTGTACTTGTGCGTAATGGTGGTTGTCTTGGTCAACAGTACAGTGCAGTAAACCTTGGACCCTTGCACAAGAAGGATGTTATGAAAGCTTCTGTCATGCTGGAACATGACTCACAGTGAGTGCTGGTGTGAAGGGGGAGGGGAGGGATGCATGTTGGTGTGAAGGGGGAAGGGAGGGGAGGGATGTGTGTTGGTGTGAAGGGGAGGGGAGGGATGCATGTTGGTGTAAAGGGGGAGGGGCAGGATGCATGTTGGTGTAAAGGGGGAGGGGCAGGATGCATGTTGGTGTGAAGGGGGAGGGGCGGGATGTATGTTGGTGTGAAGGGGGAGGGGCGGGATGCATGTTGGTGTGAAGGGGGAAGATGCATGTTAAGACCTTCTTCATCCTTCTCTTCCCACCTCTCTCACAGGTGGGCTGTTATCTTGGCCTTTGATGTCAAGGTGGAGAGGGAGGCACAAGAGTATGCTGACACTGTTGGAGTGAAGATATTTACCGCTGATATCATTTATCACCTTTTTGACAAGTTCATGAAGTACCGGCAGGTAGGAAGCAGGGTGTGGCCCAGGGTAATGATGGGGAGGAGGAGGAGGTATGGGTAATGGTGGGGAGGAGGGTATGGGGTAATGATGGGGAGGAGGAGGGTTATTGGGTAATGATGGGGAGGAGGAGGGTATGGGGTAATGATGGGGAGGAGGAGGGTTAATGGGTAATGATGGGGAGGGGGAGGGTATGGGGTAATGATGGGGAGGAGGGTATGGGGGTAATGATGGGGAGGAATTATGGAGTAATGATGGGGAGGAGGTATGGGTAGTGATGGGGAGGAGGTATGGGTAATGATGGGGAGGAGGTATGGGTAATAATGGGGAGGAGGTATGGGTAATGATGGGGAGAAGGTATGGGTAATGATGGGGAGGAGGTATGGGTAATGATGGGGAGGAGGTATGGGTAATGATGGGGAGGAGGTATGGGTAATGATGGGGAGGAGGTATGGGTAATGATGGGGAGGAGGTATGGGTAATGATGGGGAGGAGGTATGGGTAATGATGGGGAGGAGGTATGGGTAATGATGGGGAGGAGGTATGGGTAATGATGGGGAGGAGGTATGGGTAATGATGGGGAGGGCATGCTCTATAGACGTGGATTGCATAGGAACATCTGCAGGAATAGGAGTGCTCTTATTTAGAAAGTAGCATTGTGTAATTTCTTTTTATGTTGTCATGGGAGCAGGGTGCGGCAAAAGAAAAATTATGTAAATTCGGGAGAGTTATGTGAATGGCAGATGAATGTATGGGGGTATGGATGAGAATTATGTGAGTTACATTGTACATGTGTACATTGTACATGTGAACAGCATGCCAGTCCCACAGGTATGGTGGAGGACTATGGAGGAGGTGTGGAGGTGGTGATGTAATTCCATGCCATCTGTTGGGGGGGGTTGGTTGCTTGTGTAGGATCTCATCGACCAGAAACGCAAGGAGTTTGAGAGCATAGCTGTCTTCCCCTGTAAGCTGCGCATACTGCCTAACTGCATCTTCAACACAAGAGATCCCATTGTGGTGGGTGTGGTTGTGGAAGCGGGAATTGTGAAGTCGGGTACTCCACTCACCATACCCAGCAAAGAAGTAAGATGGTGGGAGGGAGAGGGATGGTGGGAGGAGGACGGTGGGAGAGGGGTGGTGGGAGGAGGATGATGGGAGAGGGGTAGTGGGAGGAGAATGGTGGGAGAGGGGTGGGAGGAGGGGGTGAGACAAGCCCTATTTAAAAAGTTGATGAATAATAAAGATAGAAGTTGCATCCAGTACTGTGTGAAAGGGAAGCCTTGCAGTGTCTATTTGTGATACAGGTAACTTGGCCATGTGAGGCCTTTGAAGTCACCATTGACCAATTAAGTGGATTGATTGTGGCCATATGGACCATATATGACACATGGACCATATGTATATGACTGGCCACACACATGGACCATATATGACTGGCCACACACATGGACCATATATGACTGGCCACACACATGGACCATATATGACTGGCCACACACATGGACCATATATGACTGGCCACACACATGGACCATATATGACTGGCCACACACATGGACCATATATGACTGGCCACACACATGGACCATATATGACTGGCCACACACATGGACCATATATGACTGGCCACACACATGGACCATATATGACTGGCCACACACATGGACCATGGTCATATCACTGGCCACACACAGCCTGTGCATCATGCATAACTTATTGAATGGTCAAATGGCGCCAGTTAGGTTTCCATGCACTTCATAACTAATGGGGAAAGAAGGTTGTAATGTTGAGTGTATTGGTCTGTGGCATGGTCGGATTAGCATGATGTACATTTTATCACTTTCAGTTTCTGGATGTGGGCGTAGTCACTACCCTTGAAGTCAATCACAAGCAGGTGGAGAACGCGCGCAAAGGGACTGAGGTGTGCATCAAGATAGAGTCCGTCTCGGGCGACGCCCCCCGTCTATATGGCCGCCATTTTGACCATACCGACTTGCTTGTTAGCAAAGTAAGCCGTGGGGAGGGAGAGGGAGGAGATGAGCTCACGTTTATATTGGAGGGGGAGGGGGGAGATGAGCTCACGTTTATATTGGAGGGGGAGGAGATGAGCTCACGTTTATATTGGAGGGGGAGGAGATGAGCTCACGTTTATATTGGAGGGGGAGAGGGAGGAGATGAGCTCACGTTTATATTGGAGGGGGAGAGGGAGGAGATGAGCTCACGTTTATATTGGAGGAGGAGGGGGAGGAGATGAGCTCACGTTTATATTGGAGGGGGAGAGGGAGGAGATGAGCTCACGTTTATATTGGAGGGGGAGAGGGAGGAGATGAGCTCACGTTTATATTGGAGGAGGAGGGGAAGGAGATGAGCTCACGTTTATATTGGAGGGGGAGAGGGAGGAGATGAGCTCACGTTTATATTGGAGGAGGAGAGGGAGGAGATGAGCTCACGTTTATATTGGAGGGGGAGGGGGGAGATGAGCTCACGTTTATATTGGAGGGGGAGGAGATGAGCTCACGTTTATATTGGAGGAGGAGGGGAAGGAGATGAGCTCACGTTTATATTGGAGGGGGAGGAGATGAGCTCACGTTTATATTGGAGGGGGAGAGGGAGGAGATGAGCTCACGTTTATATTGGAGGAGGAGGGGAAGGAGATGAGCTCACGTTTATATTGGAGGGGGAGAGGGAGGAGATGAGCTCACGTTTATATTGGAGGGGGAGAGGGAGGAGATGAGCTCACGTTTATATTGGAGGGGGAGAGGGAGGAGATGAGCTCACGTTTATATTGGAGGGGGAGGGAGGGAGGGAGGGAGGGAGGGAGGGAGGGAGGGAGGGAGAGTACACAGTTTTGTCCAGTATGGCTATGTGGCTGATGACCTAAAGAGTGGGGCATCAGAGTTATTATGAATGCATTGTGGCAAAGTTGAAAGGAGACCATGGATATTGTATTGTACTGTTGTAATTGTGTTGTTTATTTTGTTGATGCATATTTCTATTGTCTACAATTGGTGCATTTATGTTTTCTCAGATAAGTCGTGAATCTATTGATGCCGTCAAGAATTATTTCAGAGACGATCTGCAAAAGACTGACTGGCAACTGATTGTGGACCTGAAGAAGACGTTCCAGATCATATGACAATGCAGCCGTATTTATGTATGACTGACACTCACGTATTAATAATTGCTGCTTTAACACGAACGCCGCTGAATTTAATTATTTTCTTATGGCGGGAGGGGTTTGTAAATTTTTCATTCAGGGAAAGTGCACGTTTGGGGATCGATGCAAGTACCGTCACCCAGGCGCAAGGGAAGGGAGTGGTGGTGGAGGCTTTAGAGACAATGGTACGTGCACGTATGTAGGTATCGTGCGTTCCTGAGGAGTTCTACATATGGTAGTTGGTAGTCAAGGTGGCCTGCATACTTCTCGGGCTGTTTGCCAGCACTATTCGAGAGGTGCATGCACTTTTGGAGACCGCTGCAAGTTCGAGCACCCTAACCACTCGAGAACGGGACACACGCAGTATGAACAGCAACAGACTGGAGGCAACGTGTGCAAGCACTATCTAAGCGGGACTTGTCGCTTTGGTGACAGGTGCAGGTACGAACACCCTTCTTCTGGATGGAGTACAGGTGGTCGTATGCAGGGTACGAGGGCTGCCTTGTTGGCAAGTGTGTAGTCTTCATGATTTTGCCTCCTAACAGGATACTACAAGCCACCTGATCATGCATACAGCAGTACCAGAAATCCTAAGGTAGGCTTGTAGCATAATTAGTAGTACCACCTTTGTACATGTACTGTTAGCTCGCATAATCAATGTACTGCTCGCATGAACAATGTACTGTGCTCACATGATCAATGTACTGTGCTCACATGACCGATGTACTGTACTCACATGACCAATGTACTGTGCCTCTGCCTACTGGGTGATTTGTCATGTGAGTCATCTCAGAACATTTGGTTGTAATAAGCATACAGAGGTGTGTATGTGGTATGTGGTGTGTCTTGACCATGTGTGCATGTGCAGGGAGGTGTGAGGTTCCAGTTCAGCCAACAAGATGACTGGGCAGATGGAGGGCATGATGGTGACCTGGACCTTGGTGTTGGGACGATACAAGGAGGTGAGGGGAGCGAAGAGGATGGCTTGGCCCACTGTCAATAATAATGTATGTCTAGAGCTTGTACATGTAAGCAGTTAGGGTTGGGGGAGGAGGTGTGGGGGTGGAGGGTTGGGGGAGTGAACATATAAACCAGGCTAGAACATACACTGTGTGGGGGGGGGGGGGGGGGGGGGGTTGGAGCCTTGGCTAATCACTGATCATTAGTGGCTGGGGGGAGTTGGCCCAACCATAATAGCATGTAGTTACTGTGCCCTTGATTCTTTCTGCTGTTTGCTAACATCCATAAATGGATACCCAGGAAGCATCTTTGGAGAGAAAAAGGATTCATCAAATACAAGTCTGATGCCTTCTACACCCCAGGAAGCAGTGTAATTGTGTGTGTGTGTATGTGTGTGTGTATGTGTGTGTGTGTATGTGTGTGTGTGTATGTGTGTGGGTATGTGTGTGTGTATGTGTGTGTTTGTATCTGTGTGTGTGCATGTGTGGATGTGCGTGTATGTGTGTGTGCATGCGTGCGTGCACGTGTGTATGTACTGTGTGGATGTATTTGTATGTTGGTGTGTGTACGTGTGCATGTGTGTGCATGTGTGTGTGTGTGTGTGTGTGTGTGTTAGCATGTCTGCATGCAACGTCCCTCTCACGCAGACAGCTGATTAGAGGAGACATGTTGGAGTGGAAGGTGTCGCATATGTGGCCTCTGTCCTGCTATGGTTTTGCTGGGAGGTGCCTGCCTGAGCTGAAGGACATATCTCCAGAGGAGCTCAGGTGGGAGGCATATCTGGGCAGGCACGCGGGCACGGTCCAGGCATACGTGCAGGCTGAGAGGGCGCTCCTTGAGGCACAGAAAAGTGTGCAGTCACGTTACGAGGACATCTCCGCTGGGGATGCAGCAATGCTGGTAATGTATTAGCTATAGTCCATGCATGAGGGGTGTGGTCAGGTATGAGGGGGGTGGCAGGTGTGAGGGGTGTGGTGGGTATGAGGGGTGTGGTCAGGGTAAGCAGGTTGTGAGGGTAGGAGGGTGGGGTGTGGTCATGGTATGAGGGATGTGGTAGGTACATGTAATGATGGTGTGGTCAGGTATGAGTGGTTGAGATATTGTCTAACATTGGGAGTCTTGTCATTTGGGGGGAGGAATGCTGTAGCGTTTTGGAAGTCTGTGGTCATATTTGGGGGACTATAGGACCAATAGTGTGAGGCTGTTATTGGAGGCAGTTATTGGTGGCTGTAGAGCTACATGCAAGTACAGTGCAGTCCTTGGAGGATGGGTGGTAGGTACAAGTTTGCATGTGATTGTGTACGTGATTGTTTGCGCACCAAGGCAGTGTTACGACGATCACTGGTAATGGAATGTACTGGCATATTATAGGAAAATCACTGGCACTTGCAAGACAAGGAGGTGGGGTAAGGGCGGGGCCTGTGATCTTATCGTTCATATGTAGAGCATTAATTGGAAGTATACATGTACATCGTGAGGATACAGAGAAGGGGTGTGGGGTAGTGGTAGAAGTGAGTCACCCTATGGGGGAGGTTTTAGAAGAGCAGAGATATCCATGCATGTACATGTATGTGATCGCAGGCTGGTCAGTTACATGTATTTATCTGGCCTCTGTGCCTAATGTATTTGTATTGTAGCTTCAGACCGTCCAGTCGCACAATCCCTTTGCTGCTGCCACTCCCACTCCAAGTCTTTTCACATCGTCCGCTGCTTTGAACACTCTGTATGGAAATGCTCCGTTAGCAGGTGGTGGGCTCCAATTAGGGTCACATGGGCCGTCCCCATCCCTGTTTGGCACTGGAGATCAGCTTACCTCTACTGCTGCTCCGGGACCAGGTTTGTGTGGAGAGCAGACTCCTCCCCCCTCCCCCTATGCACATAGCACGGCTGACATTATTTCCTTCAATTTAGTGCTGGGGCTGCCCCCGGCCAGCTCTGTCCAAGTCGTGGGAGGCGATTCTGGCACGAAACCATCAACAGAACAATGCACGCAGGAGGAGTTGGCAATGTATAGTTCAGACAAGTTTATTTTGGGACAGATTCCAGAACATGCCCCACCTCAGTCAGTCTGCTAGATAGCTGTGTTGGTTTTATTTTATTTTTCAATTTATGACATGTCTGTTCTAGATCTCACCTGATGTGATCAGATCTGTGTGAATGGGGTGTACATGTATGCACCAATCTTGTGGTTAGTAATAACAATATCATTATTACATGTATTAGTTTTGCCAGTTGTTCTTGTGAGGTCATGAATGTTGAAGTGGAGGCACCTGCCTCATTATCACCTAGTTAACGTGACGGTCTTCTGAGAATTGCTAATATATGTATTGTGGAGGCCCATACATAACTGACCTATATTCAGTGCCAATTTAATGCTCTACTGCTCACCAGAAGACAAGACATTGACATCATCTGTCTGTGACCTGTGTACCATGCAACTACATGTATGTAGATGTATAGGGATGATATATTATTGCATCATCATTCTATACATATAATTTGAAGTACATGTATAATAATTATAATTGATCAATGATTGGGGTATACACATATATAAGATATTACACAGTATGATGTGATGCTACATGCTTCGATGAACTGTCTGCATGAGGGTCCATGGGGCCAAATGAAGCACTCAGGAGGGTGGTGTGAGGAGGTCAATACATGGCTCGGTCCCTAGGGCCAGGCTGACTGAGGTTGGTGCTGGCCAGGGACGATATGGATGAATAGTATGCGGGTACCCTGTGGGCGGGGACGCTCTCCATCAAGCCATCATCTGTTGGGGTGTTGGAGGAGGGTGTGCGAGGGGGCTGGCAGGGAGGAGGGTCCTGTGAGTGCCTCCTCTGTGGTCCAGTCGAGTGTGGCTGATTCGGCATGGAGAGTGGGTGGGGTTGGGAGTGAGGGATTGCCGTTGTGGAACCACAACAGTATCTGTGGGTCCTGGGGGTTTGGTAGGCTGTGGAAGTGGGTCTGGGGCATCCTTCGTAGTGGTGGTCAGATGGGGCTACGGCAGGTCTCTGCCGAGGTGCTCTGACTTGTCCTTGTCTTCCATGACGGTCGGGCTCATTGAAGTAGCTTGACTCATGGAGGCTTTGAGGTGTGTACAGTCCTCCACCTCCACCTCCACCCCCGCCTCCACCACCTCCACCAAAATATTGGTGAGGATGTGGCTGGCTTCGCATGAGTAAGGACTGGGAACCTCCCTCGCTGTAGAGCGACATGGCCTGTGAGAGCGGGTAGCTCAGCCTGTCGTTGGAAAACCTTGGGTCCTGCCCCACCAGCTCGTCGATAGTGTCTGTCACCGAGGTTACCGCCGGCAGCCACGAGTCCTTCTCGGCGAAATGGTACCTCGACTGTTCCCTTTCATCCCTGCCGTCCAAGCCGGTGGAACTCACAGACTGCCTGTCCTTTGCAGCGTCGTACTGTTCCCTGCCTTCTGTCGCCTCGGAAGTGCAGTGCTCGTCCTCGAAGCCAATGGCCTTGGCAAACAGCATGCGGTCGATGTCCACCTCCTGATCGTCTGCCTCCACCCCGCCCTCCGATCCAAACATGTGCACGCTGTCCTGGGAGCCATCCTCCTGCAGGAGCTGGGCGTTGGCCGCGTAGATGGCCTTGAGCTGTGCCTTGGTGTAGGGTCCCGTGTCCTCCACGCCCGAGAGCATCTCTGTCCCCACGGTGCTGGCCAGGTCAGAGGTACTCCTCATGTGCTTGGGCGGCCTGCTCAACGAATCGGTGCTGTAAACCGGTGCACCATTTGGTGGCACGTCGGTCTCCAGACGGCCGAGTTCGACGGTTTCCCTGGGCACGCCCGACTCCTGGTATGGCTGTGCCGGCTTGATAGCGGTGACCACAGCCCTGTGGGAGCTCCCACAGGTCTCCATCTCGTGCCCATTGGGGGTACGTCCGCCGTCCCCATCGGACACCTTGGGGTTGTAGCTCTTCCTCCTCCTCTGCAGGGTGAGCAGCGCCACCACCAGCACCACCAGCAGGATGAGGAGGAACCCCGCGATGATGGCCACTATGATGGCCACGTTGGTGATCTGGGGCGGGTTGGAGGTAGCCCCCGGGGTGGCCCCCACAGATGTGATAGACACGCTCACAACGGAGGAGATGGTGGGGTCAACCGAGTCCAGGGCGAGCACGCTGGTCGTTAGCAATGGGGGCAGCTGACCCCCGTCCACGAGCAGGGAGATCTGGCCTGTGGTCTTGTTGATTTGGAGGTAGGTGGGGCTGCCCTCATTGCCGAAAGTGTAGTACACCGCTATGCCCCTCCTACCCGTGGCTCTGACCACTCCCACCACGGTACCTATTGCCGACGTCGCCGATACGTTGAAGTTGTACAGTGCACTGTCGAACATGATGGACAGGTCTACCTGTATGGTGACGGTGACGTATGAGCGCACAGTGGGACTGGAGGTGGGCCCATAGGAGGTGACCACCACCCCAAACGTGTACGTATACCTTGGCACGGAATCTAAGTACGCAGACGTGTAGATGGAACCGGTATTGGCGTCCACCTGGAATGGTATGGGGCTTGAGGAGCTCAGTGAGTAGGTGACAACACCCATGGTGGTGGTGGTGGTGGTCACGTTTAGCACCGAGGTACCAATGTCCAAGCTCCTGAGTATTGTCACGTTGTACGATGACTGCCTCGGGGTGACAAAGACGATGACGCTCTGGCACACGGTCGCACCAATAACCCCTTGGCTGCTAGGGGTGTAAATGGCCTGTATCAGCAGCACGACAGAGGTCCCATCGGAGGCAGCCAGCGGCCTTGTGGTGGTGATGATCCCGCTGGTGGGGTCGAGGGAGAGAGCATCGCTCCCGTTGGCGATGTAGAAGTGTACCTGACCTGGATAGGAGAGGAGGACACCAATGGTCCCCACCACTGCACCGCTCGGCAGACCTTCCTGGACATGAAAATAATAGGGTGTATTTACAAAGATGAGGTCTTGTAGGTTTATGACCACTTCTGCGAGCCACTTTGAGTAGTACCTGCCGTCAGAAGCGTTCACGTGTAGAGTGTAGGTCTGGGTGCTTGCTTGGACCAGCTGTTTCTGAACAGTGATGGTTCCATTGGTGGGGTTGATTGTGAAACCACCATCGCCATTCCCGTCCACAATTTTGTACAACACTGCAGAGGAGTAGGTGTCTACAGCATTGATGTCAACAACATGGCTGCCAACAGCTGCTGTCCTCATCACCTGAACATTGTACACTCTTGGAGCAAACACTGGCCCCACAGTGTCTCCAGGAAGGACATTGATGGTGAGGATGAAGGTGGAGGGAGGAGGAAAGCCGTTGTAGGCCGTGATGTTCAGCACATACTGCTGGGTGGTGCTGTAGTTCAAGCTGCCCACAACACTGATCATACCACTGACACTGTCAATACGAAATGTTGAACTGGGCACAAGGCCATATGTGGTTACTGTGCCATTAGCGTAGGCAGTGACCTGAAATACCACACTTCCAACCAGAACGTTCTCACCGATGTTCACCTGGGATGGCTGAGGCGGGAATATTGGTAGGATGATGTTGGCGGGAAGTAGTGTTACATTGGCTACCATGTAATCAATGAGATATGGCTCTCCATTAGTGGGGTTGTCCCTGGCCATCACCAACAACAAGAAGTTCTTTGCAACTGTTCTGTCCAATACTCCATTTACCAGTATGTCTCCACTAGTAGCATTCACTGTGAAATTGTTCTGGTAAGGAAATGTTGCGTTTGGAGGAGGCAGTTGATAGGTCACCACTCCACTACCACCAACATCATTGTCTGATGCATGGACACGCAGCACCACAGTACCATTTCTGGTGTTGTAGGGAATATAGATGAAGGCAGTACTATTATCAAAGCTAGGAGGGTGATTTACCGCCAGTACAGTGATGGTGATGGTGGAATAGGCCACATTATTGCCGGCATCCGTAGCTTTGATGGTGATGTTGTAGCTGCTCTGCACCTTACTGTCCAAAGGGTGCAGCAATCTCAGCCGATATGATGATCCAATGTTCAAAAGATAAAAGGTGTTCGACACCAATCCTGTGCTATTGTCAACAACCACCACAGTGAAAGTTACAGGTGAGGTGATTGTTACCGTGGCAACATCCGATAACAACGTGTAGTCTTCCCTGATGGCGACAGTATTCATCGGTGGGACAAACTGAATGACGGGAGGCTTGTCATTCACGTAGGTGACCATCACACTCACCCGAGTGCTGGCCACAAAGTTGCAGGAGTCAGTGGCCGTGATGGTGAGGACTATCCCCTGCACCGTCTCGTAGTCCACCATTTGGACGAGGGTAAGGTTGCCGCTCGCACTGTCCAGCTTGAAAGGGGTGGAGCCATCGGCCGGGTAGATGCCACCGCTGGTGCAGGCCCCGCCCAGAACAACGTATGTACACTGGCTGACTATGGAGTACACAAACGGCTCATTTCTGCCAACAACTAAGTCGGTCGCTTTGACAGCCAGCACAAATGAATTGGCCGATGTGTTCTCGGGGACCTGTACCTGGTAGTTGGTGACCAGGAATACAGGCGGAGTGTCACACACGTCCTGCACATTGATGACGATGCTCTGGTAGCCCTTTGGAGTGTTCGGCCTTCCCTCTTCTGCCACTAGTGTGAAGTTGAAGAACGGAGTCTGCCAGTGGGTGAGGGTGGCATTTCTGACCAATTGCAGGAGAGTAATTCTACCCGTGCTATCTCTGGTCATGCTCAGGTAGAAGGCGGTGCTAACGGCCGGATTGGAGGTGTTGATGTAGTAGTTCTGGGTGGAGTTTATGCCTTCATCCACATCCACTGCCAGGTCCATGGGCCAAGAGACTGGGGAGGAGGAACCCCCTGGGATAGAGAAATTGACGGCACTCCTTGGGAAGGTGGGGGTGTGGTCATCTACGTCTACCACGCGCAGGGTGATGCTGCAGAAGGTGCCGCTGGGTAAGGCCAGGGTGGATATGCTGTACACCACGGGGAGTATGGTGTTCCCGCAGAGAGCAGCTATCCGGTCACGATCAAGTGTTCCGGTTGAGTTAAGTCTCACAATGGGGCTATTGGAAGGGGTAACGAAGTAGGTGTTGAAGGTGCTCTGGAGCGGTGCTGTTGCCATGGTGTTAGTGATGGTGTAGAATATGGACTGGGGAGGGGACAGAGGCAGCTCGGGGCACACCTGGGAGGTGTTCCACACCTGCACACCAGGCGGGCCTTTCTCCACCACAGTCACATTGCCACTGCCAGTGGTGTGCTTCAATAGGAATAAGAGTACGACCGTTGGCAGTAAAGGTTGTTCAGCAAACATTGCGACAAAGGAGCATCCAACAGGAGCTGAAGTGGAGAGAGATGTGCATCCCATAGCTACCAGTGTTGTGTTGAGCACAAGAAGTATTCTAATTACATCTTGCCCATCTGGCCATGCAACATGATAAGCTCTTCAAAGAGGTTTGTTACAGAGCCACCTCCCACCACCCTGCACTTCCTTTCCTTTGAACATGCGCATACATTATGCACACACACATGTACACATGTACACATGTACACATGTACACATGTACACACATGCACACGTGCATATGTACACACATACACGTACATATGTACGTGCACACACACACAATGTAATGCAATCTGTGACCCAAGGTGTAAGGTCAGAATGTACCATAGAGCTGCATGTCACCTCTGCACTCCCATCCTATCATACACACACACACACACACACACACACACACACACACACACACACACACACACACACACACACACACATACACACATACACACATCTACCCATCCACACAGACCAATAACAAGCTAAGCCATCCAGTGAGGAGGTGTGTGGCCAAGACATAATAGCCACTAATGGAGCCCCCCCCCCCCCCCCCCTTCACAGCAGGTGTGACAATGGCCCCTCACTTCAAAGGCTCAGTATGAATATCTGCCACCACCTTATATGGGGCCATACACAGGTTACATAGAAGGATACCTGTTATTCAGAGATGTCAGGTGTATGTGCAGGTGCCAATGTGGATACCAAAAGGAAAATTAATTGTTAGTGGTGGGAGGGTGATAATGGTAGTGGGGGTTAAGACCCGGAACAGGTGAGTAACGCACACAGACTTGCAATTACTGAAGGTGCACCCATCATGTGTGTGTGTGTGTGTGTGTGTGTGTGTGTGTGTGTGTGTGTGTGTGTGTGTGTATGTGTGTGTGCGTGTGTGCGTGTGTGTGTGTGTGTGTCTCATGTGCAGTGTGTAAATTAATGCGCATTCATGCAATGTTTCTACTGGTACACCACAGGTGTGCAGATGAAATGGATGATACAGGGGTGAGGGGAAAGGGGTGAGGGAAAGGGGTGAGGGAAAGGGGGGCACATGTAATTTTGATGGAGAGATAGGACCCCTCTGTTGGCCTGATGGATTAGTTAATGCTCTGCGCACGTGCACCATTCCCCTAACCTCTCCTTCCATAACCCCCTCCCGTACCCCTTCCTCTTACTCCTCCTACTTGCTCTCCTCCCTCAACCGTTCTATTCATCTCTCCCCCACCCATTCTCCATTCAGAGATTTGTGCAGCCAATGGGTGGTCCTTTGCACGCAAACAACATACACTCCCACTCCTTAATCAATTCCAAACTGTGCATTCACACACATGCCACACACGAACACATGAAAGCGTCAGACTGCGTGCGAGCACAATTGGATCACTACGCGTACCATTCTGGGCGGGTAATTAGTCAGGGACTTTATGAGAAGCTATGCTAGGAACCCATAACATCAGATGTGGTCCGATGAACGCTTTAATTCCCCCTGGACAATGCAGACGTTTCGACGCACTGTCGCCTTCGTTACATCATCAAAAAAGGAAGAGGGAGTGGTCCAAACGGGTACATAGCGCAATTATTAATAAGACCCCCTGTACCAGGCTACGTTAACGTTTGGCAAGGGTGGTTGCTACTCGGTCCGCGCATGTCGATACAGTTTTTCTATACTAGACTCGCACATGGGACTCGTCTACTAAACATACACACCCTACACCACATGCAGGCTTGTAGTTGTAGTCCCGTGTTTGTGTGTGCACGGTCGCAAAGTCAATTACGCCCCATATCTGTCGAATTACGCCTGACTGTAGCCAAACAAATACATCAGAACGTACAGTTTAACAACACCACCAGCCTCGGTTATGACACCCATATGCAACTTACCGTGACAGTCGTTCACAATAAATAAATAAAAATAATAGCTATTAGCTGCGCTGTAGGACCGCTTTTATTTATTACCTATATACATCCGGCGCACCCACTAGAAAATTAATCTTTAATTGTCGATGAATATTCCCCCCCCCCCCCCCCCCCCCCATGTTTTTAATTTTTTTAAAGAATTCTAACCATCGTCGCGTTTGCCTACCGGTGTGACACACGTGATCAGTAGTCTATCTCGATCCAAAATTCAAGCGTTCTATTTCTGAACTGTGCATGGTCATCTGAAGAAGTCAATGCTGTGTGTTTGAGATATTGGTTACAAGATACATAAACACTCCGTGACCTTAACAACAGGATGGAGTGCAAAACATTAAGCAACAAGTGCAGTAATGATGCGTCTGTTGAGATATGGCAAGTATTTGGGTACCGTCACCCTCCTGCACACTTCTGTCCCCTCCCCACCATTATGGATCATACTAGTGTACATATGGCATCTTGAGTATCTGTGTATTATTGTTCATTATTGTTCATTATTGTGCATTATTGTGCATCATTGTGCATTATTCTGCATCATTGTGCATTATTGTGTATCAATGTGCTGCATTATTACGCACCATTGTGCATTGCTTGGTGATTATAACCCAGTTCATTTAGTACAAATGTTGCAATTTGCCCGTATTTTTAAGTTAATTGGATGGTCCCCGCACCACTGCCCAATGACTACCTCAGTGTATGGAATTTTAATTATATTATGTCTCTAAACTATCTATGATATATCATCTTAGCAGGGAAAAAGGTGCACCCTCATGGTTATCTGGACGAATTCGGTTTCTCCCTGCATGAGGGTGACTTTCGAGATGCCGCACTTTGTTTGAGGTATGGCTGGAGTCTCCCAAATGTGCCAGCATCTTGTACCTGTGGTATGTCATTCTCTGTTGACCATGCAACTTGGGCAGCTTTCCAACAATTCACCATAATGAGATCCGAGATCAGAAGTGTGCCATAATGCTGCCATTGAACCTCGCTTACAACCACTGAATGGTGAAGGCTTTCACCACAAATCTGCCAACACTGATGAAAATTCATGTCTTGATATACGTGCCAGGGGTTTTTGGAATCGTGGTCAGGATGCTTATTTTGATGTAAGGACTTTCCACCCTAATGCTCCAAGCTACACAGACTTGCCAGCAATATACCACAGACATGAATCGGAAAAAAAAGAGACAATATAGTCAAGGGGTGAAAGAGGTGGAGCATGGGGTCTTTACACCATTGGTTGTTAGTACAACAGGAGAAATGGCTCGTGAGTGTTCAATGTTTTACTGGCATTTGGCAGACATCAAGCAGGACAAACCTTATTCCCTTGTAGTTAGCTGGCTACATACTCGACTCTCTTATGCTTCTTTTTTGCTGCTGCTCTGTGCATTCGTGGAAGCAGGTCATCACATCGCCACCCTATTTAAGAACATGACCTTCCCCTTGCCACTAGTGGTTGAGGGTAAGAGACCATCCTCAGTCTAAAAATCTGTCAGCAACACTTTTGTTTTAATAAAATATGTATAACTTTTATTTTGTATGGTTATAGTACTTAGGTATAAAAATGATGTGTGTATCTATGATATTATTAATACATCTTATAAAACAACATTAAAAGGTAACCAAGATGAGGTAATCACTATTAATGCTGTACATCAGTGCAAATAGCGTTGTATTGCATACATCACGTGTGGGCACTAAATAGAGCTTTTCAAAGGAAGCACAACAGGTGAACTTAGCTGGCTATGTGTCGCAATGGCTGTGGATATTGGAGCCTGGCAGGAAACTTTTTTTAACAAATTTGGCCAACATCATTGCCAAGTCACAAGCACTGCCCAGCACATGCACCATGTGTGCGTGTGTGTGTGTATGTATGTGTGTGTGTGCGTGTGTGTGTGTGTATGTGTGTGTGCGTGTGTGTGTGTATGTGTGTGTGTGTGCATGTGCATGTGTGTGTTTGTGTGTGTGTGTATTGTATGCGGGATGTTTAATATTATATGTGTCGATTTGCAGTCCAAGTACCTGAGTGACTTTTGCATGCTGGCCAGCTTCAACAGTATAGTCAAGGGCTGAACCAATGCAAGCATATGTGTATGTAAAGACTAAGAGTCTGGGAAACAGGTACTTGGGAACCACTAACAGAGATCATTGCATAGGAGGAGACTTCATAACTATTTGATAAAACTGCAGGTACATTACAATGGTTAGATGACGATCAAAAGGTGAATGAGCATGATGATTGAGGGTGTGTACCTGGGCAGATGTGATGAGGGGTGTCATCTGATGAGGGGTGTCATGTGATGAGGATGTCGTGTGACGAGGGTGTCATGTGATGAGGGTGTCATGTGATGAGGGTGTCATGTTTGTGCATGTGATGAGGCTGTGCATATGTGATGAGGGGTGTCATGTGATGAGGGGTGTGTGAAGTACCTATGACATGAAGCAGGTTGAGTCACTGCTTTACCTCTTGAAGAGTCCCCCTTATTCCAGTGGCTGATGATGTTATGCTTGTGTTCAAAGTGGGTGGAACTTCTCGTTTTACATGTAGGAGCTGATCTATTGACTTGCATCCCTCAAGAAACACTGATAAGATCAAAGTGATTATTACATGCTTATCTTGCAAGTTGAGTCATTGCTCTTTAAATGTCTGAATAAATAGTGAAATATCGCTCATACTCATAACACATTTACACCATATTTGATTAATAGTAAAAGGTGAGTTATGCTTGTGTTCAAAGTGGGTGGAACTTCTCAGCTGTTTAACAGGTAGGAGCTGATCTATTGACTTGCACCCCTCAATGAGACACTGATAAGATCAAAGTGATTATATACATGCTTATCTTGCAAGTTGAGTATATGACAATCATTGTCCTTTTGAATATGTCTGAATAAAAAGTCTCACAGGTGAAATATCACATTTACACCACATTCGATTAATACTAAATTCACTGTAAATCCAACTTTTAACCTACTGTCTGTGCCTATCATTAATGTGAGTTATGCTTGTGTTCAAAGTTGGTGGAACTTTTCAGCTGTTTTACATGTAGGAACTGATCTATTGACATGCATCCCTCAACGAAACATTGTCCTTTTAATCGAATATGTCTGAATAAATAGTCGCACAAGGTGAAATATCACACATAACACGTTTACACCACATTTGATTTTAATAATAAATTCGCTGAAGATACAACTTTAACCTACTGTCTGTGCCAATAATTAATGTGAGTTATACCTCTTTGTATTACATGATTAACTGGTAACCTAAACTCTAAAAGTGGCTGATAGATTTGTCTGACTACTCATTTTCTTCCTGAAACATTTCATGGGTTATATGAGCGAGAATATAGGAAACTGGTGCTGTAAGCTTAAATTTGAAGCAGGGTGTGGTCTGGGACATGTCCTGCTGAGGTGCTTATTCATGGGGTCAGTATTAAATTGGTTGTAAAGCCATTGCAAAACCACTGCTTTTGACCTAGCAGTCACATGTCAGCTTAATCCAAATTTTACATGTACTTTGGAAACAAGTGTGACTGCATGTGCAGCTGCATCCCTAGCAGCATGTTAATAATCTATGACATATTTTGTGTTGGCTACTAGTTGGAGCTTGGGGCAGGTGTCCAACATACTATCTGACATTTACCTTGCAGGCATTTCACTGGTCAGATCTCTGGTGCAGCAGCTTTAACTTACATTTGTACCTATGTATAGTCTATGAGTACGTTTGTGTGTGTGTGTGTGTGTGTGTGTGTGTGTGTGTGTGTGTGTGTGTGTGTGTGTGTGTGTGTGTGTGTGTGTGTGTGTGTGTGTGTGTGTGTGTGTGTGTGTGTGTGTGTGTGTGTGTGTGTGTGTGTGTGTGTGTGTGTGTGTGTGTGTGTGTGTGTGTGTGTGTGTGTGTGTGTGTGTGTGTGTGTGTGTGTGTGTGTGTGTGTGTGTGTGTGTGTGTGTGTGTGTGTGTGTGTGTGTGTGTGTGTGTGTGTGTGTGTGTGTGTGTGTGTGTGTGTGTGTGTGTGTGTGTGTGTGTGTGTGTGTGTGTGTGTGTGTGTGTGTGTGTGTGTGTGTATAGTTGTTTGTCTCAATAATATTACATTTGCTGAAATCAAAGGCAGCAGCTGACATTTTTGGCCACCCTAATCAGGTCTGTGGCCAGGGCTGTCCTGGCCGCTAGGGGTCTAAGGCCAATATAATTAGGTTTTGCATATAAATTCTTTAGTGTAAGTTTTGTGCTTTGTTCTTTTTTTATTTTTTACCCTACAGATTAACACATGTGCATTTATCCTGTTGTTGTGTGTTCAGTATCTTTGATGGTACAATTTATTATTGCAAACATGTGCAATTATTATGTTAAAAAATGAATAATCAACATGTAGGTGTCAAATGGTCCACTCGTCAGTGGATCAGTTGAGCCACTTAATAACTTTTTAGTCATACAAATAGCCAATTGGTTATATGTATAGGTCCTGAAGGCAATAGAGTGTAGATCAGTGGAAACATGGTCCATAAGGAAAAATTAAATAGTTCTATATTTAGCCCATTTGTAATTTTGTAATTACGTCGTCTTGTGTTCACTGGGTATGGTACTTGCACGGGTGTCAGTACGTATATACTTCCTCATGCAAACGCTATATGCTTTGGTCTTCTGTAGTCCCGACTCTCGATCTCTATGTAATCATCCGTATTCATGACTCGAGAGGTGCGTTTTCATCACTTCATACATGTGCTTACGTAATCACTCTGTGGCGACAATGAATCTACGTATTCCCCTACCAGGGTGGGGGCGTACTGTGCTGTTTGGCTGTAGCCATGACACCATGCATATGTCCTCCTTGGCCGGCGGGCTGGCTTAGATAGTACTTTAAACAGCAAGGGTGATTGTCGCCGGTGTAATAGCTATATATAGCCGGACCGTGTGAATGCAGTGCGTGCGTTTACATGCGTGCAGCTGCATTATAAATCTGTTTGGATGACTCTATAAATTAATAGAGTTTATGCACTAGACTAATCAGTATGCGCGGAATATATATTGGTATCCGCCATGGCCCATGCAATTTTGGAGTGGCTGAAATTGAGATAATGCAAGTTTCCCAGTATTGTATGGGCGACTGAACGTGTTAAGTATGGTGAGTGCTTACTGCATATTGCTTACTTCATATAACATATTGGCAAAACTTGTCACTCAAAGTGGCCATTGCCAATATCCACCAACCTTTTTAATTGGCGTTATTTGCATAACAAGGAATATAATTGCAAAAGCAAAATTGACCAGTTTACAAGATGAAAGTACTCTCTCCTATTGCCTCTCACATAACTCTTGCACCCTACTTACTTCCATGACGACACATTGGTGTAATGTCGGCTGTGCACGACACCTAACATACGTACGTAATTTACATGTATACTGAATATTATGCATGTGTGGCAACGTTACTACAAATTTCCATACTTTTTCTTAATATCTAACAAAATGCATTCTACATGTACTACTGATGTTAACACTTTTTTCTGATGTGTTAAATTATTAGATATTAGTGAGGAAGCATATCATTGTAAAATTGCAGCCTTACAATACATTTGAACTTTTAAGTATGATTATGGCAGCAGAGATCAGTGATCCATGTTTCTGAAGTTAATTAAATGAAGTATGTCATGATGATAACAGATTATTATAACATTAATAAGTTGCATTTATTTCCCTCTGTTCAGCAATGCAGAAATGATTAGCCTTTGGTATACGTGTAATGAGGTTTATATTGATCACCCATCGTGAAGATAGTATCAGTGTGAGCCAGCGGTTCTGATTCATGCGCGCAGGTGAACCAAAATGGAGTCAGTGGAAGAAGTTGGCGCGATTAAATGAATAGTGGGTGTGACCCCGCACGTGACAGGACAATTCGGGGTTATTCTATGGTTTGGTCGCAGTTACGGTCGAGTGAGTCTCCACTTATATGACTTGCACCTATTCCAAGGTACGTCCCTTCCAACCGCCGGCCTGATGATCGCATATTCTTCACCTTTACGTTCAGATGACATGCATGATAGTAACATGTTCTGGACAGTCGCCACACAATGTAGTTTTATATACTTTTCAGCATGTGCACGTGGTTGGATTACACTCAATGTATTGTTTAATCTTAAGAGTGCTACGCCGATTTGATCTATATTTTTGCAAAGTCACTCAGCCTGCGCAGCTGCATAATTTACGGAACAAACATTAATTTTACTAGTATAGTAATTTCACTTGGAGCATAGTTTGTACACGATGCTGTTGTGCGGTCAATATAGCACATATGTGCTTAATGCGTACAGATGTGTTGTGTTTGAACGCATCTTTTTTTGGGGGGGGGGGGGGGGGGTATCGTAAACAGGAAGCCTCTGTCGTCAGTATAGTGTGAATATTGCCTGCAGATTAGGCATACCCTATGAATACGAATGTATAAAATTAAACAAGGGCCCCGTGCGCATGCATCAAGCCCAGGCTTGTAATGTTATATAAGTTTCGTTTTCTGTTTTCCATCATAAACCTTGTTTGTAGCGGTTTTATTATGATAAATATTCTATTATGAACCATCCGAAATATTTATGCAGGTGCTGTTATGTTTCCAGTTGTGATAATATTGTACAGAAAGATATGACACACACAGATTAATTAGCATTGTCATTTACAAATTTTGTGCCAGTCTGAGTATTTTCATTCCACAATAATAGTGGATTGTATGTGGTTGTCATTTGAACAGGTACACTGTATGTGAAGCCTGGTTAATGCATGTGAGGTCATAGTATTTGTGCTGCCAAAGTTGATGATAACAGGAGCATTGCAGTACTAGCATATCCTGATATGATATTTTAGACTATTAAATAAGTGAAAAATACTTTTGCTGCTCTTTTGTTGTTTAATTCTAAATGCAGTGAAACTACTTTGAAATGCCATAAAAATGTGATACCATACAAATTTTTTTAACGCCTTCAATACTACATAAGCATGGATACGGTCTAATGGTAACAAATACTGTACTAATCATAATTGAATGAAAAAATTCTGATTTGCAAAATAACTTTACCTACCAAAACACGACTACATATCCAAACTTTTAGGTGTGAAAAAAAGGCAAGTACATTTATGTATGGTGTGCAAGTCATGATATTAATTTCTTCATAACTATGTTCTTTATTAATTATTATACTGGAGGTGCATATTGGATGAAACAATTAAGCCCAGAAAGTTTCACCTTGTAACGATGGTTTTTTCAAGCCAGACTTCACCACATTTCTTGGATACTTTTACTTGCTTAATGAAACTCAATTTTGCACCACAGCTGACCAAACATGTTCAGTATTAGGGATGTTATGACTTTTTTTTTAACCTTACAAGACAACTTACATAGGGCCGCATTTGAATAGAGTGTTTGTGAGCTTGTTGCAGTACTTAGTGTCAGCAGTCACATTTTCACATGAGAACTGATTGCTAACCATTCTTCCAACGAGTCTCCTTGATCCTTGATCACACATATCACCTTGGTGTACACCTGATGGTATTACTACACACACGTCATGCGGTACACATCACCTTTCATATACATCACCTTGATCATATCACCTTGATCATGTCACCTTGATCATACATGTCCCCTTGATCATGTCACCTTGATCATACAAGTCACCTTGATCATACATGTCACCTTGATCATATCCATCATCTTGATCATACATGTCACCTTGATCATACATGTCACCTTGATCATGTCACCTTGATCATACAAGTCACCTTGATCATACGTGTCACCTTGATCATATCCATCATCTTGATCATACACTACACAGTGATCGTAACCCTGATTATGTCTCTACAGGTCTTGAATGTAACAATACCATCCAGTGTACCTGAGATTACTAATCCCTGCTTAGTAGTAAGACATTTAACATTTCCAGACTAACCACATCATTGCACACCTACAGCAGCGGATTACAATGAGACTAGGCCAAATGTTGAATAGAGTTGGTCCTGCCTCTCGTATCTACATTACACACACACACACACACACACACACACACACACACACACACACACACACACACACACACACACACACACACACATCTGGCCATAATTAGTCATGAATTCATGATAGCAGAATATAAGCTATAACAAACATTATTTTTCATATAATACTTGTACGAGAATTAGCTTTGCAGGCTAATGCACATATGAGCATGTCAGCCTCAGGGAGTTTATCCTGATGTCAACATTATCTCATTTCATTCTCTAGATGTCGCTAAAACTGGATGTGTCACTAAAAGCAGTCCTTACAACATTGTCCATCATCACACTGTTCTCATTGCCCACCACTAACGGTTTGTGCTCATCCAACTGTACTGCCTGTGTGTTGGAATACAGTCCTCCATTTACTGTGATCTACGATGCTTCTAGAGCAAGGCCAGACTTAAGTGGAAAATCATTTACCATGACCTCGTCTGATCCATCCATCATTTCAAACAGTGTCAGCAAGTATTTTATTATTCAGGGTGGGATCCTGAAAGTCAATACAAACTTTAGTCGAAACAACATGGCATTAAATGTATTTGGAAATACCATTCTACCAGTAATCTATCATTTTTCAGTACTTTCATTGCCATACACATTCTTTAGTATATCAGTTTGTGTTCAAGGCCTGGATGATGAGGTACCAACATTTCCTAGTAGTGAGGTACATATCTCTGTGCTTGAAGGCACTCTGCTATCATGGCCTATGGACTTGGCTGTAGACAATGATGAAGGTGAAAACAGCACACAAAGCTACTCTATTCTGAGCAATGATCCAGCTGTAAACTCTGATCTGTATTTAGACATAGCTCGAAATAGCTATGGTATGATAACCAGCATTCTACTGAACTCAATTATACCTCTTGAACCCGGAAGAAAGGCATCATACAATTTCACAGTAGTTGCACAAGAAGGAAGACCAAACACTACCAAAGGGTATCAGAATGTCTACCTAACAGTTCAATACTTCTGTATACAGGCACCAGCATTTGAGATGCCCTTGTATCAGATTTCTCTCCCACTGAGTACTCCATTGAATACAGTAGTGCTCACAGTTAAAGCTCGTCACTTCAATAGTCCAACCACAGCTCCTATTTATTACTCCATTGCAAACATATGTGAAACAGTTCAGTCTACACAATGCAATTCCAGACCTTTTGCACTAAACAGTGTGAGTGGGAATCTTATTCTAACAGAAACCTTGGACTACAATCAAGCACACCAAATTAATATAGCAATTGTTGGTACAGATGCATGTAACCTAGTAGGGAGTGCACAGATAGTGTTGCAGATCACTGTAATACCTCCAAGCATTCAGGTCATCCTCAGCAACAATGGGGTCATTCGAGAGGATTACTCATTGGCATCAGATGTAGCCACTGTTGTTATTAATGACCCTGACCATTTAAGCACCAATGTTACGGTGTTGGACAATACCACTGGACTGGTGTCAGACACTTTTTACCTTATGAACCTTGGTTTTTCATATCGGCTCAGATTGCTGCACCCACTAGACAGCAAGGTTAAGGGCAGTTACTATATTACCATCCAAGCTTCAGATCCAGCCAACAATGTGGTCTATTTCACATTCAATATCACAGTTATGGGTGTCAATCATCCTCCTGTTTTTGGAACAAAAGCTGCTTTTATTGATATTCCCTACAACACCAGAAAGGGTACTGTGGTGCTGCATGTCCATGCATCAGACAATGATGTTGGTGGTAGTGGAGTGGTGATCTATCAACTGCCTCCTCCAAATGCAACATTTCCTTACCAGTATGACTTCACTGTGAATTCCACTAGTGGAGACATACTGGTAAATGGAGTATTGGACAGAACAGTTGCAAAGAACTTCTTGTTGTTGGTGATGGCCAGGGACAACCCCACTAATGGAGAGCCATATCTGAGTGATTATAGGGTAGCCAACATAACACTACTTGATCCCAATGGCAATCCGCCAATATTTTCTCCTCAACCATCTCAAGTTAATATTGGAGAGAATGTTATAATGGGAACTGTGATATATCAGGTTACTACTTACAACAACCCTGACAGCATGCCCAATGGCACAGTAACCACATATGGCCTTATGCCCAGTTCTACGTTTCGTATTGACAGTGTCAGTGGTGTGATCAGTGTTGTGGGCAGCTTGAACTACAGCACCACCCAGCAGTATGTGCTGAACATCATGGCCTACAACGGCTTTCCTCCTCCCTCCACCTTCATCCTCACCATCAATGTCCTTCCTGGAGACACTGTGGGGCCAGTGTTTGCTCCAAGAGTGTACAATGTTCAGGTGATGAGGACAGCAGCTGTTGGCAGCCATGTTGTTGACATCAATGCTGTAGACACCTACTCCTCTGCAGTGTTGTACAAAATTGTGGACGGGAATGGCGATGGTGGTTTCACCATCAACCCCACCAATGGAACCATCACTGTTCAGAACCAGTTGAGTACCCAGACCTACACTCTACACGTGAACGCTTCTGATGGCAGGTACTACTCAAAGTGGCTTGCAGTAGTGGTTGTACACATAATGGACTTCATATTCGCAAAAGTATTATACACATTTCAGGTTCGGGAAGGGCTGCCAAGTGGTACAGTGGTTGGAACTATGTCTACATTGCTATCTAATGCAGGGCCAGGGCAAGTGTTCTTCACTCTTCTTAGCCCAAGTGATGCATTTGCATTGGGTCCCACCAGTGGTACAATCGTCACTACAAGAGCACTGTCTGCAGTCAGTGGAGGGTACACTTTGACTGTTGTGGCCACCTACTACCCTTTTGATCAAGGCATGCTTCCTACAAGTATGCAACAGACCGTGGGCATCACCGTTACAGGCATAATACAATTCCAGCAGTCTTCGTACTCTACCACTATTAGCAGGAGCTTGGACATTGGTACCTCGGTGCTAAACGTGACCACCACCACCACCACCACCATGGGTGTTATCATCTACTCACTGAGCTCCTCAAGCCCCATACCATTCCAGGTGGATGCCAATACTGGTTCCATCTATACATCTGCATATTTAGATTCCATGCCAAGGTTTACATACACATTTGATGTAGTTGCCTCTGGCAATGGTAGTCAGGTAGCGGTTACAGTCAGTGTTCAGGTAAACATCCTCATTGTGTTTGATCAACAGCAGTATGATATAACTATTCCTGCAACAGCAACCAAAGGTTCTGTAGTGGCAACGATAAGAGCCACAGGTAGAAGAGGCATTCCTGTCTACTACTACTTCAGCAATGATACCCCAAAGAGCTACTTTCAAATAGATAAAGTGTCTGGTGATATCACATTGACACAAGATCCTTCAAGTTTTGGTAATGGCATCAGCATAGATGCAATTATCCTTGGTGTGGATGCTGAGGACCCATATCTCAACTCTACGGTAGACATTACGCTGAAAGTGCCACAGAATCTGAAACAATCGATTTCAAGTGGAATGCCATCATCTACCATCACCATAGCAGCTGCAGTGGCATCATCAGTGGCACTGGTGGTGATCTCCGTGTTTGCACTCATTTTTGTTGTCTCGTGTACAGTGAGGGCCAGGAGGAAGAGAAAGAGCAGTTTGGCTATAACTACACCTGATGGGAGTGGCCACCTTCCACCAGAGCAGGTTCAATGTGAGCAGCAGGTCAGCACGACAGACCAGCAACGTGAAAGCATTCCGGTGACAATCTCCCCGGAACGGATCAAACCTTGTGAGTTCATCTATGCCGACTCGCTCCAAGTGAACAATTCCAATCGTCAGAGCCCAAGTAACAGCAAACTTCAGTCTGCTATTCGGAGCACATCAGACCTTGCCAGCACCATTGGCACGGAGATGCTTACGGACCCAGAAGAGAGAGAGCCGTACATGAGCGAGCAGCTGGCGGCTATCTATGCTGCCAATGCCCAACTCCTCCAGGCAGGGGGGTCACAGGACAGCATTCACATGTTTGGATCTGAGGGCGGGTTTGAAGTAGATGAAGTTGACATTGATAGGTCGTATCTCGATGATGATGAAAATGATGACACCGACTCTTCCCATAATCATTCGCAAATAAGTACGCAACATTCAGGTCTACCACCACTTATGGAACAATCAGCCATGCAAGTGCCAGTGTTAACGTACTCACATGGCGAGAGCCCCAAATCAGGACGTTTGCATCCTTTACAGCATTCCATTAAGCATGGTTCCCAACCGGTACTTGCCAGGCAGCAATGGCCACATCCTTATCCGGACCAATCACATGCTTCTCACAGCCACAGCCACAGCTGTGATGCGTATGACAGTCCATATAAGGCTAGGTACACGTCATCCCTGACTGTTGATCACTTGCAGCTTTACGATAGAACGTCAACACCACTGCACAATTATAAAAACGGAAGCAATCGTGACCACATATCCTTCTCACAAGAACGGTTTATACCAAGTCAGGTTCCGACTGTAGGAATATCCAATTGCATGAATTACTCTCACACCCTTCGTACTAATCTGATGGGTTCTCGTAATGACATCCACTTGGCCACCCCACCTTCTGCTTCTCCTACAGATGATGGCACTTTTAGCAGTATCATTACTCCACAAAGGGTCCCAGAGCGCTACCTCTCCAATTCCTCACTCAGCAGTACTCATTTGAGCTAGCTAGACCTTTTGTTCAAAGCCATACGTTATCACTTCTGTTTAGTACATAGTTATTTGTGCATTTATGTCTACTAACTGTAAACTACAGTGTACAGGTTATTCTCCAATAGAAAGTGCATCATATTATTGCGTACACAGTGATTTTATAACCGTTCACCTCATCGCAATTATGTAAGGTAGTGACAGCAGCAGCATGTAAGTCATGGTTCCTGAAATGACTTCATAGCCACAGCAGTGATAACTATGAGGTACTAATACGGCCAACCCAAAAGGCCGTTTGCTATAGGCTACAAGTTAATTTAATGTGATTTTTAATTATATAAGGAACCAATTGAGCAAAAAGTAAGGAAACAAGTGATTACGGATATTATGGTTTATATTTTAATTAAATTTAAATTTGCTTGCCTGCATTTACAATTCGTGCATCTAGCTCTTTTAGACTAAGTTTAAGTATCTGAAATCTGAATCGAGTTACGTACTTCTAATTCCACTCATGCGCACTACACCGGCGTGGATATCAAAATCCATACCGTTTTCAACGGCGCGGAGCGGAGTTCGAAAGAAAAAATATATAACGATTAAAAAAATTATAGTATACAAAAAGTGTATAAAAAATTAATGATATACTGGCTGGGCGGGGAGCGTCGTCTGCTTTGTAGCGAGCCTTTTGGCACTGGCGAGCCTTATTATTCTCAGGATCAACTTTTTTAGCCGTTCCTGTCTTCTTTTCTTTCATGTGCTGTCACTCTCAGTCTCATCAAGCAAACTTTGCAGCCTTCTTAGCCCGATCTCTTCGTATTATATCGGCGTGACATTTTCAGACATTATATCAATAATGCTTATTTATAAGTGAGTTTATCTGTTTTATCGATGAGTTCACGTGAGTACATGTATATTTTCCGTGAGATATAAGAACAGCGTGAATAATTGAACTGTCAACTTATAGGATTATTACAGGTACATGCAAAACATAAAAACATTCAGTGGCTTAGGAACGTATTAAAGATTGGGTGAGGGGGCCGACTTCATAAAAAATTAGCTGGCGGAATTAAGGTCGCAGTCACAAGGGGGAAGGTGGGCGAGGGGTTCGGGATGTGCCCCTTCCCGAGGAAGCTTTTGAAGACTATCAAGAGGTTTGGTTAGCTGACTTATGAAACCTCACGGTCGCACATAGGTACATTTACACTGACGCTTCGAGAAACTGAAAGAACACACTTTCTCTATCAATACTACGTTTACATGACACAATCTGAAGTTTCCGTGCCAGGTACAGTACTCTTACGGTACGGCATGGTTCGGTTCGGTTAAAATTTGATGTGTGAACACTGTCGCTTGATTGTGGTAGTCTGGTAGATGTGAACATTAAATTATAAACCCAGGCCCCCCAACTGTATGATTGGGAGGCCCATGGCCCTACATGCTGCGCTCTCAAAAAATGGTTTATAATTATAAATAATTGTACATGTATATCAAAGGCATAAAAAAAATAATTTAAAAAAGTGATTCCACCCGGGATCTTGAGTGTGTTAGACTCACGTGATAACCGCTACACCATGGAATCATTGCTGCAATCATTCTGCAGAATACGTTAGATCATTAACGGACATGTAGTTGAGCGACCTTCGCGTTTTGGGGTATCAAGCCTATAGCTGGATTCGCATCAATCTGATAGCAGGTATGGGCTATCATCACATATAGCCCACATACGCTATCAGACGTGAAGGTCCGGCTACATCTGACTAGTAAAAAACAGCATGCACTTTGTTGAGCCAGTTATATAGTCATTTATAGATGAAAATCTAGCTCATCATTTTCCAAAAAGAGGAGTCAATGATGTTTTCAATGTGCTGATTACCGTTCTGCATGACTCAGCCTGGCTAATAACACTTTTTGAGTCAAGTTTTTCTTCATCTTGAAAAATAACAGGACTGGATGCATCAGTACATTTCTATCTCAGAGTCGTTAGCTGGTGTGCCTGCATGAAGGAATTTTAACGAGTAACTTGTGGCAGCAATTATTAACGTATTTAAAAACATGATTTGCCCCCTTTTAGTTATTCGAATTTCGATGAAGCATAAATTCAGCTTTGTACGTAATGGGAAGTCAACAAATATATGAATAATTAATTTGACGCGAAGAAACACTGCAGGCTGCAGAGTTGAGTATGCTGACTACTCGTCTTACATTGGCAAGATTCGTTCTTGGTAAATAGGTAGGCCTATATCTAGCGGCAGGGCCCAACCTATGGATGCCTATCTTGAAAGCTACTTGAACACTAGTCATTATTTCAATTTCAAGAGTGTTTTTGGGGGATTTGGGTGTTGTGAATGCAGAACCGAATGAAAAAGATGCTGTTCCTGCCAGCAGCGGACAACCACAAAAGTATACTGAAGCTAATCATAGTGTCATTAAAGTACTATTCAAAATTCCTCCAGTGTGAATGGTGCCATCTTCATCCCAGTTTAAAGAAGACACATTGGATGCAGAATGTGAAATGTTTTGCTACCCTTGGAAATTAATGGCCTACTGCTATCTGCTTATCCTAACTCTTCACAAGACAATTAACTGCAGTACTGTATCAGTATGGGATGGTGTCCAGCATAATCACCTTTCTGGATAGTCATTCTAGTTTTTCTGTGAATGAATCTATTTAATGCATCAAAAAAAAATTGGGCTATCAATGTTATAAGGCACTGAATAACTGTGTATTTCATCAAGCTGTGAGCATTAATTTTCTTTTGCTTGTCTGTAGAAGTACCACTAGGTATTATCTTTGCCCACACAACTCAGTTGAAATTAGAATGGTATCACTAAAGGCTGCCAATTCAAGAAAGTTGCTAAATAGGCAGTGGACAGTGAATGCCCAGCTGGACTTAGTCGGATTTTGATTTTAAAAATACTCTACTACCGACCATGCCCATGTAAGACATCAATAACATATTTTCATGTAAATGTAGACAAATTGTGCACAGTAAATTGTGTAAACCGAAAGATAAATACTAGTTAATTATTATTACTGTTACATCAAACTGTTCAAACATGTGGAATTATGCATGTATATCAGTGATTGGTTTCATTAAATCATGGGACTGGCTGACTCAAGTTGGTGCTTCCTAGTGAGAAGTCAGAGTAATAATGCTCAGGTGCTCTGTTTGTCCTGATGCTGCTCAAAGTGCTGTTATCAGTTGGTGTTAGGGAGTGAGGTGTAGCAGAGCGGGCACAGGTGTGCAGGTCAACATTGGAAGGGGGGCACCCAGCAGTATAGAAATGACTCAAGGGGTAAGGACGACTTGAGGCATATGATGAAACTGGGGCATTACAATTGTGCACCATAATGGCATTGCTACACATGGGAGTTGAGGAGTCCCTGATTGCTTGATAGCCTGGATACATGCTACTGCTAGCAATGCTTGCTGATCCACATCTGTAACCTTCCATATTATATCTGTGCTGTGCAGTGTCGACATGGTATTCTTGATCTTGCAAGCTGTGGGTACAGTATTGCTGTTTCCAATTGTGATGTTCTGCTAGCATAGGCTGAGAGGCATGTTGCTGCATTGTCAAGTTATATGTTCTGTCCATTGTATCTGCTGACTCTACATGTGGCTGTTTATTTGTAACTGATTTGGTAGCAGGTTGAACCGTGGTTCTGTTAAATTTATGTTGATAAGTCATGTCATTAAATGAACGATTGTTTTTGACAGAGTACTTTATGCCATCATCTGAATCAGCATCCTGATCTTCATCAAAAGACAAGTTATTAATATCAACTTCGTCAACTTCAATACCGCCTTCAGATCCAAACATGTGTACACTGTTCTGGGATCCAGTGTTCTGGAGTAGTTGGGCATTAGCTGCATATATGGCCATGAGTTGTGTCTTGGAGTATGGTCCTGTATCTCCACCGTCTACAATCATGTCTGTGCTGATGCTGCTGGCGAGATCTGATGTACTTTGAATACTCAACACTTTATCAGCTTTATTAGCTTGACCTAATTTTAGGGAGTCTTGCAGACCATTTATGTCTGGCCCAGAGGAAATGAAAAGTATATCATTGCACTGTACATCAGCTTTAGATTGTTCATAGTTTGCACACTGCAGTTCCAGTTGATTACAATGATTACTGGTGACAATAACCTTACCCTTCTTCCTTTGAATGCAGAACACTATGACGATAGTTGTACATATCACCAAAATTATCACTGTTGCTAATGTTGCTGCAATTGCGATGATTGTAACGGGAAATGAAGTATCAGAATGTGGTTGAGAAGCCTGGGTTGAATAGACTGATAGTAGTGTCTGAACTGTAAAAGATGAATCAAATACTACATGTTTGGATGTGGAAACTAATTGCATTGTCTGAGTTGGAAATATATCAATTCCTGTAGTAATACTGTCTTCAATGTTGGTCACAGTTGGTTGAAGGTGAAGTGATACTACGCTACTGCTGATGTACATTATTAATAGTGTGACATTGACTACCATGTAATCCCTCAAATATGGCTCTCCATCACTGGGGTTGTCCCTGGCCATCACCAACAACAAGAAGTTCTTTGCAACTGTTCTGTCCAATACTCCATTTACCAGTATGTCTCCACTAGTAGCATTCACTGTGAAGTTGTTCTGGTAAGGAAATGTTACGTTTGGAGGAGGCAGTTGATAGATCACCACTCCACTACCACCAACATCATTGTCTGATGCATGGACATGCAGCACCACAGTACCATTTCTGGTGTTGTAGGGAATATCAATAAAAGCAGCTTTTGTTCGAAAAACAGGAGGATGATTGACACCCACAACCGTGATATTGAATGTGAAATAGACTACATTGTTGGCTGGATCTGAAGCTTGGATGGTAATATAGTAACTGCCCTTAACCTTGCTGTCTAGTGGGTGCAACAATCTGAGCTGATATGAAGAACCAAGGTTCATAAGGTAAAAAGTGTCTGACACCAGTCCAGTGGTATTGTCCAATACCGTTACATTGGTGCTTAAATGGTAAGGGTCATTAATAATAACTGTGGCTACATCCGATGCCATTGAGTAATCCTCTCGAATCAACCCATTGTTGCTGAGGATGACCTGAATGCTTGGAGGTATTACAGTGATCTGCACACGTATCTGTGCACTCCCTACTAGGTTACATGCATCTGTACCAACAATTGCTATATTAATTTGGTGTGCTTGATTGTAGTCCAAGGTTTCAGTTAGGATAAGATTCCCACTCACACTGTTTAGTGCAAAAGGCCTGGAATTGCATTGTGTAGACTGAATAGTTTCACATATGTTTGCAATGGAGTAATATATAGGAGCTGTGGTTGGACTATTAAAGTGACGAGCTTTAACTGTGAGCACTACTGTATTCAATGGAGTACTCAGTGGGAGAGTAATCTGATACAATGGCATCTCAAATGCTGGTGCCTGTATACAGAAGTATTGAACAGTTAGGTAGACATTCTGATACCCTTTGGTAGTGTTTGGTCTTCCTTCTTGTGCAACTACTGTGAAATTGTATGATGCCTTTCTTCCAGGTTCAAGAGGTATAGTTGAGTTCAGTAGAACGCTGGTTATCATACCATAGCTATTTCGAGCTATGTCTAAATACAGATCAGAGTTTACAGCTGGATCATTGCTCAGAATAGAGTAGCCTTGTGTGCTGTTTTCACCTTCATCATTGTCTACAGCCAAGTCCATAGGCCATGATAGCAGAGTGCCTTCAAGCACAGAGATATGTACCTCACTTCTAGGAAATGTTGGTACCTCATCATCCAGGCCTTGAACACAAACTGATATACTAAAGAATGTGTATGGCAATGAAAGTACTGAAAAACGATAGATTACTGGTAGAATAGTATTTCCAAATACATTTAATGCCATGTTGTTTCGACTAAAGTTTGTATTGACTTTCAGGATCCCACCCTGAATAATAAAATACTTGCTGACACTGTTTGAAATGATGGATGGATCAGACGAGGTCATGGTAAATGATTTTCCACTTAAGTCTGGCCTTGCTCTAGAAGCATCGTAGATCACAGTAAATGGAGGACTGTATTCCAACACACAGGCAGTACAGTTGGATGAGCACAAACCGTTAGTGGTGGGCAATGAGAACAGTGTGATGATGCACAATGTTGTAAGGACAGCTGTTTTTTCATTCATTCTTGTCTGGAAAAGAAAGATTTAAATATATTTCTGCCATAAAGGTACATGTAACTACAGAAAAATTGAAATCGTATGGCACTCAGGCAGTACCAGGTAATGCCAGTTTTATCACCTGGCAAAAGTTCATAATGGAAGTCACAAAACTAGTAACTATTATTTATAGGAAGGTGGTTAGAAAGCAATGGCCTTGTACTCATCCCATGCATAAGAGAGACAGTGCTTGAGCAGAGTACAAAAAATGGACTTCAATTATGTAATTAGGTTCACCAGTTGGTGTGTTGCTGGGCATGTTGTTCAGCCAAAATTAGCAATCAGTGCTATGCAGTTAAAGACAGCACAAAGTGTTTATATCTCACAAATGCACACATGCAATAATAGTATAAATTAGAATGTATAAAAACTAATCATTGTGGTTGCCAGCCACATGCAACATTTTGCTGCATAAGCTGAAACAAATAGAAACACAAAAACATGTAAATCTTTACTTTCTCATTAGAAAATTAAATTTAGTACCAGCTTCATCTACAAATGTTGCTTAAAAGGCTCTTAATTGATATTGAATGCAGTAATGCAGTATACGTTCTGGGCAACCAGGATGTTGTGTAACAAACAGATATCAGTGTGTTGTGTGTGTGTGTGTGTGTGTGTGTGTGTGTGTGTGAGAGTGTGTGTGATGCAGGTATACAATCTCCTCTAAACCTGATAGCCAATATGTTTGTATCATGTTGGTGTCTAATAGTATACTGTAAATATTCTAAATTGACATGTATTGGGTGTGGTGTACAGTCTACCCTCAATATTGTCCTCCTCGATATTATCCTCCTCGAAATTTTCCTCCTCGATATTGTCCGGATTCGGTATTATCCTATAATACATTTGTCGCATCAATATTGTCTGGATTTCGTCATTATCCATATCTGGTTATAACGGGGGCTTTCAGACATTAGCAACTGTTGTCATGGCAACTGATTATATTACATATTTGGGGTGAGGTTGTTTAGATAACGATAAGGCTACACCACCACTGTCCTACAAATTTAACAGAGTATATAGCTATGCTAGAGAAGGGCTAGCCCTTTTAGAACAATCGAGCGGCTTGATTGTTGTTCAAGTGCTCACTGCACGTGTACACGGTACATGTACTGTGCTGTGAGTGTGCAATGGATTGTTGTTCAAATACAATAACCTATGCCATAGCGCACTCACTACAATCGAGCCGCTCCAACCATCATGCATTAATGTCGAGCCGCTTGATTGTTTTAAACTGCTCCAGCATACATGTACATAGTATAATTATATACATAAGTTGATAACATGTAATAGCCGTTCTGTTACTGCAAATGTCGACAAAGTCAAAGTGCGGAGCTCGCACTGAACATAGTAACAAAAATAAATTGGCTAGATGGTGGTGCTAGTCCTTCTGTGTAACCCAATACACTTGTATTCCATTGTGTAGAGAGCTGCATGATCTCATGAATAACGGAAGTGTAAACATAGTCACGTGTGCTAAATGCATAATGAATTAAATTATCTAGATCCACTGTCCTACTTTATTTGTACAAGGTGTGGCTACTAGTGCAGTGTATGTTGTGCATAAAATTTGTTGAATAAATTGCATTTCATTACATTGAATAATATCCAGTTAATTTAATTATAAAGTACATTGATTTGTAATCAATTTATACCCAGGGATTTCTTTTGAAACAAAGACGTTTTATTGTTACTGCATTTGCTGGCATGCAGTCTGAAAACAAAAATATATATATTTACTCCAATATACATGAGATCCTCTCTGTCTGGCAATGACCTCTTAGTATGAAATACCCAACTAGTTCATGCCTTCAGTACAGAGCTGTAGATAACTTTTTCAGTTTGGCTGGGCTATTGACAGGAGGTGATCTGGAGGGGGTATGCACTCTCATGTGGGACAGCAATGGAGCTTTGGAGTTTGGAAAACTTTACACAGTATTTGGATCTTACCTACAAATGTATCTATTATACTACACACAGTTCGCATTGCATTCTAAATTGCAATATGTATTCAACATCAGGCTTTGATACACAATGTAAGATATACAACCACTAGCGAATGAGCTGCAATGTCATTTATGCAAGGTCCCCCCCCCCCCCCCCCCCCAACCCATGGCCTTGCCTTATACCAATATCACTATTTGTTTTGGAGTTCTTCCACAAGGCCGAACTACAACTTTGTTATTTTCAAAGGATGCTTTTTAATAGCCCCTATGCTAAATGGGTTTCTGCTTACAATTCAAAGGCATTTTGGACAAAAGATGTGTCCTATAGCATTCATAACATTCACTTTATTTAAAAAATAAATAAAATCTTTATGTAAAATCTTTCCACAATAGCCATAGGAATATCCTGAAATGAGAAACGTTGATCATTAATCAATGTTTCATATCAAGCTTGAAATAGAATTTCTACTAAGCGTTCTTAAGGCAATGTGATGAATTGCAATGAAGAGTGGTAGAGCTTTCATACTTAACTGCAAGCACACACATGGACCAAGGCAATCACATTTAACCTTAATAGTAATTGGACCATTAATGTAGGGCAACATGTTGACTATTCAATTAATTAAGAAAGGAACATTCTAACTATGATGTCATA
>OX442429.1:2576962-2668763 GCA_949361645.1 Spongilla lacustris | reverse complement strand
AAGACGAACTATTACCATTTGATCAGACGAACGATCAAAACCCTGACCTCAGCGCGATTCTTACAGTCCTTCTGTCTGTTCATACCAAAAGCAACACGACCATGAAATAGCCCGCCTAAAATCTACAAATCACATGCACGGTTAGTTAACCACATTTCTAATTGGAGCACTTTTGTATCGTACTATACACAACCATTTGTACAGGGGTCCAATAGAGGTCTCCTGTGTAGGCATTCTACTGCTTCCACTGTAGCATTTACTGGGATCCGATTGATCATGACCAAAATCAACTGGCGACTTGGCATAGGCCATAGCCATGCACCATGGGCCCGGCCTACCGCTCACAAAATCTACCGCCGTATATACGGGTACACCAAGCAGAAATACATGTATATAGCTAACCTTTGACGTCCAGCAGCATTAATAGAAGCAAAGTAGCACTCCTTCCCAGACTTCGATGCCTACAGCGCATGTACACATCTTCCTCCTCAAGTGGGTCCGGGTACGGGTCTGGCCACTCGATGAATTAATCTGTGGTATACTTATGTAAACAGTGGGATTTTATGGAATGAAATATAAGCAGTAGTGCAGTATAATTATTCAAATATACTCTTATCGTATATTTTGAAGGTGTGCTTATATAAACGGTGACGTATTTGACACTTGCGGATTCTCAAATATACGCCGTCGTACACTTTAAATATACTACACAGGTTATATTTTGCGCATTCCTCAAATATACGTATAAATATACACTATCGTATAACTAACTTTTTGCACAGTGTACATGTGTATCGGACAGAATCCGCTAGCGGATTCTGTCCGGGGGGACAGAATCAGCTAGCAGATTTTATCCGGGGGGACATAATCCGCTAGCGGATTCTGTCCGGGGGGACAATAATTGGGGGGGGGGGGGGGGGGGGGGGGGGGGGGGGGGGACAAAATCCGCTATGACACCGGTTACCACGCGCGTGAATAATTAATGGTTGTACGTACGGTAGCCTGTATAAGACGCCGGTGTCACGAAATAGTTTATCGGATGTTCTACTCCGGAATCCTGTCATAGATTATTCCGGAATAGATCATCCTCCCTTGGAATAGACTATCAACCCCATTCATGTGATAGATTATTCCGGAATAGATCATCCTCCCTTGAAATAGACTATCACTCCCATTCAAGTGTTTTGAATAGACTCTTTCACGAGCACGATGAATAGCGGCATAGAACTGAGCACTGCACCTAGCTCTGAGATAGGGGTCGTGCTATATAAACTAAAAATGTTCATATCTTTTTGAAGTGACTGAAATAGAGATTGCTGTTACATTTCTAACGCACGCGGTGCACTGATGGAAACTGAAGAATACAATGATATAGTGCGGTTCCTTGAGAGCAAAGGTGATAAGCAAAGAATGCCAAAGATCTTGGCCTCGAGGTGTGGAAGAGTCCAAAGACAAAGAGGCTAAAAGGGCATATCGTCAAAAATGTGAAAGCTTCGCTACCCATGACGGTTTTTTTTTCAAACTTAAAAGGCGCAAATAACCTGAAACTGGAGCATTGGTGTCTACACGGGCTACCGGTGCGCGCGTGCGGGACGAGCCCCAGGATGAACGATACAAGGTGGTAGAAATCGACGAAAAGATGCGGGTGCTTGAAAGTGTCCATAAAGATCCGGCAGGGGCTAGGGGGTCACTTTGAACTTCATAAAACGTAAGCTAGGCTAATGGTAATTAAACTGTAATTGAATCGTATACTCTTATTCATTTACAGGCAAGTTAAGAGAAGATAGCCGAGCGGTACTATTGGAAAGGAATGACTAAGGATGTAGCAGAATATTGCAGTACTAGCCTAGTGTGTCAAAGGAGGAACAAAATGCCCAAGAAGACTGCAAGCCTACATCCGGTTGGTGTTCCTAATCAAGCGTTTGCACAATGGGGTATGGACCTAGTAGGTCCATTGTCAGGTGCAGTTGTCTGTTCAGTATCTAATGGTGCTGACAGAATATCTAACCAAATGGCCAGAGGTATATTGCATACCTAATAAGGAGGCAATAACTGTGTCTAGGTGTCTGAAGAAGCTAGTAGGAAGGTTTGGGGTACCAGAAATAATCATATCAGACTGGGGACGAGAGTTTTGCAATGAGCTCAATGATAATTTTTGCAGTAGCTTAGGTATTGCGAGAAACATCTGCACAGCATATCATCCCCAAAGCAATGGCTTCACAGAGCGATTTAACCTAAATCTTAAGTATAAGTACTCAGAAGGTGGAAAGCTAAATTGGGAGGATGATTTAGACCTTTTTTGGCTTGGTTATCGCTCATCCATACAATCATCTTCATTGTATTCTTCATCTGAACTTGTTTATGGTGTGAAAGCAAGGCTACCCATTGAATTAGATCTTCCACCACATAAATGTCAAGCTGATAAAAAAGATGATAACTCCAAATAATAATTGTTAATGTAAAGGTAATTTCAGAGTCCTATCTATATAGTTATAAATTATATTAATACATATACACTACCCCTACACTAGCTATCGTTTCCCCACTTCTCTGCCAGCCTCTTCTGTGCTCTTGGGACCGTATCGCCTAGCCTTGCGGAGGGAGGATTTAGACAAAGGTGGGCAAACTGTTTCAGAGGCCTGCGATTTTTTGAAGAAATGATTCGCGGCACCTTCCACAGTAGAATCCGAGTGATGTCGCTCTTCCACGGCGGTAATCGGCTTGTCAAAATCGACAATGCTTTTCTGCCCTTCCGAGCTCAACCCTTCATCTTTGTCCCCACATATATCTAACCCTTCCAGATCGATGTGAAAATTGCCTGCATTCAAGATGGATTCTAAAGCTTTATACGTTTCCCACTTACGAAAGAAAGCTTCTTTCGCTCTCTTTTTGGCCCCTGAAGATGAGGCAAGTGAAAAGTAGAGCACCTGTTCTTCTTCTGCTCGTCGCAAGGCTCGCTGTGCTGCAATTTGAATTGCGCGCTCTTTTGGCTCATCCGAAAGCCAGGCTGTTCCCGAATCAGCAAAATCAGGGTCATGTAATCCTCTTCATCAACATCAGAACAGCCGGAGTAATCCCAGAAATCGACCACCTCGTCATATTCAACTACCCCAAAATCGTATTCATCGTCGTCTTAATCGTCACAAGCCGCCATTTTTAATTCTATGGAAAAGTTAATGGTGAACTCAAAGTGGCTAGGTGAAAAACGTAGTGATGCTTGTGAAAATATTCACATACCACAGGCCACCCAAAAAAGGCAGTACACTGAAAAGAAAACATTGCAGGCAAGAAGAGTTTGTAGTAAGAGACGAAGTCTGGTATGCTAATTCCAGATGAGATATAAGAAAGGGTGACAAACTATCCACCAAAAGGCTAGGGCCTGTATTTGTTGCCGAAACATGTGGGAAAAACACATATAAACTTATTGGTCTTAAAAGGAAGTTTCATTCTGATCAATTAGTGAAGGTGAAGAGAGCTATCACTGGTGACATGGTACCATCAGCTAAGACAGAGGTTGGCATGTGTGATGGTGCCAGCACTCAGATGAAAATGGCTCTATACAGAAAGTGAAGATAACCAGGACTACTGATGTGACACCTGATTGTGAAAGTGCCCAAGAGTCAGCAAAAATAAATAAATCACTACTAATCAGGACCCACGGTAGTGGGTCTTATGTAGGATTGGCTTCGTGGGCGTGGTTTTCGATCGAGCGTTTTAAAACGGTAACGAAGCGTTGCCTTTACTCGCCAGCTCGCATATAATCCATCACAAACATGACAGATACGCGCATATAACGTGAGCTTCGCTAAACGGTGCCGTTTACTTGGAGTGACAAGTCGGTACCAAAATTCCGCCATTTAATTATTGTTCTCCTCCGTTCATCACGTATAACTCGCGACAGGAACGTCGTAAGAAGGCGAGATTAGCTTCAAAAAGTAGCATTTTATTTCCAAACGTGCCCTTTCATAAAATAAGACCTACAGTTGTTAGCTGGTGATGAAATGCCGTGAAATGACACAAGCAGGTGTAATTCATTATCGGTGGAAAATCTCGGTTGCTAGCAGTGGTAATATGACGTCACACACGCGTCTTAATTTTCTGTTGCCAGGCTACGCAAAATGAACGTATAGACCCCTTTCATATGACGTCAAAAATCACATGAAATAATAATTTAATGAAGTTCTCATTCATTTCAATGCTGTCCGCCATCTTGGTGCTCAAGTTACTATAGAACGGTATGGGTTTTTTTTAATTGTTTATGACTGTTTTGGGTCTCGTAATACTTTTATATTCCTACCATGGAATAACGTCAGTGCCCACTGTAAAAAAATAAAACCAAGCTCATAATCACTTACTGTGAACGTACAGTAATAACCAAAAGCTTTGTTTCGCCCGTACCGTCCTAAAGTAACTTGTGCACCAAGATGGCGGACAACAAATAATTTTAATTTCAATGAAGTCATTGCTCACGCGATGAAAAGGGTCTATACGCAGCTGCAGACACGTTTACAACAGGCGGTTCTAATTCAGGAAAGGTGACCAAGCCAAAAAAACGGCTCGTTAACAAGGAGATATAGGTAGGCCTATCAATAAAATTAAAAAGAGACCCATATACTCAGATTTAATACCCGATAGTCATACTGATACGAGGAATCTAAGCGTCCTATGCATTGCAACGAATACACTAACATATTATATTGACTGAACTCCTGGCAGAGAAAAAAATAATTAGGCGAACAAGTAAATCAAAAACTTCTCTATCGAGAAAGTGATTGGTGGGATGTAGGATTGGTGGTGCAAAAAGCAAGGAAACAAGGTGCAGTATGTTTAAAGTGAGGTTTGGTAGGATCCTACAACTATAGCAGTCCTACATTTGCAAATAGGCTTCTTCATTTGCAAATTCAGGACTGTGAGTTGTAGGATCCTACCAAACCTCACTTTAACATACTGTACCTTGTTTCCTTGCTTTTTGCACCACCAATCCTACATCCCACCAATCACTTTCTCGATAGAGAAGTTCTTGACTTACTTGTTATATAAGGGATTTAAGATTACAAAAGGGAAGAGGACTAAGGCTGGCGATGTGACACTATTAACAAAGCCCTGTGTCAGAGTGTGATGGTATTCTACAGCCAGTAATTGAAGAGGTTGCTGCTACAATTGAGGGATCTGACAAGGGAGAAAACTGCTCTGGGAGGGCCAAGACCAGTGATGTGGCACCAACAACAAAGCTGGAGGGTAGCATGTCTAATTGTACTCAACAGTCAGCAGATGGAGAGGTGGTGGTTGTAAGAGGACAATCAATTCACGAAAGAATGGAAAGTAATGCTAAAGGGCAGATTGCTAAATGTAATGAAATGGTGTCGTTCAAGATAGGAGATCAAGTATTGTACAGCCTATCACATGGAAGCAACAGAAAGGATTCCAAACAGTATGGTCCTTCTGTGATATCTCAGATATGTGGAGGTAACATGTACTTACTTGCTGGTCTTAAAAGAGGAAGTATCACAGCAACCAACTTGAAAAAGTAAACATGATAACATCTCAAGTCAATAAAGTATGTGCCATCCAGGTCATACATGCACAAATTGCAAAGATACTACGCTGCTGTCAACCAAACAAATTGATGTTGTATCAGATGCAAGTCCAGCAAATTGTCAGTGGAATTCTTTTAACACAATCACACAAAGAAGTACTGAAGTCTCCAAATCAGTGGCTTGACGATGACATAATTAATGCAGCGCAGTACTTGTTTTAAAGAAACAAAACCCATCTATTGATGGATTTCAGTCTACTATTCTGTCTTTTAAATTTCAAATGGTGCCTAAAAGAACACCCTTTATTCAGATATTGAACATTATCAACAATCATTGGATAACAATATCTACCATTGGTGTACCACCATCTACTGTCAAAGTGTATGATAGCAACCATGGAAAACTGCCGCATCATGAGCAAAAGTTAGTGGCAGATATTTTGCAGTCTTGTCAACCTGATATTGTAATCCATTACATTGATGTCCAAAAACAAGCTAATACAAGTGATTGCAGCTTGTTCTCAATAGCATTTGCAACCACTATAAATTTTGGTCTATATATAGATCCTGCCATGATATATTTTGATCAGGAAAAAATGAGGCAGCACGTTATCAACTGCTTTGAAATTGGACATGTGTCATTGCGCCCAACCCTTGGTCACCGAAACCCACAGCAACACACCACAGAAACCATTTCTATTTATTGTATTTGCCGTCTTATCGCTGAAGGCACCATGTTTCTCCTGTAAAAAATGGTTTCACAAGTCCTGTGTGTCTGTTCCCTCGAAATTCATTCATAACAAAAAAACTTGTCTGGTACTGTCAGTCGTGTGCTGGTAATTGTTAGGATATACCATGATAACATTCTTATAGTGTTGTAATTGTTTCAGGTCTTCAGTGATGGTGTAGTTTTTGTTTTCAACCGGGTATAAGTCCTGTTGAACAGCTTGGTATAAGTCGCGCTCAACAAGCGGGTAAGTCCCGCGTTGAACAGCCGGGTAAACTATACTGTCCCGACTCCCGTTAAACAACCGGAGAACCCATTGAACAACCGGGTAAGTCCCGTTGAACAACCGGGTAACCTATATTGTCCCGTTAGACAACCGGATAGTTATAACGCAACCGGGTACCCGGTTGAATAACAGGGTACCCGGTTGATCAACCGGCGTCCCGTTGATCAACGGGACAAATTGATCATCGGTACGGAACAAAGATAAGCGTACGGTACGCGTACGTGTACATCTACATGTATGACATGTCATTGATTTACATTGCACGCTTTATATACATGTACTTCATCCTTATTTTTTACATGTATATGACCCTCTTTGTCCTACAAATGTGGCTAATTAATCATGTCCTGCACAAATTTAATCAGCCTTTGCTACATGTAGCTCTTTCAGGATTGTCTTCCGTCATATAATTATAAATTGCGATGAACTAAATCAACGATTGTAATTCAAAGTACACATGCATGGAAGCGTGTCAAGTTACGTTTAAAAAGAATTAGTTTCAACATATCATGAACTCGTTGAGGGTTGAAGGCGTGTTTTGGAGGATTGTTAATCAAATAGACCCTGATTTTATGACGGCACAGTATTCCTATGATCCATGCAAGCGCACAGCAAGTGCAACGAAAAATGAAAACAGCAGGCCCGGAGCTTTTATAAATCCTTGCATGCCGTTGCTAAAGGAGTGACTTCCGTTGGTGTTCTTGAGTCCAAAGGAACTTGTTCTTTAAACCAAAAGGTTTGTAGCTTATATAGCTTGATTCTTCATACACTATTTCAACATCTTGTTTTGTACACTGCATATGGCATGCATGCTGCATAAGAACCAAGCACCTGCACAATTTGCAATGAACTATACATTCATCTGCTTTAAACAGTATACGTGCATGCACTGTTAATATGTATATATACCTTCTTCAAAGTTATCATATAGATCCTGATTCACAATGACAAAAGCGTCCTTAAGTTATGACTTACATGTAGTCCAAAGAGATTTCTATGATCACTGCATAATAATGAACCTTGCTGAAAATCAATCATTTTTGTCTTATAGTGTAATGCATCATATAAGAGCCACCATGCATGGCTAGCATCGAATTCATTCTCACCTTCTATAGCAATGAACTAGCACCAGGCCAGGCCTCCATAGGTATAGAAGGTTTGGTGAATAGAATAGCCGGCTAAGAGCTCAGTGTTTCTATATATATAAGCGCATGCAAGCATGGAGTGTATACAATTCAACTTTATTTTTTGATCTGCATGAGGTAGAGCACTATACATGCATGTCTAGTGGATGCTGTTGCATGTGTTTCTCTTAATATCTTTACCATATTAATTGGTGGAACCTGAATGTATTATCAGCAGTGCATCCTCGCGCATAATTGCCGGGTCATGCATATGAGTATGTATGCTTATATACATTTACTGCGCGGCTGCATATACATGTAGAAATGGGTCCTAAACAAACGTCTTAAGGGAAGGAACGGTTTCCTGCACGTTGATATACCCGGACCACTTTTGGCAACCCGGACCAATTTTGGCAGCCAAAAGTGGTCCGCCCGGACCACTTTTTGCCCGGACCAATTTTCGCGTGACAGGTCCGTATATCTATACCGCATGTAAAATTATTATTATAACCATCTCTCTTACTCACTGTGAATAAAAGATGAAACGCGCAGGATTTACCGGCTGGGGATCGCGACTACTCCAAAAAGGCGGTTAGATATTGTAATCGTTTCATTCTTGATTGTTGCATGCAAGCGAGCGCGTTGGTAGCTAATTTACGCACATATAGCTATAAGCTGTAATCTCATTGTAATTGAAGACGGTTAGGGGCCCGGGGAAGGGGGAGGGGTTTGGGGGCCAAGCTTGGCCCCTCCCCCCCCCCTCGGCCCGCCTATGTTAATATCATCTCCATATCTGTACGACTGTACCATTGCACATCCGTGAACGGAAATGGCAGCAGGGAGCCTCCTTATAGTGGTGCTGATAGCAGTTACAGTATTGATCGAGCAAAGAAGCGCGGATGACGATGCGTACACTCGCTACAAGGACGTTTCGTCGGATATAGTCATCATTGGTGCTGTCCTTCCCATACACACATCGCTGAACGGTGCGTGTGGTCCAATCAATAGCCTTGGGATAATATATTCGGAAGCTATAGCGTACGTTATCGAGAAGATAAACAACAGGTCAGACTTCATTCCCGGAGTGACTCTTGCATTTGAAATCCACGACTCGTGTTCCTCAGTCAACCATGCCTTGGATGAAGCGCTCGACCTTCTCACCGTTAAGACGCCACAGAACGGATTCGGCATTTCTGCGATGATTGGCGAATTCTCAAGCGCCGTTACGATTCCGATGGCCAACCTGCTAGATTTGTTCCGTATTCCTCTCGTATCCTTCTCCGCCACCGATCCCAGGTTGAGCGACAAAACTCAGTTCGGCTATTTTCTTCGCACAGTCCCTTCGGACTCCTACGAAGCTATAGCCTTGACCGATATTATCAATTACTTTAAATGGACGTACGTTGCGGTTGTCAACTCAGGTGACGTGTACGGGAGGGACATAATGGCGCAGTTTATCAGCAATTACAAGAACGACACCGCCGGGCGCTGTATAGCTGGTGACCCAATCGAGATACCCTACCCAGGGGCAACGACGCACGACTATGACGCAGCCGTGGACAAGCTGATGGCACCTTTCGTGATAAACGCCACGGTTGTAGTGGTCTTTGCGCAGCTGGAGACAGTGAATGGACTTCTAGATGCCATTGAGAGGAGAAAAACGATGAACAGCACTTTTACTAAGGAGTTCATATGGGTCGGAACCGATGTGTGGACAGACCAATTGAACATTGAGCGTCGAAATACGGCGCGCAATATTATAGGCGTAGTTTCCGAGGAGATAGACAACGATGGCTTCAACGCATATTTCACAAGCCTACACATCAGTAATCACACGGACAACCCGTGGTTCGGGGAGTTCTGGGAGGCTCACTTCAATTGTTCGCTCAATGGAACAAATGCTTCATCTACTCAGTGCAATACTGTTATTCAGAGCCTAGCAACCGGTTATAATGAGGATATTCTTTACTTGGCTCACACTTTTGATGCGGCTTACACTATTGCCTATGGCGTACGTGATTTTCAAAAGCACGTGTGTAACGGAAGCGTAGGGCTTTGCAGTGCTGCACTATCCAAAGGCAGATTTAATGTTGTTACCTTGGACGGAAGCCGTTTCTTCCAATACCTTCTCAACGTTACCTTCGCAAGAGATACGGAGGGTTCTGTCAGCTTCGACCGAAATGGTGACATTGTTCCAGCTGAATATACGGTCGAAAGTTTACAAGTGAATGTGGTCAGCCCAGTTGGAGAGTGGGTAAATGGTGAATTTCCAGCTCTGAATATCTCCGCACCTGTTGTTTGGAATCAGTTAAACGGAACTATTCGATCGTTTTGCAGTGACCCGTGCTACAGCGGACAGTACCCAGTACCAATAGCGGGGCAAAGCAGCTGTTGTTGGACGTGCAGTGAGTGTACTGCAGGGAACAATCCTTACAGCGATGGTAAGACTTGCAAGTACTGTGCACTGGGTAGTAAGACAAATAGCAAAAAGGACGGCTGCGCTCCAATAGTGGTTATCTACAACTATTTTACCAACCCATGGGCCGTTATTTCCGTGGTAATAGCGGCCTTCGGAATCGTGACGGCAACAATTGTGGGTTGTATCATGCTCATTAACATCAACCACAAGGTGGTGATGGCCTCCAGTCGAGAGCTTACGGTCTTTCTGTTTGTTGGAATATTCTTATGCTACTCTATGCCATTCTTCTTCATCGCCACGCCGTCTCCCGCATTTTGTGCAATAAGACGCTTTGGAGTCGGCTTCAGTTTTTCTGCCTGCTTCATCCCGATATTGGTGAGGGTAATCAGGATACACAGGATATTCAACAGGGAAGTTTCCACGAAACCTCCTAGATTTACTAACGCTTTGAGTCAGGTGATCTTCGCATCACTTCTTCTATTCGTCCAGGTTGTCATATTAACGGTATGGCTAGCACTAGAGCGCCCTAACATCCAGTACATTTACAGCTTTCAAAGTGGCGAGATTAAGTGCAGTGAAAATCCATACATTGGCCTATCTGTGACTTTGAGCTATAATGCTTTCATACTGGTCCTCACCATGTACTTTGCATTTAGAGCAAGGAAAGTCCCTCAAAGCTTCAATGAAACCAAGTTCATCAGCCTCACAGCTTGCATCCTTATCGTCATCTGGATCGCATTCCTTCCTATCTATTTTGGGACTGTAGCACTCGGTGCTATATTTCAGACTGGCTCGCAGGTGCTAGCCATTGTTCTCAGTGCTACCACGGTTCTTGGATGCTTTCTGATTCCAAAGGTGTACATCATGGTATCAAACAAGTGGAAGGAATATCACGTGAGCACCGAGGTTACACCACAAATGTCCAAGCGCAAGTTGGTAATCAACAATCTGCATGCACAAACAGATTCTGGACTTCCTTCAAGCTCATCAACGTCGCTTCATTCATCTGAACCAAAGCAAGCAGATGGTATTACCTGATAAGCAAACAAGCCAGTGTGTAATACGCATGAGATTTAAAATAAAATCCATGACTGATTAGTTGCTCTAAATGTCTATTGTCTTTAGTTGTGTATAGTGTATAGGAGTCAGAACATTATGGAGGATTCCAAAAAAATTAAATCGTGAACTCAAGGCCTACAAGTCAAATAAACATTCACATACATTAACCAAATTAAGTACACGACTTTGAAAACTGGATTTTATTACACTGTACACACTATACCACTATGCTACAGATACTACACATGAAACAGGGTACAGTTTACTCCGGCCACCCTTTCCAAAAACAAAGTGCATTACACAAGCCTACGCACACAAGTATGTCATCGGTCGTTTTAACACACACAAATCAGTAGCACCATGATACAAAAAAGGATCTCACAAAACACAGAAGATGACACGACCACACAAAAAAGAGTACCTTTACAGTTCACAATAGCATGCATACCCTCTAAATTTGAGTTGCGTGAGCATGTGTACCATTAAGAAACAGAGGTGATACCACTGATGGGCCTCATCTGAGACAACACCTTGTCCAGCCACATGAGTGGACCGTGGAGATGCATCTCTATCCAGCAAGGGGTGCTGGTAACGTCCTGACGATGATACTCGGCACCCCATCCCTTCACGAAGCTCATGCGAATGGTGCACATTTTGGTCAGCTCGTACACAGCCTCAAATCCCAGGTTAACAGACTGTGCCAACAGTTGGGCGAACTCCTGGTTATTAAATATCTTGAGGCTGCACGCTGGAGGGATCTTGCATACAGTGGTTGGGTGGAACCCATGGGCGTGGTTGCAGTTCCGGCTTTGGACAAATATGGCACTTTCACTGAGGCATTCAGCAAAGACCTCGCCCCCTACGTAGAACAGGTGTACACCTTTGCCGATGTGCCTGCGTGTATTTTCGATGGTAGAGTTGCGATTGACATTAGAGAGCAGGCCGAGGCAGAACCTGTCGGCACTTGTGGAAGGGTCTGTAAAGCCATCCACTACCACATGGGACTGGTTAGCATGGAAGGCCTCCCCAACACGATTATTGAGTTCATAGTACGAAATGGAACACCAAAATGGTGGCTCTTGGTACTTCACTTGTACAGATGTACCATCTGAATGGAAATACTGATTATAAAATTCCTATCTTACACACATATGTACAATAAAATAATCATTATCATTGATACAGTTCTGTGGTTAGTCTACCACATGTACATGCCCTACTCCTGACAGCACTGGCCATGGACTTCAATTCCACCATAATGAATAATATTAAACTCATGTACATGATAATGTCAGCTACGAATGAACCTCTTGAACACCCTAAGCAAAACTTTCAAGTGTATCAGGGAGTACATGTACTTCATATTCCAATTTGACAATAATTTAGCACCGCATGCAAAAACTAAAATCGTATTTCAATTCTATGTGTAATGTACCTCTAACGCCACAAAATCTCCTTTTCAGCAAAACAAATGTTTCTTTGTTAGTTTGCTTTTCAAAAATGTAATCATCTGGATAAATATCCGTGCCACAAATAAGATTCCAAAAACTTTAGGTAGTACTATTAGATAGCCAAGGTAGCACCATTAATCTTTTTCATCCCTGATTTCATTGGCATGTCATAAAGAAGCATAGAAATGTCCCATTGAAAAAAAAAACCCGCACCCACCATACCCTCAATTGTGAACATTTATATATTGTAGTTTGCTGTACAATTTGAGATGTGCATTACAACTAGTTTAGTGTAACAGTATAATGGTATTATACAAGCAATGCACGATCAAAGTTAAATCAAGTCCCTCTATAATCAAAAGAATGTTCAACTCACAGTTAGTTTATACTTACTGCAGACACTGTTCGATTTAGTATTAAAACTATTGAAGCCATTTTTCAGTAACAAGCTCAATAATGCTCTGCTTCAAATTTCATACACACAATTTTTCTCTTGTGAAAATCAATTTAACGCTACATTTATTTTTGCTGCTGTGAGTACACCTACAAGGTTAGATATCTTAGCACACCTCCAGATACAACAGTTGAAAATTTGGAATGTAGATCTATACTGAGATGTCCTGTAGCTATTTATTTGTGCTGTCTGTTGATTTCTGTGGTGAACAGTCAAGCACAAGTATGCCACTTGTCACAACCTCTTGGACATGGTTTGCCTAAATCACTGATGCGAAATCGAGTAGGAAAATGTGCATGTACTTTGCACAGCTATATCCCCATAACCGATTATATTTAAATCAAGATCTGAACAAATCAATAGCAATAGGCTCCTATTTATACACCACTTTTGGCAGTCATACCAGTTGGAAATATGCGGATATCTAACCCAGCTGGTTATTGGACTTACATATACATGTAGCATCAAAATTGATTTTAATAGACAGACACAATGAGGGAACAATTGTTGAAGATTTAAATAAATAAATAAAATTACGGCACCTTTATTTGTCATCAGTACAAACCAACAGTATACTTAACATGACGAGCACACATAAGCATGGTCTAATTTACAACATTGGCATTCCTCCCTATGCAAATAGGACACTACTGTCCAGCAAAATCACGTACATGTAACAACATACATGCACTGCAACCATGCAACATGATTTGCAAAGATACATTGATTTGTATAAAGTACAATTTGTATATTATAACCCCACTGGGGTGATTTACATATACATGTATATATCCATGCCACAAACCTGGTGTTGGTGAGATGGCTGAAGGTGGTTCTGCAAAGAAAATAGGATTTTAAATTTGCATGTGCCAAGTGTTTACACCTGGCACATAAACCACAAGTGACACTATATACAGGATAATCATACACACACCACAAACACAAACTGACTAACATAACAATCTTGAGAGGTATGCATAAAAGACCCACTCTATGAATGTGTTAAATGGGTCAGGCACCACAGGATAGGTATACATGTACATGTACCACAAGTAGTGTATGCAGAAACTTATAAGGTCTTACCACTAGCTGCCATAGATAATGGAATTACTGGATTGGCAACGCTACGCGTATTGCATAATGATGTCACGCTATACGCTTGACACGGTTACACCCTTTTCTTGAACTCGGGTTTCTTATCTTTCTGAAGGTTCCCATTGGTGTCTGTTAGTTTTGATTGTCGAAAGTCCTATTCAGCTTACTTATCTCATTTTTTGTGTCCAATTCTTAACCTTTTCATTACCACATGTAATTTATGGCGTGTAAGAGTGGTTTGGGGGTTTTAGTAGCAATACTCTGTTGGTAAGATTCTGAAGCAAAACAAAAGTTGCTTGTGGTGCTGTCTCATGCTACATGTGTTGTAGGCATGTTTTGAAGCTTAAAAAATACGTAGGTTGCTATTATGAGGTAGATTGTGTGTGTGTGTGTGTGTGTGTGTGTGTGTGTGTGTGTGTGCATGTGTGTGTGCATGTGTGTGGGTGTGTGGGGGGGGGGGTTAGCTTCTAACAGGAACGATGTGTAGCATTAACCTCCTATTTTCATGTTTGGCTATAAGCTTTGTGTGTCGTGAAGTGGTTAGATGGCTGGAAAAATGTTCCCGTCTTGGCAACATGCCAAGAAAAATGAAAGGCTCTGACGAGTCTTGTTCATCAAGTAACAACGAGTAGAGCGGCCTAAAAAAACATCTAAAGAATGTTTTGAAACCAGCAAGCTTTATTCACCTCCCTCAAAAGCTTTCTTAGATCATTCCGAAGTTCCCTGGAGCAAGGGATCTTCAAGTATAATATTACGTGACCATGTCGAGCATTGAACAAATTTTTCACGAGTGTTGACAATCCAGTAATTCCATAATCTATGGTTTGCCAACCACTATTTGCTCAAGGCTGTGCTCCAGTGCACTGTGCAATTCTGGTACATTCATACAACACTGGTATATTTATGTGACGCTCAAAGCCATATGGTGTTGGCACAGGCATATCCTCATCATACGATGTTGGCACAGGTGCACAATACTGGTTTTGGTACAGACATACTTTTTGTTTTGGTTCACCATAATATAATGAAGTGGCTAGGTTCCTGCATGTACACGTTACATGTATAAGCATTTGAGTAACACGGGAAACTCATCAACCAACGGTGGCGCCCTTTGGTATTTTAACATCACAAAAATATCCTAAATGGGAATTCATGAAGGGAGCAGAATACAAACACAACTCGTAACTAATAAATCCTTGCTAGTTACATACATGAAAACATATACTGGACTCGCACTAGTAACAGGACCAGGTTATATGTGTATACAATTAACTTGCAAGCTGCGACTGATCTGAACGTAAGTGCTCCCTCTACCCCCCCCCCCCCCCCCCACAATTCAAATTGCACATTAATAAGATAGTTGGACCAAATATTACCCCTGTATATGAAAACACGTAACATTAATACAGCAGTCTAAATGTACATGTACAGGGGTAAAAAGATGCATACACCAGGCCTGTACGTAGGGAGGATGCATAGGGTGCTGCTGCTTCTGCACCATCCTGCCAGACTTGAAGGGGCATGCATGATTAACAACAATTTTTCACAATGATATTCTCTATCACTGTATGTAGCCAAACTGCTGAAGTGCATACTATACAAGATATAAAAAACATTCTCTCTGAGAAAGTTGGTGGTATATAGGATTTGAAGGCAATGGTGGAGTAAAAAGGAAGGGAACAAGGGATCAATGATAATACAATTTTTTAAAAATAGTCCTATATATAGCTTTTTTGTACCACATTTCACGTTTCTAAATATAGGGCTATTCAAAATTTCGACCATTAATGATTGAAGGGTTTAGTCAGCATGTTGGTCCCATTAATCAAATACATGTAAGTGCACCCCCTCACTTGAAAACCTGTACATCTAACAAGTGTAAGTACGCAGTTAGCAGCAACTGGTTACACATACAGGCAAGTCATGCATGATAATCATGCATAGTTTCACTTAGTCTGTCCGTTTCGGATCAGTACCAATCGAGTCTTGAGAAACCAAGCTAGCACAGCGTGTTATATTTAATATTAATGCATATACTTAAATAATATTTGGTCCAACCATCTTATTAATGTGCAGTGGGGGTGGAGGGAGGGCTTAGGTTCAGATCAGTTGCAGCTTGTGAGTTAATAATACACACATCACCTGGTCCTGTATCTAGTGCAAGTCCAACTAAAAGCTTAATCAGTATGGGCTGGGTCACAAATCCATTCATGTACTGAACCATGTTTGTCCTCATCTGTTCGTAGTGCAATGTTTTCATCACTTTTTTCAGTCAGTCTGGAGGCAGTTTTCACCCAGAGATTGGAAACATACATGTTTACTGTAAGCAGAATTCTTTAGCAACAGCATTCAATCCTTATCAGCTGCTGAAAAGTATGCTTTGTTAAAAAAAAGTCCTTTGTACTTTGTTTTGGAAGTACAACAGACAATTTCAGCTTGAATAGTTGGATATGTACCCTACGATGTATTTTGTATTTTTTTTGCGCACTGTTCAGTGATAACCGCGATGCTATGGTTTGTTTTGTGAATGAGCCCTATTTTTCATGGAATAAATTGAAAAGTGTAAAACACATGGTGGCAGTAAAAATCACCACCAATCAATGTTTGCAGCTGAAACACTGGCCAACGGGATAGAGCACCCTGAAACTGGGCTTATTGCCACAATGGATACAAAACGCATAGCTAACATAGCCCAAAACAGAGTGGTCCTGAAGTTTATCATTGAAGCTATTCTGTTTTATGCAAAACAATGCATAGCATTAAGAGGTTATTGTGAAGGCCTGGAATGTAACAAAAATCCAGGTAATTTCCTTAGTCGTGTCAAATCACAATGATAATGTATGTAGCCAAACTGCTGATGTGCATACTATATATGCATACATGTGAATAACTTCTACCATTTATGATTGACGGGTTTAGTCAGCATGTTGGTCCCATTAATCAAATACATGTAAGTGCACCCCCTCACTTGAAAACCTGCGTATGGGCCTGTACATCTAACAAGTGTGAGTTACAGTTAGCAGCAACTGGTTACACATACAGGCACGCTACAAATCCCTGCTACAATCAGCAACTCCTAGGAATACCACCCCCTGAAGTTACGGTTAAGGATTGCTTCAGTATATGGGTACATCTACTTTATATGGTGTGCAAATGTTAACAGCTACATGCACAACAAAGTAAAAGAATAAAGATCGATGTACGATGAGGGCACGAATTTGAGAAAACCCCATGTACAGGTATAAAGCAGTGAATCAACTGGACATTACTGAGTGGGATTTTAAGTGTCGAACTCCAAAGATACACACATAAACGGGCCTATTCTACATATACATGCCACAGCAGCAATGTGCGCCACATGACAACAGTTCTTTGATACATGTACAAGTAGATGACAAGACAATGTAAATCCATTAAGAAAACTGCAAAAGAAGCCATTAAAAGACAAGTGCATGTCTACGTGCCTGTTTTTATTGCAGATCGGCCCTTGGCATAAAGCCTCATGTATATGCACAATGATGAAGACAACATAACATTTGTAAACCATGACATCAAATGCATGAATATGACTTCAAATCGACCACACCTACATGTACAACCCAAACATACATTTGGTGTACTTAAGAGACTTCAGTTCTGAGTGGGTCAGAAACAGCCACATTTACAAAGGCTGCAGAATGTTACTTATTGAAAGATGAGCGAACGAGTATGCTCGCTTCTCTGTCATGACCACAAATCAGTTATGTTCATTTCAATAACACTCACGAATGAGTGCATCATTCCACTACCCTATCATTTGACACCCCAAGGATACAGCAGCGTTCCTTACCTGTGTATCCCATGTGCTATTGTTATTTACAACTGGTCCGTACTGTTGCTAGGGCAACATTATTGTCAGTGAGGCAACTTTCTAAGTGGACCATTGAACTGAAGTATGGATGATAATGAGATTTGGCATCATCTAACTAGCACTAAAGTGCTCATAGCCTTTTACATACCACATATCAATGAAACCCGAGCGCCATTATCTCTCAGGGGTATGAGTACTTGCAATACAGTACTCTCAAACACTGAAAGTTTACACCTTACACAACAGAGGAATATACTAATATTCAAGTGCACACACTGGTACATACATGTATAATAAATTACATGCTAAAACATTATGGCACAAAATGAAACCAGGTAGTACCGTTAATTAAACGTGATGGTGGTGATTAAGAACACCATATACACATCACATGCATAAGTTACGACGATCAGCATACACTGGTAGTACCAACCACTGTTTGTATAGTCTAAGTTCAAGCCAATTCCAAACCCATCTACTATCACAATTGGTCACAGAAAGACTGGGCCTCTAGTGGTCATGCACTCGCTCACCAGTAGCCATAATATGGATGCATCTAAGCATGTCAATCCACACAAATGACAGGAACAGTAATATGGTTCCACAATTAAGAAGAGATTATGTACATGCATAGCAGCTGCCTGCTCAATGGTCAAAAAAAACAAAAAAAACAAAAAAAACAAAAAACAAAAAAAAAACAAGATCATAGCACCACGATCCTTACACATACTTAGATGTGTGTAGATGAAATGAAGACTATGGTGCAAACCGGCCCATTCACTATTCGCCTCATGTCTCCACATAGCACTAATGGAGGAGTAGGTCGGAGACAGCACTTAACCAAAGACCTTGCTCCAATTGATCAACGTAATGTAGATATCAAGAGACATTATCATTAATCATGTACCAGTTGAATCATGTTTGGAGTGTATCGTTCATAACAAATGAATGGAAGACATAGATATTACACGTTAACTGCCCAAGATGACAATTCATGCACAAGTAACAGGAGAGCTAAGAGCTACAATATCAAATTAAGTACAATCCCACAACATTTGGTACCACAACAGAAGGAGTGAAGGCTTACCAATTTATTTAATATCTATGGGCCACAAGCCACTGATTAAATATCTATGGGCTGTAAGCTGCTGATTTGATGCCTTACACACCACAGCTGCTGATTTGAGGCCTTACACGCCACAGCATTTTAGCATATGCTCATGGGAATAAGTGGGGTGTGTGTGTGTGCATGTGTGTGTGCATGTGTGTGTATGTGTGTGTATGTGTGTGTGCATGTGTGCGCGCGCCGCAAATTGATGCATTGACTTTAGCACTTCATGCTGCCTAACCACATGTCAAAATACATTTCCTCTGACCATTGCAAGTACAAAATTAAAATGAAACAAGACATCACAAAGCTCAGTGGTCATGATTTGCATCGTGGAGATTGTCTCAAGGACAATGAGGACACATATGTATTAACAATCTTCCTATTGCAAGCAAGCAGAAGTACATGCTGAGGCTCCCCAGTACTGCTACTAAACTAGGGAGCATAGCTATTTGCGGAATCCAGGATGTTTACAGTACCAGCCATGTACATATATGGCTTCTGTTAACTTGCACAGGCAGTGGTGATCAAACAAAAATTAACCAGTGACACCTCACTTATGAGGGAAGAGCAAATATGTTCCCTTACCACCCAAGAGACTAAGTTGTTGAATGACATGTCGTAACTCCCCCCCCCCATCCCACCCCTACCTAAAAAAATAAAACCACAACTTCCTGGTGTCTAACAAAGTCTCATCAAAGCATTCCTTAGTTTGTTAGGTGCCTAACAAAACCACCTCTATCCTGTGGTGATGAATCTCAGAGGTGTAAGTGACCCACTATGCTTATGAATGTGTTTGAACAGTGTCGTTTTGCTCACTCCATAAATCTATCCAAGGTATGGCCCTAGGATACAGCACTTGAGGCACTTGGTGGAAAGAAACATCACACAATGCTCCTCATGTTATGACCACCACAAACGTGATGACATCACACAATGCTCCTCATGTTATGACCACCACAAACGTGATGACATCACGCAATGCTCACAGATGTGATGACCACCATACAATGCTCCAGCACAAAATGCTTCTTATGTGATGACCATCACAAAATACTCGTCCATTACACTATACTCCTCATGTGATGGCCGCCACATAATGCCTCATGTGATGGCCGTCACATAATGCCTCATGTGATGGCCGTCACATGATGCCTCATGTGATGGCCATCACATAATGCCTCATGTGATGGCCATCACATAATGCCTCATGTGATGGCCGTCACACAATGCCTCATGTGATGGCCGTCACATGATGCCTTATGTGATGGCCGTCACACGATGCTCCTTCGCCACGCAATGCTTTCTCATGTGACAGCCATCACACAATGATGGCATCCCACTTCTCTCGAAGTAACCACAAATGCCTGTGATTCATCACTGTGTCATCAAGTGTTCCAATAGTTGCTTGATGATGTGGAACGATACAAAAGAAAATCTAATCTAATCGGAACTGGTCACACCTCTCTCCCCCTCATAGAGACACATAGAAGCACACACACATCTGGCACAATATAGTGCATCATGGCTCCTTCCCTTACCTGGCATGAGGTATTCTCCATCCATCGCTGAGCACACTGACGAAGGATCAGAGGGGGTTGGAGACCCGGCCTCAGAGTATGCTGGTGGCGGAGTTTCTAATAAGCAGCAATGGAGTGAATATGCATCTTACAAGTGTTTCCAAAGCATGCTACACACATTTACTACATGGACAGGGTTGAATGCAGCGCTTTACGACTGTTACCTGGTGTATCAAAATGCAGCGAAGGACACTCGTTGTCAGGAGAATAGACAGACCTCTGGGTATCCAGGTAACTTGGAATCGGTTCGTAGCGAGCGGCAATGACTTCGGGATTTCGCGGCACCAAAACAGGTGGCAGAACTACGGGTAATGAAACAATTAATTCCCCTACATGTTTGTTGACATAACAATTACGAGGCATTAGGACCGTGCGCAATACGCACACACACAGTCACATACATGTACTTGATGTTAATAACACACAGTACTGGGAGGGGAAATATAGGCCTATATACATATACTTCTCCTGAAACCTACCTGGTGTTTCCACCCGTCTGTAGTGATAAGGGTTGATGCACACCTCTTTCTTGTTCCTGCTGAACGCAAAGTCGCAGATATCCAGGGCCTTAAGCTCATGGTGACTCTGCAGGTCGGGCCAGCGCCACACGCGGCAATAGATAACGTGCGGCAGACCCTTTCGATGCGACACTTGAAGGCGTCCGTCCAAGCTTCGAGGGATAGTCACGCACTTTGAAGGACTCGTGGGCTGAGATAGAGCAAGTTCCAGTTCTTCCAGCGAGCCCTTCTGTTTCTTGAGCTTCTTGACGAGGGAGTCGATGGCTTTCTCTGCCCACTTCTCGTCTTCATCACCTTGCTTCCATCCAAGGAGACGCTTTACAGCTGGGGAGGTGAAGGGGAACAATCCAGTAGTCATTGCCTGCTGCTCTGGACAAAAAAAAAAACGCGACTTCTCTGGCAAAATCAGTTGCGGTATTTGGCAGATAGCTCTGATAATACCTGCCCCGTGGGCGTTGAATTTAATTCCGGTGGCCCGGCCATGTGGTCGGTAATTTAAAATGGCGACGGAGAAATCCATAGACGAAGCGTTGCAAAGGATTATTCGTGCTGTAAGTATTGCGTTCTATTATCGCCTGCTACATGTAGCTTCAATGCAAAGTTTTTTTGGGGGGAGGAAATGCTTGCTCATATCACATGCATTGCGCATAGCGAACGTAGGAATGGCAACTAGGATATCCTACTATCCATCACCATGTGGTCTACTACCAGTATAGTGTATGTGTGTCCCGGGTGGCGGATGGGTGCCCTTGCTGCTTTGCACTACTATGAAGTGGTCATACGTGTTGTGTGATGCCCACCTCCTTTTTAAACACATCTGTGCGTTCAGGAGTCAGAGATAGCCGATCTTTTGAAAGCTGTGGAGAGTCTCGAAAGTGTGTCGGTATCACCAGTAGACGGTGAGAATCCGGAGCTCACGAGCATCAGGACCACCAACGCAAAACTGAAGTATCAAATCCTTCATCTTCAAAGGGTATGTAGACTTTTGTGTGTGCCTGTGTGACGTAATAGCAGTAGTCATGCTTGTATACCATGTGAGCTGTGAGCTGTATTGTCTATCCAAACCTTGGCCTATAGCCATTAATGAGTACATGCAAAGTTGTGACGCTGTCACTTGACACGTGTGTATGGTATGTGTGCTGTGGGTTGTGGAATGGTTTCAGATTTTGCACCGCTTTCTGTGGAAACACAAGGTAGAAACTCATTTGATCTTGTACCAAAGTTTCTTAGTCTAAACAAGTTCGTGCTGAAGTGTTGTGCATCTACGTGCTTTTTATTTTTATTGGGTACTCTGTTATCATGTACGTTATGTGTAGTGAGGAATTAAAATCATGGAAATAACGTAGACAGGGCTACAGCTGTATTGTAAAACAAAATTTGTGTATGTATTTATAAATTAACCCAATGTATCATTGCCTGTGTGTTCAGGAACAGCATCACTATAATGGCTGATCTAATTTGCACACACAACAAAGATATATACATGTACTGAGTACGCTAACATGCAGTATGATGGAGTACGATCAAGCAGGTAACATTTGCACAAAAACACCTTTTGAGGGGCCTTTTGAGTATCCTCTGCATCGTTTGGTGAAAAGTGCAGCTTTGCCATTTATTGTTTGTACGTTGAGTTTAATAATACAATGTACTCTTAATCCTTGATGTTCTAGACACATTTCCCCCCCCCCCCCCCCCAGTAGCGAGTGTGGGCTTCTATAGCACGTATAGATACATATCTGTGCACAAATGTCTGTGCAGATTCATGTATGTAACACTACCTTTTTGAAGCGTGTTACGGGCAACTGTACATGCATGGATGTACATGTACCAGTCCTAGCCAGTGCATGTAGTGAGGTCAGCACTAAGGCATGCGATTGCTGACATATACCTCTTTTATCGGCATCTCTAACTGTTCTTTTAATTCTTCGTACGAATCATTGTAGCCCTCCTATGACATGCCAAACACCACACCACATGTATACAGTGAATGGGAGGTGTACGCATGATGAAAGTATGACATAAAGGCCGGCAGCATAAATGGGTCGACTTTGAAATCAATAAGTTACTGAACTTTTACTCATATTCATTTGAGCTGCTGGAAACAAGTCACTCAGAACATGACTAGTGTATGCTGCCGGCCTTCATGTGTGGGGTGCTGCCTGCAGACAAATATTTAGGGTAGTGATTTGTGTGTGCTTTACTGCCCATTGTTGTGTGGTGCTGGTGCCCAAAGCTGTTCTGGGGACAAATTCCTCTTGCTGTTGTACACATGTATGGTCTTGTATGTGGTGTCTACAGGACATGATCTGCCAATGCTGTGGTCCTACATGTCCAGATGTGGAGAAATGTGATTGTTTGCCTGCCCTAATTAGGTTGCATCAGTGGGTTAGAGGTCAAATACATGTACATGTACATGTAGTTATTGATTGGATCGAAGAAATGGCATGTTCACCCAGTGGATGGGATATTGGCATCCTATAAGCTTGGCTCTCATCTTTCTCTTCGTTTTGTGTGTGCAGAGTAGGGCAGTGAGTGCAAATCATAAAGCAGTCATAATGCAGCAAGTACCTGCATGTACATGTACATGTACATGTATGTACCTGCAAGTACCTGCATGTACCTGCAAGTACCTGCATGTACATGTATGTAGCTGATGTCACTGGTGTAAAGAACTGAATTGCATGTACATGTATGTTCCTTTTTCTAAACGTAGAGATTCTCTCGTGTACCCTTCACTGTGTGTAAAGATGTAAGGATTTGTACTCCCAGCGCATGTTGCAACCACTTTAAAATAAAGTTGTCAGGGATACTTTTGTTTACCAATGGTTTACCGCAAGTTTTTACTCGTACTCATTGATATTGCTGGCTCAGTGTATGCTAGCCCAGTGTGGTGGGGAGGGGTTAAATTTCAGTTAGAACTTTTTAGAGGGAAAAAACTGATGAAAACTGGTGCTAAGGCAATACGATTATCAAATGTTAGGTTAAACTCCCCCACCTGGACGAAGTCCTGTACATTGTGTACCTAAGACGTGCTTTTTGCAACTATGCTCTGTGCAATTATATAAAGTGTACATTTGTACACATACAAGTATTTACTTGAGTGCTCTGTCATAGGTGTATATCGTTAAGTAATCTGAGCTCCCAAGTGTCTTTATAGTTTAGCATCTTGTAATGTCAAGACAAAAATTAACGTTATAATAAAACTACCTGTTTCGCAACAACAGAAACAAAAATGTAAATCAGCTTGTTGTACATACTTACTGGGCTGGCTTTTGATATGCAATGTAGGGACATTGCAAAAAAAAAAGTCCTGGATCAGTGTGTTCAAAGGTCTTGCTAGGAGGAGAGGCTTTAGAGGAGAAGCTTTGGAGTAGGTGTTTTGGAGGAGAGGCTTTGGAGAAGAGGCTTTGAAGGAGAGGCTTTGGAGGAGAGGCTTTGGAGGAGAGGCTTTGGAGAAGAGGCTTTGGAGGAGAGGCTTTGAAGGAGAGGCTTTGGAGGAGAGGCTTTGGAGGAGAGGCTTTGGAGGAGAGGCTTTGGAGGAGAGGCTTTGGAGGAGAGGCTTTGGAGGAGAGGCTTTGGAGGAGAGGCTTTGAAGGAGAGGCTTTGGAGGAGAGGCTTTGGAGGAGAGGCTTTGGAGGAGAGGCTTTGGAGGAGAGGCTTTGGAGGAGAGGCTTTGGAGGAGAGGCTTTGGAGGAGAGGCTTTGGAGGAGAGGCTTTGGAGGAGAGGCTTTGGAGGAGAGGCTTTGGAGGAGAGGCTTTGGAGGAGAGGCTTTGAAGAAGAGGCTTTGAAGGAGAGGCTTTGAAGGAGAGGCTTTGAAGGAGAGGTTTTGGAGGAGAGGCTTTGGAGGAGAGGCTTTGAAGGAGAGGCTTTGAAGGAGAGGTTTTGGAGGAGAGGTTTTGGAGGAGAGGCTTTGGCTTATATCTTCCTTGTTTAGATGTACGTACATGTAATAGGAAAACTGTATAATGGGGGCATGCAAGCTTAGATTAGACAAGTGGCAATGTGAGCATTAGGAGTTGGGTAATACAGAAAATGGCTTCTTGCATACCATGTACATGCAATAGGCTGTGCAAGTAGAAAATGATGTTTGCTATTATATGCAGTTCCATGTTTGTATTGGTACACCGATTTGTTGCATTCATTATGGCATGTATGCTTGTATCATTATGGCATGTATGCTTGTATCATTATGGCATGTATGCTTGTATCATTATGGCATGTATGCTTGTATCATTATGGCATGTATGCTTGTATCATTATGGCATGTATGCTTGTATCATTATGGCATGTATGCTTGTATCATTATGGCATGTATGCTTGTATCATTATGGCATGTATGCTTGTATCATTATGGCATGTATGCTTGTATCATTATGGCATGTATGCTTGTATCATTATGGCATGTATGCTTGTATTGTATGCTTACATGTATATCATTATGGCATGTACATATATCACAGAACACACATGTATCACCTGACATCACATGTATGGGGGGGCGTGTGATGTTTGACGGCAGTGTGTACTGTTTGATCGATGATGTGTGGAGGAAGGAGAGAGAGAAGAATAAAGAAGGCATAGACGAGACAGGTACACATATAATTAAAGATCCATTGCTTTCCAGGCTGTAGCAGAAGAAGAGGGGAAAGCCATGAAGTCCATGACAAACGTCCTGGCCATTATGAACAGTGTCTTCACGACAGCTATTCGGTCTGTGTATCCTGCCTTTACGCAGACCAAGGCACTCATCCAGCCAACGAGTGATGATAAGTTTGGAGACTACAAGTGCATTGCAGCAATGCCCATTTCACAGGTACACGTATGTTGTGTGCATGTATTGTATGTGTGTGTATTTGTGTGTGTTACGTGTGTAGTGTGTCCATTTGTAAGATAGCTGGTGGTATGGGCGTTGTCCTATGTGTACGTCCCACAAGGGTGTGTCTTGGGATGTTGGCTGTCTTCTCGACATTTTCTGCTGTGAACTATAGCTGGATTACTCCCCTGAGACTTCTGACTGTGACCGTGCAGACATGATTAATTACAGCTGTTTTTTTTGGCATACCCTCTGTTGGGGCATTCAGTCTAGTTCTGAGAGCTATTGCAGCATGTGTTTTAGTGGGAATGTGTGTGTGTGTGTGTTGTATGTGTGTGTTGTATGTGTGTGTTGTATGTGTTTGATTGCACATGTTTGCACATGCATATGAGCGTATGTTGTATTCGGATGTGTGTCCATGTCACGTGTGTGTGCTCTGTGTACACTGTAACATGGCTGTTGCATCGCATGAGTACTTTGGGGACCACCCCTTTCATGTACCTCTGTGTGTGTGTGTGTGCGTGTGTGTGTGTGTGTGTGTGTGTGTGTGTGTGTGTGTGTGTGTGTGTGTGTGTGTGTGTGATGTGAGCCTTTGGGGAAATCCTTGGTGTACATAGCTTTTAATCACTGTGTAGCATGTTGTTTTGTTAAGCATTCCTCTTGTTAGCTTAGTACAGTAGTTGAGGTGTTGCCATGAGAACTGGTGTCCTGATTGTGAAGGGACCAGGTGGCCTTAGGTAATCAATTGCCATTGCTGTGGGTTCTATGTTCTGTGTGGTGGTGTGTTTTGTGGATTGTTCCAGCTGCTGCTACCTTCTGTTGTCCCTTCAGGCCCTGAAGGCTGCTGGGCAGAACGTGGCCCCTCGTGATGTGGCTGAGAGGATCATGGCACAAGTGAAGGCCCCAACTTTGATCGGAAAGGTGTGTGTGTGTGTGTGTGTGTGTGTGTGTGTGTGTGTGTGTGTGTGTGTGTGTGTGTGTGTGTGTGTGTGTGTTGTGCATATGTGTGCATATGTGTGCATATGTGTGTGTGTGTGTGTGTGTGTGTGTGTGTGTGTGTGTGTGTGTGTGCATACATGAGTACTGCTGTATTGCTCTTGCAAGCCTTATACAATGTAACGTGGTATTTGGGCAGAAGCAGTCGCATGTACATCAGTCATCTGCACATGCACACATGTATCTACTGCTTATTGTGATTTAATGTACGCAGGTAACTGATTTAATGTACTCAGTTAACTGATTTAATGTACTCAGGTAACTGCTCAGGTAACTGATTTAATGTACTCAGGTAACTGATTTAATGTACTCAGGTAACTGATTTAATGTACTCAGGTAACTGATTTAATGTACTCAGGTAACTGATTTAATGTACTCAGGTAACTGATTTAATGTACTCAGGTAACTGATTTAATGTACTCAGGTAACTGATTTAATGTACTCAGGTACAGGTAACTGATTTAATGTACTCAGGTAACTGATTTAATGTACGCAGGTAACTGATTTAATGTACGCAGGTAACTGATTTAATGTACTCAGGTAACTGATTTAATGTACTCAGGTAACTGATTTAATGTACGCAGGTAACTGATTTAATGTACTCAGGTAACTGATTTAATGTACTCAGGTAACTGATTTAGTTAACTGATTTAATGTACGCAGGTAACTGATTAATGTACTCAGGTAACTGATTAATGTACTCAGGTAACTGATTTAACGTACTCAGGTACATTGTAACTGTACTCAGGTAACTGATTAATGTACTCAGGTAACTGATTTAATGTACTCAGTTAACTGATTTAATGTACTCAGTTAACTGATTTTAATGTACGCAGGTAACTGATTTAATGTACTCAGGTAACTGATTTAATGTACTCAGTTAACTGATTTAATGTGCTCAGTTAACTGATTTAATGTACGCAGGTAACTGATTTAATGTACTCAGGTAACTGTTTTTTAATGTACTTAGTTAACTGATTTTAATGTACGCAGGTAACTGATTTAATGTACTCAGGTAACTGTACTCAGGTAACTGATTTAATGTACTCAGGTGTACTCAGGTAACTGATTTAATGTACTCAGGTAACTTATTCTTTAATTTTCAGCTCGACGTTGCTGGGGCTGGTTTCATCAACGTCTCCTTAGCACCTAGCTTTGTCTCTGAACTTGTCCACGATCTGCTTGTGCACGGTGTGCGCCCACCTCCCATTGACAAGAAGCTGAGAGTCATTGTTGACTTCTCATCTCCAAACATCGCCAAGGAGATGCACGTGGGCCACCTGCGGTCCACTATCATTGGAGAGACGTTTTGTCGCCTTTTGGAATTCGCTGGACATGATGTTCTAAGGTGTGTGTGTGTGTGTGTGTGTGTGTGTGTGTGTGTGTGTGTGTGTGTGTGTGTGTGTGTGTGTGTGTGTGACACGTACATGTACACGTGTGTGTGTGTGTGTGTGTGTGTGCATATGTGTGTGTATGTACATACATTTATGTCTTCCCACAAATGTGTACATGTACATGTATGTGCCCTTATATGGGTGTCTGTCATCAGGTGGGTGTATTCAAGGATGTGGCAATTTACTTGTTTGTACTGGAGTGACCACAGACACCTTGTCCTTCATGGTAGTGGTTAGGCATACGTTGTTGTGTAACCTTCACCTGCATGTAGATCTAACCCTGGTGGTTAGCTAAGTTTCATGTTTGGCCCTGGCATGTGGCTGTGCTTCAGTATGATGTAAGATGGCCCCCCCCCCCCCCCCCCCCCCCCAGGAAGTGCAGTGTGTCAAATGATTGGGTGTAAGTAAGCGTCAAAATGTGTGGCAACTGGTATGAGGTCTTGATGACATAATATTTGTTGGGCATACCTAAAAAGGGAAACAATATGAGGCAGAAATGTAAGGAGGACATTTTAGAAGATAAGAGATGCAAATGGCGAATGAAGTATGTCACTCTTGTGTGTATCTTTGGAATGCAGAGATTGTGTGTCTCTGGTCGTCAATTTATTTCACCTCAGCCAGTCAGTAGTGGTCCAGCTATGACCTCGTGTCATTTGACTGCTTGGGGGGACCTACATGTAGTGGTATTGTCTGCCTCCATGGTGACCGGTATGGTGTTGTGCTTGGTGACCTAATGCTGGTGGTGCCCTAATGCTGGTGGTGCCACTGTGCTCCTGAGTGACACGCCCATTTATCTAATGGTCAATTTGCAAACATGGAGTACCTACATGTACATGTAAGTTATATCTCGTATCCCCTTCAGGCTCAATCATGTTGGAGATTGGGGTACTCAGTTTGGTATGCTGATAGCCCACCTCAAGGACATGTTTCCTGACTACACCAGGGTGTCTCCGCCCATTGGAGACCTACAAGCCTTCTACAAGGTCTGTTAGCTTTCCATTGCCTCTGTACACTAGTGTTCATGTATGTTGTGATGTGTGTGTGTGTGTGTGTGTGTGTGTGTGTGTGTGTGTGTGTGTGTGTGTGTGTGTGTGTGTGTTCATTTGGGCATACAAATTTATCATGCATGTATGCACATAATACTTTTTAGGACCTAGATTTCACCATTCCCAAGAAATTATATATGCAAAAGTTATTGTTCTTGAAAGTTTGGGATATTTATTGTCACCCTATTATCAATAAATCATTATTAATAATTAACTTCATGTTGTGCTGGATTTTAAAGCCTGTGCTAACACAGCCAGTGATTTTCCGCTGCTCAGTATGAATCTGCCCAGCTCTATGGGACTTTGGTCTAAAGAGAGGGTACAGCAGAGGGAGGGGTCATGGTGGTACAACAGAGGGAGGGGTCATGGTGGTACAGCAGAGGGAGGGGTCATGGTGGTACAGCAGAGGGAGGGGTCATGGTGGTACAGCAGGGGGAGGGGTCATGGTGGTACAGCAGGGGGAGGGGTCATGGTGGTACAGCAGGAGGAGGGTCATGGTGGTACAGCAGAGGGAGGGGTCATGGTGGTACAGCAGAGGGAGGGGTCATGGTGGTACAGCAGAGGGAGGGGTCATGGTGGTACAGCAGAGGGAGGGGTCTTGGTGGTTTTCTTCTGCAGTGGGTAGCTGCACAGCTACAATTGGATTCCCAACATTGTAGTAAATATGTTAAATGCAGACTGTGGAATTTATGACACCACCGCCACTGTAGCTGTTAATAAAAATACATGGTAAAATGGCATGTGAGCATTTCCTATGTGAATGTGGGCGTGGTACATTCGTTCTGCAAAAATTTCCATAAGCACTCAAAATTAGGGCCTCGAAAATGTATGGCCATGTGTGTGTACATGTATATGTGTGTGTGTGCGTGTGTGTGTGTGCACGTATGCGTGTGTCGTGTGTGTGTGCATGTGTGTGTGGTTATAAAGTCTTGTTGCAGCCAGAATGCTGACCACTTACAATTTGCATGTGTCGTGTAATACATTATATGCAAACCTATAGAATATACATGTATGTAGCTGGTTAGTAACACCCAGCCTGATGGATGTGGTACATGTACTGGTGCTAGCAGGATGATGTGGGATTATCTGTTGTGACCTTGGTCTTCCTGTGTTTTAAACCTGAAAGGTTTTTCAGATCTTGTTTGGCATTTCCAGCATGGCTGCTGAGGAAGTTGTAGCAGTGTGGGTGGATTGTATTGCTAAGCATGGCTTACTAAGGGGCATTTCCTTGGGTGTTAATCCATTTCAGCACCTGGTGTGGGGTGAGGTTGATATTAGCACATTCTTTCTGCAACTGCTCTATGCTAAGCACATTGGCTGTCTATTTTGTCCTTTGTTGGTGTGTGTGTGTGTGTGTGTGTGTGTGTGTGTGTGTGTGTGTGTGTGTGTGTGTGTGTGTGTGTGTGTGTGTGTGTGTGTGCACGCGCGTGTGTGGCTCAGCCATACTGTTACAATCGATAATACATACACGTAATGTACTTTGTCTTTGCCAGCTGTCGAAGAAACGATTTGATGAGGATGAAGAGTTCAAGAAGAGGGCGTATGCCTCCGTGGTGCTGCTGCAGAATGGCAACCCTGATGTTAGGAGGGCGTGGAACCTGATATGTGATGTCTCCAGGAGAGGTATGTAGGATGGATGCTGTTGTGTGTGCGGTTGGGGAGATGGATGCATGATACATGTAGTTAGCTGTGCTTTTACTGAGACTGCCATGTAGAGGGCACTGGACATACTGCCATGTAGAGGGTACTGGACACACTGCCATGTAGAGGGTACTGGACACACTGCCATGTGGAGGGTACTGGACACACTGCCATGTAGAGGGACACTGGGCACACTGCCATGTAGAGGGCACTGGACACACTGCCATGTGGAGGGTACTGGGCACACTGCCATGTAGAGGGACACTGGACACACTGCCATGTAGAGGGCACTGGACACACTGCCATGTAGAGGGTACTGGACACACTGCCATGTAGAGGGACACTGGGCACACTGCCATGTAGAGGGCACTGGACACACTGCCATGTAGAGGGCACTGGGCACACCGCCATGTAGAGGGCACTGGACACACTGCCATGTAGAAGGCACTGGACACACCGCCATGTAGAGGGTACTGGACACACTGCCATGTGGAAGGTACTGGGCACACTGCCATGTAGAGGGCACTGGACACACTGCCATGTGGAGGGTACTGGACACACTGCCATGTGGAGGGCACTGGGCACACTGCCATGTAGAAGGCACTGGACACACTGCCATGTGGAGGGCACTGGACACACTGCCATGTGGAGGGCACTGGGCACACAGCCATGTGGAGGGCACTGGGCACACAGCCATGTGGAGGGCACTGGACACACAGCCATGTGGAGGGTACTGGACACACTGCCATGTGGAGGGTACTGGACACACAGCCATGTGTAGGGTACTGGACACACTGCCATGTACATGTAGAAGGCACTGGACACACTGCCATGTAGAGGGTACTGGACACACTGCCATGTGGAGGGTACTGGGCACACTGCCATGTAGAGGGTACTGGACACATTGCCATGTAGAAGGCACTGGACACACTGCCATGTAGAGGGTACTGGACACACTGCCATGTAGAGGGTACTGGACACACTGCCATGTAGAGGGTACTGGACACACTGCCATGTAGAGGGTACTGGACACACTGCCATGTAGAGGGCACTGGACACACAGCCATGTGGAGGGTACTGGACTCACTGCCATGTAGAGGGTACTGGACACACTGCCATGTAGAGGGTACTGGACACACTGCCATGTAGAGGGCACTGGACACACTGCCATGTACAGGGACACTGCCATGTAGAGGGTACTGGACACACTGCCATGTGGAGGGTACTGGACACACTGCCATGTAGAGGGTACTGGACACACTGCCATGTAGAGGGTACTGGACACACTACCATGTAGAGGGTACTGGACACACTGCCATGTAGAGGGTACTGGACACACTGCCATGTAGAGGGTACTGGACACACTGCCATGTGGAGGGTACTGGGCACACTGCCATGTAGAAGGCACTGGACACACTACCATGTAGAGGGTACTGGACACACTGCCATGTAGAAGGCACTGGACACACTGCCATGTAGAGGGTACTGGACACACTGCCATGTAGAGGGTACTGGACACACTGCCATGTAGAGGGTACTGGACACACTGCCATGTAGAGGGTACTGGACACACTGCCATGTAGAGGGTACTGGACACACTGCCATGTAGAGGGTACTGGACACACTGCCATGTGGAGGGCACTGGACACACTGCCATGTGGAGGGCACTGGACACACTGCCATGTACATGTAGAGGGCACTGTATATAACCTCTGTAGTATCCACTTATTCTGGATGTTCAGCACCCATGTGACCTCCTTTAGCACCCATGTGACCTCCTTTAGCACCCATGTGACCTCCTTTAGCACCCATGTGACCTCCTTTAGCACCCATGTGACCTCCTTTAGCACCCATGTGACCTCCTTTAGCACCCATGTGACCTCCTTTAGCACTCCATGTGACCTCCTTTAGCACCCCATGTGACCTCCTTTAGCACCCCATGTGACCTCCTTTAGCACCCCATGTGACCTCCTTTAGCACCCTTGTGACCTTTGTCACATCTTTGCAGTGTATGTGGTCAGGGAGAAGTAGTCATGTGTGGTGTGTGCATTCCTTGTGTTGAGATTTTGAAGGTTTGACACTTGTTTCAAAGACTATAGTGAATGGAGCAAGTTAGCATATATACAGTTCTGTAAATCTTGAAAGGATTTAAACACTCTGATTGGTCTATCTGTTGGTATTGTTTCTGTTTCAACACACCAGAGTTTCAGAACATCTATGAAAGGCTTGGAGTATCCATCCAGGAGAGAGGGGAATCCTTTTATCAACCATTCATGGCAGATATTGTCAAGGACTTTGAAGCAAAAGGTACTATATGCAGTACTACACTGTATGTATACATAAATAAATAAATAAAATCACCAATCTGGGTTTTTTTTAGATTTTATCACTATAAAAATTGTGCATTGAACAAAACAGTATATCTTAGTAACAGTAAAACATTTCCCTTTCAAATTTCGTGCACTTGTTCCCACATCATCTCTCTATCTGGAAGTGGATTTTGGTACTCGAATTATTTTTCATGTCATGAGTGCAAAGTTCGCTAACCCAATGGGTTAGTGATCCCCATTTCTCCATGTACAAGTGTTGAAAACGCATCAAATTCGAAATGTACATAGAGGAGTCCTATATCTATTGATCTGTTCTGTTCGTTAATTTGTACCGTTACGGAGATACAGTTGAGCAAACTACGTGCACGTTTTCCCGCTTGATTTGCGCCAATGCCGCCTCCCCATACATTGAGCGGGACTCAATTTACCCAAAGCATTGGTGTGAATCGAGTGGGAAAATGTGCACATAGTTTGTTCAACTATCTCTGTAATGGATGACATGCAAATTAATGAACAGAACAAATCAATAGGTATAGGACTCCTATATGTACATGTACATCCTGAATATGACAGGTTTTCAACACTTGTCCACGGAGAAATGGGGACACTAACCCATTGAGTTTGCGAACTTTGCACTCACAGCATGGATAACATTAGAGCACCAAATTCGATTTCCACATAAAGAGATGAAGTGGGAACAAGTGTACGAAATTTGAAAGGAAAAGGTTGTACTGTTACTAAGATGTACTGTTTTGTTCAACGTAGAATTTTTATAGTGATAAATTTTAAAACTCATAGGGGTGATTTTGCTGGACACTGTCCCATAGATATATATGCACATATATGTGTACAGCATGTGGAAAGTAGGGGTTGGGGGGGGGGGGGGGGGGGGATTACAGTAGATGGCAGAAGGATTAGGTTTTCATGACCATCCTGCCAGTCTTTGAATCCACTGGCACAGCAGTTTTCATTTGCTTATTTCTAACTGTCCAGACTTCATATAGGGCCGTCATCCAATTCCTTCACGTGCATACATGTACATGTAGTGTTGAATTCACACTGCTGTTGGTTATTGTTAACACTGCTGCCTACATGTAGTGTTATTGTTAACACTGCTGCCTACATGTAGTTTAAAGCATCTAGATCTTGCAAGTTAGGGCAAAAGATTCATTTGGCAGCTCACCACATGTGCACAAATACATGTAGGGCTCAAATCTACAGGGAAGAAAGCAATGCTCTTTCTGCGGCACACAGCACTATGGCTGTACACCTTTATGCATACATGTACATGTAAATTCCTTTTGTGAGGGGGGGGGGGGGGGTCATTTAATCCTGGAGGACCTCACAATGTTTTGATTTGTACAGGACATAGTTTGCACGAATCAGTTTGCCCATGTGTTTAACTGAAATAAAAAAAGTGGATAGTTAATCTACAAGCACCAAGCATTAGGTAAACTCTAATAAACATGATGATATTTGAACTGGTCCCACACCTGACAGGTTTGTATTGGCTTTCTCAAACATAGTTTCCTGATGTGTTTAGACATGTAACATTTACCCGCCCAAAAAATCTGTATCAATGGCTTATTGGCTGTGGAGAAGTCTACGTAGAGATGTTGGGTGGCCTACCTAACGTTTATGTAGCTATATATTTTTAATAATAATTTTTGGGCAGTGTTAAGGATACATGTACCTATCACGCCATTGCATGGCCTGTTATTTTTAAAATGGTGTCAAAGAATATTGTAGGATTATCCTGTTCCAGGCATAGGCACTAATTTTTCTGTTAAAAGGGTGCAACTACATGTAGCTAAAGCGAAGGATGCCCTTTGTGTTTGTAGCTAATATTGATGGGAAAGTTACAGGGAAACTGACAAAGACCAAATGGAAGGTCGAGTGGTCAATTGTAGTATATCGTCTGTGTGCTCTAACAATAATTGTGTGAACAAAAGATCTGTTATATTAATTAATCTAAATATTGATTATTATGTACATGTACACGTAGTTCTCCATCACACATGTACAAATTGTGTATCTACACACTAATGTTCATACATGCACAGGGGCTGTTAGTGGTTTTAGATTTGACATGATAAAGTCTATCCTCTCACATTCGTTGTCTTCCAAACATGTTAAAGGTCTGGTGAAGGAGGATGAGGGTAGGAAACTGGTATTTGTTCCTGGGATAGAGACACCACTTACCATTGTCAAGTCGGATGGTGGATATACGTATGACACCTCGGACCTCGCTGCGCTGAGGCATCGTGTGGACGTCGAGAAGGGAGACTGGCTCATTTATGTGGTGGATGCCGGCCAGGGGCTCCACTTCCAGACTGTATATGCGGCTGCCAAGATGGCTGGTTACTATTCGGATGCTGTTAGAATCGATCACACAGGGTTTGGTGTTGTGTTGGGTGAGGACAAGAAGAAGCTGAAGAGCAGGTCTGGGGACACTGTTAGGCTAGTGGATCTGTTGGACGAAGGTGTGGATAGAGCTCTTGCCAAGCTCAAGGAAAAGCAAAGGGAGCAGGTATGTGCACATGTACAAGCAAAGGGAGCAGGTATGTGTACATGTACAAGCAAAGGGAGCAGGTATGTGTACATGTACAAGCAAAGGGAGCAGGTATGTGTACATGTACAAGCAAAGGGAGCAGGTATGTGTACATGTACATGCTCTTGCAGTCACAGGCAAACATACATACACATGTACATGTGCATTATCATCCAGAATTGTGCTGTCACATGTTAGCAATAGCATGGGGTGTATTATTATACATATGAGTAGTATGTAGCCTGTACTCTATATGTGTTTGCCACCTGCAGCAGATATGTTTATTTTCCACGTATCCTTTACTACTGCTAGCCATGTATTTTGTACAGTAGAGAATACAAAGAAAAATTATTCTCTTTGTGCTAAAGTGGAAACATAACGCGTACTACACATCAGTCCATTGCAAAGATACGTGTAATGCAGATCTTTATGCACTACAGTATATGCGTAGCGTATGTTTAAACAGCGAATATTTATTCTGAGATGGCATTCAGAAATACTCAGTAGACACTTGGATGTTCTATTGATAGATAATTCCGGCATTAATGGAATTAAAGGGCAAAAGACTAATGGACACAAGACTGGACAAGCATAAGGACAGGACAGCAATATTACATTCTCAAGCATGCTTTCTTAATGTATGGGACGGTGTCCAGCAAACTCAGGGTTTTAAGTTTATCAATGTAGAAGTTAAAAGCTTTTTGTCTGTTGGTCACCATTTGTATTCTTTATAGCATTCACACAAATAATCATGTTTTGTATGAACACTTTAAATGGTCAATTTCAATCAAATATGCATAACAGGTGTTTGAGCTCATTAATCTTCTTGCTGATAAACACCTTCCATTTTCACCACACAATGGAATGTAGTGGCATGAATGTATAAAGATATGAATGATGGTGGGGATGTTATGGGGATGAATGTGTAAACATAGTCCTTGAGCATAGAGGGTTAGAGAGAAAACATAGAATTTGAATTTTAGATGGATGGATGCAGAACATTGGCTGCATACATACATACATTACATACATACATACATACATACATGCATACATACATTACATACATACATACATACATACATACATACATACATACATACATACATACATACATACATACATACATACATACATACATACATACATGCATGCATGCATACATACATACATGTACACACATACACACATGTCTCAGTATGTACATGTAAGTTCCGGTAGAACAGCTCCATCATCAAATCCTGTTCTGCTTCTCCATTTGGTTCTAAAACTCAAACATCATGCACAAGGCGTGAACTATAATTTATATTATGCATCACATGTTGAGCTGTTTTCATTGCGGACATTGGGTAAATAAATGCGATGAAACCATAGAAAGGTACATGTATTTAAGTTGCTAACGTTACGAGCATAAGCTACATGTGTATGCTGTAGCTTAATTATTGGTTCAATGGTACAATAAGTCCCCTTTGCAGGTACTATTTGATACAAATGAAATGCAATTGACTTGTTAGTTTATGCATGTAAATCCCACATTTTGCTCCCAATGGTATGGTGGCTGCACACATTCATATTGCTATTGATTGCAATTCCTTTCACATGCATGTGATACTTAAAGCAAACCACGAAAGTTCTACATGTAGCTCTAAGTATCATTTAGAAATTGTGTGGATTTGACCTAAAGGATTGATGAACCCTTGGAATGTGAGTCACTTGTGGTGGCTATTGTGTGCATTTGTGGCTAACCAGTATTGTTGTAGGACATTGTATGTCATGTGATATTTGCATGCTCTGCTTTGTGCTCAGGTGCTGACCCCAGATGAACTAGCTAGAGCACAGAAGTCTGTGGCCTATGGCTGCATCAGATATGCCGATCTCAGCCACACCAGGACTAATGACTACGTCTTCTCGTTTGACAAGGTCATTTGTGTGTGGGGGGGGGGGGGGGGGGGTGTAGATGATGGATGTTTGCTTCATTGTGTGTGTGTGTACAGAAATTGGTTGGCAGTGGTCTGTGCATGTGCATGAATCACTGTTTCAGTACTGTGTATCCATACCTATGTATGTGCTCTATAGTACTGTGTATCCATACCTATGTATGTGCTTATAGTACTGTGTATCCATACCTATGTATGTGCTCTATAGTACTGTGTATCCATACCTATGTATGTGCTCTATAGTACTGTGTATCCATACCTATGTATGTGCTCTATAGTACTGTGTATCCATACCTATGTATGTGCTCTATAGTACTGTGTATCCATACCTATGTATGTGCTCTATAGTACTGTGTATCCATACCTATGTATGTGCTCTACAGTGCTGTATTACAAAATGACGCCAGATGTTGTCTATTGTAATTCAGTATTGAGTTTGGTTACATGTTTGGGAAGCCTGTGGATGTACATGTACTTCCTGCTAGCTCATTTATTATGGTTTCAATTAGCTCATTCACTGTTTCAATTAGCTCATTCACTGTTTCAATTAGCTCATTCACTGTTTCAATTAGCTCATTCACTGTTTCAATTAGCTCATTCACTGTTTCAATTAGCTCGTTCACTGTTTCAATTAGCTCATTCACTGTTTCAATTAGCTCATTCACTATGTTTCAATGCATTTCATTCATGGTTTTTTTTTCCCATTTCTGTGTACCACTTTATATGGAGGTAGATGCTTTCTCGTGTACAAGAACGTTTCTTTGCTTCCAGTACCTTGAATCTTCGGGGCAAGTAATATTATATCAAATAATCACTGTACTCCATATTCGAAATCGTATCTAATCAAAGCACATGAGTAAGTACAGAGGCTAAAAATGGTTTCATTGTGCAACATGTAAATGGTCACCTTTTAAACCCATTCTTACAATGGAAACCACATCATCTTTGTTGTACCATTATGGTGTGAAGGCGATTTGGAATGATTGTTTTGACTGCTACTGTACATATTTGGACACCACCCGTGAATCTACAGGTACAACTTCTCTCAAAGTGAGCAGACATAGACATAGACTGTGGTGCACCTCCAGTATGGTCTGCCTCACATGACTTAATGTTTTGCAGTCTGAAATGGAGTTAAGGGGGTTGAAGTCTAAGTTTTTGGATGTCAGAATTCATTGTTCATTATTGCGTGACTCAAATAAATGGTTAGGGTATTTGGTGATTGTCATTGCAGGATGTTCAAACCTTCATTGCTAAGATGGGTGGGATGCAAACAAACTTCCATATGTACATGTATGTGTTTATAATTTATTTGCTCACATGCACCTCGCTCTAATCACGCAAGCTTTGTCATAAGCGATTTTCTTTGTATTGACTACAACTATTCGTAGTGCTGATAAATTTCAACCAGTCAATTCATGCGCTAGTTAGCAAATGCAGGGTGAAGGAGAGTGAGCGATAATTATATTTAGTACGTTGTTTTATAGTCAATATTTAGTGCAAGTGTTTAATTAGTTTGTCATGTGTAATGGTCCAGGCCTTGCTAGCATGCATATGCAGGATTGACCTGACACTTGATGAAATTGATTGGCAAATGTCCAATGTCTGACTGTTATCATATGGACTAATATAGCAACATTAGATACCACCTCTGTTTGTTTAGAGGTTTGGGTGCCAGCTGGTAGCTGCACTCAGGCTATTTCAAAGTAGGTACACACTACCCTGTTCATTATTACATGCACCTAATTAGGTCTACATGTGTACAAGGGAATGATGGGAAAAGGTACTGAAATTGGTCTGGATACAACTGTCTTACTTGAGTTTACTGAATATTTGGAGTTCCTGAACCACCACATACATGTAAACATTTTGTCCTACAGGAGTTGCATAGCCTGTCTCCTCAGTCCACACCCCTCCTATATCGGTTATATACAGTACTGCCCAGGGCCATGTACTGCACCCTTCACTTAGACAGTACATTCTATTTTGATGTAGCCGTAAGGAACAGCCTTGCCTCACCCTACATCCAAGGATGGCTGGAGCATGAAAAGCTTCAGGTTGTCCCTTGCTTGGAGAGTAAAGCTTCAGGTTGTCCCTTGCTTGGAGAGTAAAGCTTCAGGTTGTCCCTTGCTTGGAGAGTAAAGCTTCAGGTTGTCCCTTGCTTGGAGAGTAAAGCTTCAGGTTGTCCATTGCTTGGAGAGTAAAGCTTCAGGTTGTCTCTTGCTTGGAGAGTACCAGCAGCCACAAAAACCTAGGCTTTCGGGTTCTACAAGTCAATGCTCAACTTGTATTCAAACATTTTCCCAATGAGGTGCCCCAGAAGTGAAGAACGTCTGAAGCACAGTGCATGCCACCTGTGTAAGGAAAACAAGAAACATACATGTACTGGCACGGCAAGGCAATATATAGAATGCAAACTTTGGCCATGCCACACTAAAACAGATTGTTTTTACAAGTGGCACAAGTACTATCACGTGTTAGCTGTCTGCGTTGTACACACAAATTGTGATAGAATGAACGTGATATGCAATACTGTCGATAGTAAGAGTAGGTGTGTGTACAAGCAAAGTGTTTTCATGGACTGTGTAGGGTGGGTGTGTACAAGCAAAGTGTGCTCATGGACTGTGTAGGGTGGGTGTGTACAAGCAAAGTGTGCTTATGGACTGTGTAGGGTAGGGTGGGTGTGTACAAGGGAAGAGTGCAGGGTGGGTATCACTATGTCAAGGGGAGAATGTTGGGTGTGTACAGGGTGTGCATGTACATGTACATGTACAAGGAGAGTGTGCAGGATGGGTGTCTAAGGGGAGTGTGTGCAAAGGGAATTGATGTGTGTATAAAGTGTGTGTGTGTGTGTACAAGGAAAGGGTGTCGGAGGAAGTGTAGAGTGTGTCCATACAAGGGGTGGGTCTGTACAAGGGGAGGGTCTGTACAAGGGGAGAATATAGAGTGGGTGTGTGTACAAGGGGAACTTACAAACAATCACTTCCATGTATCACTCAAGAACAGCTCCAGTAGTCAATTTGCAGATACGGACTACGCACTAATCAGGCTGTAGCATAGTCCAGCATAGCAGAACCTCACGTGGATGGAGGGTCTGGAAGGTTGCCTATTCTCGAGTCATACGGATTAATTTCAGTTCATTAATAATTATTACGGAAATTGCATTCCTCCTGATGTGATAATGTTTAATGAACATAAACTAATCAGTACGACTCAAGAATAGGCAACCTACCACCCTCCAGCCACGTGAGGGTCTGATACGCTGGACTAGCTGTAGTTGCTACAGCTCCTGGTGAGAAAAGCTTCATTCTATGGGTTGTAAAGGGAAATAAATTGCGCTAAAATTCATTCCCTCCCAAAAAGCTATTGTTTGTAGCTTCAGTGCAGCTAACTCCAACTAAAACTCCCTGTCCATGAAGTATACATGTACTCTGCTGTCCATGAAGTATACATGCATGTACTCTGCTGTCCATGAAGTATACATGTACTCTGCTGTCCATGAAGTAAACATGTACTCTGCTGTCCATGAAGTATACATGTACTCTGCTGTCCATGAAGTATACATGTACTCTGCTATTGTTCCAGTAGATGAATAAGGGGGGGGGGGGGGGGGGGGGGGGGCATCTTGTTGATCACATTGATTGGTCAGTTGCTGGTGTCTACGCTTGGTAGAAACGGAGTTACCTTTAGTTAGAGGTATTCTAAGTAACAGCTAGGGCAGGTATTATATGGTAGAATGAGTACCTGCCCTCTGGCACGTAGAATACCCACATTTATTGGTTGCCTACATTATTGTCTAAGTCAAGTAGATGCTGGATGTCAATTAAGGCTTGAAACTGGTTGTACCGGAGCTCCAGTTTACCGCCTCAACCGGTTCTATTTTGGCTAAATAACCGCTTCAACCGGTTGTAAAATTTTTTAATACAGCCTCAACAGACTGGTTAATATTTTATAGAAGGACTTGCAAGTTGCACTACATGCATCTTCCATATTGCAATAATGCTGGGCATGAGAAAACAATAAGTGAATGATAGCGAACAATGGAGGGAAGAATGAATTATTATAAATTAATTAATTATAATTACCCTAATGGTGTTTCTGCACATACTGTGTCTCAGTTCAGACACAGTGTGTGGACTTAATTAATTTATATTCTGGAAATAACAGGTTTTGTTAAAAATGAACAATCTCAACTGACGGTTATTTTAAAATCACCTTAACTGACCAGTTTATAACCTTTTACAACCGATTTTTAAAATAAACGAACAGGTTTCAAGCCTTAATGACAATCCTTTAGTAACACCCTTTGTTATGCTCGAGGTCTTCGAGGATTCTGAATCATATAGATCCCTCACTTCCAGTGTCCTGTTATGTACCTTGTAGCTATTTCTGTAAATTAATATTGTAAATTATGATGTATACTTTTTTGTTTTGCACCCTATGTGGCCTCAAATGGATCTCTCTGGCTATGTTGTGTTCAGATGTTGGATGACCGAGGCAACACAGCTGTATACCTGCTGTATGCTCTCACCAGGATACGGTAAGCTTGGATCCAACCGAGGAAACTTATGTATTTGTTCTTTTTCTTTCTGTTGGTATCATTGCAGGTCTATTGCCAGGCTGGCTAATGTTACCCAAGAGGAACTTTTACGAGCAGTGGAGACCACAACTATTGACTTGTCCCATGCAAAGGAACTAAAGCTTGCAAAATGCATCCTTCGTTTTCCAGAGGTGATTGGTCGCGTGTTGGATGAACTCTACCCTCACGTGCTCTGCGACTATATGTATGAACTGTGTACTACATTTACCGAGTTCTACGACAACTGTTACTGTGTTGAGAAGAACCGCCAGACGGGAGAGGTGATTAGTGTGAACATGAGCAGGCTGCTGCTGTGTGAAGCCACTGCCAAGGTGCTGGAAAAGTCGTTTTTCATTGTCGGGTTGGAACCTGTCAGCAAGATGTGAACCATGGAAATTTTATTGATTAATCTGTTGCGTAACAGAATAAACTGAATTTTTGGGGCTAAAGGAGTCATGATATGGGACAGTGTCCAGCAAAATCGGGCTTGTGGGGTTATAATTTTATCACTATAAAAATGGCACGTTGTACTACACAACACAGCTTCGCAATGGTGCTAGGTTTTCCTTTCAACTTTCGTGCACTTGTTCCCACATCATTTCTCTGCGTGAAAATTGATCTACACATTTTCCGTGCCGTGGATACAACAATCGTTAACCCCGCGGGTTAGAATTCCTCATTTCTCCACGTGTGAGTGTTGAAAACGCGTCAAATTCGGGTTGCACATAGAGGAGTCATGTAGCTATTAATTTGTTCTGTTCGTTAATTTCTACATTATCCGTTACGGAGATACAGTTGAACAAACTACAGGCACATTTTCCCGCTTGATTCGCGCCAATGATTTTGGCAAACCGAGTCCCGCTCAGTGAATGGGAAGGCGGGGATTATATCATTAGCGCGAATCAAGCGGGAAAATGTGCCTGTAGTTTGCTCAACTGTATCTCCGTAACGGATGATTCAGAAACTAACGAACAGAACAAATCAATAGCTACAGGACTCCTCTATGCACACTCCGAATTTGACACGTTTTCAACACTCGTACGTGGAGAAATGTGGATTTCTAACTCGCGGGGTTAACGATTGTTGTATCCACGGCACGGAAAAGGTGTAGATCACAAAAATCGATTTTCACACAGTGAAATGGTGTTGGAACAAGTCTACGAAGTTTGAAAGGAAAAGGTAGTACTGTCGCGAAGATGTGTTGTTTAGTACAACGTGCAATTTTTATAGTGATAAAATTATAACCCTACAAGCCCGATTTTGCTGGACACTGTCCCATATGATGTTATACTGTAAGCGATAATCCATCGTTACGTACATTTGGGTCTGGGTACGAGACTAGCCCTTGCGGCTGCCCACCAACCCTCGCTGCAAAATCCTAGATCCGCCTCTTTATTTGTAGGGTGGGGGAGGGGCGCCATTATTGCATTATGTCCCCGGGCGCTCAACAACCACACTACGCCACTGTATTGTGCTTGAGACGCCATCTTAGACCTAACGTTAGCATCGCCATTTTGCTATGAGCTTGTAAAACACTACAAGAGTTGGTGCGAAGGTAAAAATATGGTCGATCTACCATATTATAGCTCTTATCGGGCACTACCACTCATGCACTTTGCTGTTGCTTTTGAGCGTGACGGACCAAAACACGTAGCCATACATCTGATGCATGTATCTTCAATAACGATTTAATTTCCCACTTAGTAATGGCGGAGGGCGTTGTTAATGACAAAAACAGAACGAACCGAAGGAAGTAGCAACAGCGAGTCGTTCGTCAAGGACGGCTAGTAATTATCACTGCATCCTCCACTTGGCAAGAGCTACAGAAGCCCAGAGGAGACCCGCATGGCGAGTGCTACACACGAGAAGCGTATCAGGGGTTAGTCTGGGGGTCCGGCTGATGGTTGTACTATTATTTGTTCCCACTGCAGGATTTCTGCAGTAAGCATGAACTCATTTATACTCCACCTTTCAGCATGCATATGATTATAATTACACATTGAACCTTTTGCTGTGACGTCACGCATGAAATTGTTTTTTTTTTTGGGGGGGGGGGGGGGGGGAGGGCATAACTTCACCATCATAGCTCCTACATGCAGCTTTTCCTTTAAATTTTCATTGAGAAGTAATTTATCACACGTTTCATTTTTGTTGTATTTCACGATGGAGCTCTGTAAGGGATTTGTATACAGCGAAACATTGCGGAAGTTGCTAATGAGACACGCTTTTCGATTTTTGGGGGGGCAACTTAGCTTCTGGTAACTTGTGAGCGCTGTAACATTTGCACCGTAACTGGCGAAGGTACTTCATTTTGGAATATAGTCAGGCATTCACTTACCATAAATTTCGTACTTGCTGTGTTTCTTCGTGAAGTTCCTAAAAGGACTTACGTTGTGTCAAACTCAACCACTTAATTTGTGACGTCAGAAGGCAAAAAGGTCGTAGATAGTTTAGAGACGATGAATAAAATTACTCGGTAACCGTCGGTGGATTATAAGGAAGCTGATATCCCGAATTGAAGAGCCACCAAATAGAAGCTTAAGCTTGTCTTTAGTGGCAGGGAATGCTATACTATCAACTGGATATGGTAGTACTTTGTACATGTGTTACGCGTTTCTATCTGCTGGATTGCAACAAGGAGATCGACAATAGTTATTGTTGTTTGCCCTCTAATTTAAGACCAGGTAGGACGTTTGGACAAATAAATTTAAACCAGATAGGCAGAAAGTCTGGGGACTAGTACTACTGTAATGTGAGCGTATAAACTGTTCAACCACTCATTGCATTATTCCACAGGTCAGCACGGTTGTTCCCAGACTGATAGTTTACGTACGCGTACAACATCAGTCGGGTCCCCAGACTAGTCAGGGGTGTGTATGATGCATATCAACGAGTCTGCAAAGCTGAAAAACCAAGGAAGATATTGCAGCAGATGCTATTAAGGAGCTAGAAAGTTCAGCTTAACTCATGACTGATATCTCTGATTCGGATGCGAGAGCTCTGGCTCTATCGAAGAGATATCTGGCATGTGTTGTTCAGCTGATCTTTCTAGCTCCTTAATAGCATCTGCTGCAATATCTTCCTTGGTTTTTCTCCTCTTGCAGCTTTGCAGACTCGTTGACAACACGCTTCGGTTGCCTGCTATATGACGTCACACACGCGACTTAATTTACTGTTGCCGGGCTACGCACAATTAACGTACGTAGCTAGCTGCAGACACGTTTGAAAGATACAACAGGGTGAGGCGGTTCTAATTCAGCAAAGGTGACCAAGCCAAACAGAACGGCTCGTTAACAAGGAGAACTGAGTTCCGAAGAACAAAGCCAAAGGTAGGCCTATGTAGCGATAAAATAAAAAAGAGCTGCACGGCATGTACGATAAGGAGGCCTACTCAGATCACCCGATACTAATAAGACGAATGCCGTGCCGGGTAGCCCGGTTATTGCAACCGTGCTTGGTCGGCAAGGTACGGCACGGTTTTGACAGTGGCGTAGCGAGGGGGGGGGCAGGGGGGGCAATTGCCCCCGGGCGCCGACCTAAGGGGGGCGCCAAAATGCCTAGGTGTTTACTATAAATAGCATTGCAATGCGTACCGGATAATAAACCGAGGAAAGGCTTATGGTAATGCTCTTATGCTTATTGATTAGAAACAGCAAGCCCGTACATACTGTTGATGAAATTGTTATTTATAATTGGAGCTGAATTTTGGAACAAGAAATTAAATTAAGCAGCAGGGCGTCCCCCCCGCCCCCCGCTCGTATATTTGGCCAAACGCAAGGGGGGACCCCCCCTTCTCCCGCTCGTATATTTGGCCAAAAGCAAGGGGGACCCCCCCCCCCCCCCCCCCCCGCTCGTATATTTGGCCAAACGCAAGGGGGGACCCCCCCCCCCCCCCCCCCCTGCTCGTATATTGGCTAAAAGCAAGGGGGACCCCCCCCCCCCCCCCGCTCGTATATTTGGCCAAACGCAAGGGGGACCCCCCCCCCCCCCCCCCCCCCCCGCTCGTATGTTCGGCCAAACGCAAGAGGAGGGGGGGGGGGGGGGCGCCATTAGTGCATTTTGCCCCCGGGCGCCCAACACCCTCGCTACGCCACTGGGTTTTGACAGGGTTTACACAGGGATATTAAACACATGGATTGGAAACGAGGCTGATATACGGCTGAATTACGGTATTCCTAATTTCCATCCGTGTTGCGCTTGAGGGCTATTCTTAGAGTCGCGAAATCGCAGAAACAAAAAGCTACACTTAGTAAGTTGGTTTCTTTCTAATTAAGAGGCAGGTTTTACTAATGGGATCAGTCAAGATTTACTTTTGAAAGCAATGTATAAGCCTGTTAAAGCGTTCGGATCGCTTAAGCTTCGAGTAACAAAATCTCCTGAACAACTTCCCGTACAACAGATCTGAAAACTTTGAACTACACCCCTGAAACCCGTCCACTGGGATCAGCATCCATGTCATATTCGTCCGAGTCAACAGCAAACTCACCAATTCAGAATCCATGCAGGCGCAACACGGATGGTTTTCCGGTACACGTAGATTACGGAACCGTTTCCAATCATATCCCTGGAATACTATATTCCCTTGTGGGTGGGTGTACGTGTATATGTAGTGACAAGTCATGTGAGTTTTTACTGCGTACATGTGAAGAATCTAGAATGGAGACTACGAACAAGTTGTGCAATGACGACCTCCGTAAACTGTGCAAAGAAGGTAACCTGAAGGAGATAAAGAGAATTATCGATACGTTAGGGGAAAGCGCCTTTGACGAGATTTTTTGCAAGGAAAAGTTATGGTTCACACCGCTTCACGAAGCCGCAGCCAACGGCCACGAAGCCCTGCTGGACTACTGGCTGGAGCTGGGCTGTGACGTCAACTGCCGAACTCAAGGAGGTGACACGCCTTTGCATCTTGGAGCCAGCAATGGACGGGTAGAGTGCATCCGTGTTCTACTGAAACACAATGCGGAGGTATATGTACAGAACAAAATCGGGAAGACTCCAAGGCAGTCAGCCGAACAGTGCCCAGAGGACTGTCGAACCATGTGTACGTGTATGCTGAGAAGCGAAGGTAACCTGTACGAAGCTAGCAAGTTACATACTACTCAGGTTATTTTGCATTGGCTCTCTCTCTCTCTCTCTCTTCTCTCTCTCTCTCTCTCTCTCTCTCTCTCTCTCTCTCTCTCTCTCTCTCTCTCTCTCTCTCTCTCTCTCTCTCTCTCTCTCTCTCTCTCTCTCTCTCTCTCTCTCTCTCTCTCTCTCTCTCTCTCTCTCTCTCTCTCTCTCTCTCTCTCTCTCTCTCTCTCTCTCTCTCTCTCTCTCTCTCTCTCTCTCTCACACACACACACACAACACACACGCACATTCACACACACATGCACACGAATATAGAGATCGTTAAAGACGTTGAAAGAAATGGTGACTGTTGGATTGAACTGCTGCTTGAAAATACGCCACTCCAGGAGAACTGTCTTTCCCGTGCTTTAATTGCTGCTGTAATGTGTGATAATCCATCCAACGTTGGAACGTTGGTGACCAAGGGAGCTTCAAACATCACCGAAGCCCTCCAACTCGCAGTGAAGGAATGCAAGCATAGCGCACATGCCATGCTGCTCCTTATGATGGCAGCAATAAAGAACGATTGTGATCTTGTCCAGAAGTTGTTCAGTGAGCAAGAGACAGATGCCAATTTTCATGAAGTGCAAAAGACTTTGGGAAACGTTTCCACATTACTTCCCTTGGAAATGGCTTGTCGCCGGCAAAACAAAAATGTGGTAGAGGAGCTTCTCTTGAGAACTGATGCTTACCAGAGTGAAGGGAGTGTATACTGGCATGGCTTCGGTTTAGATGTGATTGAAAACACATTGCTCAGTAAAATTCGCTGGGTTAGAAAACTGAATTTAGGTCACAATAGATTGAAGGCCCTGCCTTCAGAAGTCAATCTTCACCTTCAAAATGTAGGTACATGTAAGCAATTGTGTAAATTATAATATGAATGCATATTATCAATAGGTGGCTATGCTGGACATTCAATTTAACGAACTCAGTATGATTCCTGGTGCTCTGCTGGAACTACCAAACCTTGTTGATCTCAACATCGCCAACAACAAGCTCACCTCTCTTCCTCACTTGAGTAGATGGTCGTCATCACTAACTGTCCTAGATGTTTCCTATAACAGGCTTACTGCCATCTTGGGGGAACCCATAGCGTCACACATCCGCACACTAAACCTTGCTAATAATGAGCTCACTACCATTCCTCAGTGCATTTGTAACTTTGTGACCCTCCAATCGCTTGACCTCAGCAACAACACAGGCATCCTGAATTTACCCATACAAATGTACAAACTGAAAGAACTTATGCACTTTAATCTGAAGGGCCTCAACCATCTCAGTGGACTCCCTAAATCCATTCAGCATGATCCTAAAAAGGTCATTGCTTACCTCAAGAGTAAGACACTCCCAACAACAGGCTACTATCGCATGAAGCTGATGCTGGTGGGCAAACAGAATCGTGGGAAGACAACACTTGTAGCACGGTTGCAGGGTAGGGACTGTGGAAACACATCTACAGTTGGTGTCGACATCAGTGAGTGGGAATACAAACCATCCATTGGAAAGAAGACCTTTCAGTTCAGCATCTGGGATTTTGGTGGACAGGAGGAATATTATGCTACTCACCAGTGCTTCCTATCAGAGCGATCCATATACCTTGTCCTTTTTAACCTATTGCATGGTGCTAAAGGAGTGGAAGAACTGTCACCATGGTTAAACAACATAGCCCTACGAGCTCCAAAGTCCTGCGTTCTGATTGTTGGTACACACTTAGATGAAGTATCCACCACAGAAAGAGAAGAGAAAGTAGATAGAGTGCTTCAGAAAGCTGCTGATATTGCTGGCAGATTTGCCAACAAACTTCACATTGATCAGGTGTTAGCTGTGGGACTGAAAGATCCAGTGGAAGGTGTGAATAGCCTGAAAGACTCAATCTATCGATGCGTAGCTGAGTATAAACTCAGCAATGGTGAGTTAGTCATGGGACAAAAGATCCCCACCAGTTACTGCAAGCTGGATAAGCACCTTCGATGGGTCCAGAAAAGGGCAAGGCAATGTAATCGGGATCCAATTATCAATAAAGAAGAATTCAAAACTCTTGTTAAAGAGCTCAACTTGACTGATATTAATGGAGAAGATGAGCTCAAATTGGCCACCTTATTTCTTACAGATATAGGCACCCTTCTTCATTATGATGACCGTAGTCACCACTTGGATGAATTGTATTTTTTGGATCCCCGGTGGCTCTGTGATATGATGGCAAAGATTGTAACTGTGAAGGAAAGAAATCCTTTTGTTTCAAATGGTATCTTGAATACAAAAGATATCCCCTTTCTATTTCGCGAGGAAAGGTTTCCATGGCAATATTTTAAACAATACTTCGCTCTCCTTGACATATTTGAGATTGCACTTGCACTTGATAAACATAGGATTCTCATCCCTTCCATGCTTTCAGAAGTGCGGCCTGAAGGGGTGGATGTCGCAGCAACTAATGGAGTGTTATACACTCGACTTGTTATCTTTAACTCACCAACAACTCCATCAGGGTTTTGGAGTCGGTTGATTTCAAGGATTATGCATGCCATTCCTAATGCTCAAAGTACAATCATTCCACAGTGTGCAGCTGATGGTAAGGCAGAAACACTTAGTAATTCAGCTGAGCAACCATTACATTTTGCACAGCAGAGTTATGAAAGTGCCATCATCAATCTAAGTTTGTCGGTATCTATGATAGATGAAACTTTGCCCATATTTATGTCTTCAATGTCTGATGCAAAAGTACTGTTCTGGCGAACAGGTTTATTTTACCAAGATGGCCAGTTGTTCTTTAGGGTTGAGTCCTTGTCACACACCAAGCACAAAAAAGAAGGTATTGAGATAACTGCAACTTCATCTTTATTGGGCAGAAAGATGGTAAGCCAAATACTTGATTTTGTTAGGTCCTTGGTGAAAGACTGGTATCCAGGCCTTGAAGACAGAGGTCCATTGGAGCAAACTGTTCTATGTTGTGAGTGCATGAAATTGAAACGTGCTGATCCCTATCAGTTTGATGTGCAGAGATGCCTTAGTCTGATTGGTCAGAACATAGCTTCTATTAATTGTGGTTATAGCGGTGATCCTGCTGTGAATCATTCAGTTATATTGGCAGATATTGTTCCAGACTTGCTACTACAAGATATTAGCATCAATTTTCTTCTAACTGCTTCTGAGCTTGACTACATTGAAGACGAAAATTCAGTGCTTGGAATCGGAGGGTTTGGCAAAGTGTATCGAGGAAGGTGCCGGGGTAAATCAGTAGCCATTAAAAGATACCTAAATGGGGACGAAGCACTTGGTGAGCTTCGAAAAGAGGCTATGATCCTTCAGCAATCTTACCATCCTTGTTTGGTGTGTCTTGTTGGTGTGTGCGTGCATCCAATAATGGCCATGGTGCTGGAGGAGGCTCCCATGGGAAGTCTTGAGAGGCCACTCATAAAGGCCAAAGTTCCCATCCACAGGGTGGTGATTCATCGCATTGCTGCACAGGTTGCAGCTGCTCTGAAGTTTTTGCATGACAGTAACATCATATTTCGTGACCTCAAAGCAGCTAATGTTCTACTGTGGTCTCTTGATCCAGATTCTCTTTGTCATTGTAAGGTGACTGACTTTGGCATAGCAACAAGTACAACCCCAATTGGTGCTCGAGGATTAATTGGAACAAAAGGTTTTATAGCTCCTGAGGTGCTTCATGTTGGAAAGAAAAAGGAGCGATCATTGTATGATTACAAGGTTGACATTTTCTCATTTGGAATGCTGCTCTATCAAATGATATCTCGCAAACACCCATTCCATGATATGCTGCCAATGAGAATTGATTCTGCTGTGGAAAATGGAGAACGGCCTGAGGTTCCAGAGCCTGAAAATGCCTACTTCTACCTAACAAGTTTAATGCAACACTGCTGGCAGGCTGATCCTCGCAAAAGGCCCACGACAATTGAAATCATAGGCAAGTTGTGCTTTGCTTCTTTTCAGTCTGTGATGTCTGTGAGACATGTGCCTAACAAATTTTCACAATGCAAAGCATGTGCTATCTCAGAACAACTATTTTCCCAAGTTGGTACTAGTCTTCGAGAAAGTGAGATCTGGGTATATTCTAATGATGATGAGAGCACGGAAATCAATATTTATTCAGCCAACACACTGGCCATACTGAACAGAAATATCATCAAAGACATTAGAGCACAGTGCATCAGTCTATGTGGAGAACATGTGTGGGTTGCTTCAAGCAATCGAGCTGGGGATGGAGCAATTGATATATTCAGCATCATTACCAGGGAGCCAATTCAAAAAATCCTCTTGAAAAACAAACACATTGTTTCTTGTATGGCATTTTTAAATCATACTATATACTGTGGCACATTAAATGGATTTTGTCTGTCTTTCACCAAGAATGCACCACAGACTCAGTTTGTCTCAAAGGATAGCTCAAAAAAATTATCTGAGAATGCCATAGATGGAATTTTGGCTACTGAGGCATGCCTATGGCTTTCACATGGCTGCACTATTGCTTTAGTCAACATGGCAACTCTTGAACCCATACAAACACTTAAGCGAGAAAGCTATCCTGATGATTTTGTAGGACAACTAATGATGAGTGAAGATAGGATGTCGATTTACAGCTGCCAGTTAATTGGTACTTGCATTTCTGCTTGGAGCATTGAGCTAAAATGTCACATGTTCGATATTGACATCAAGGATTATGTAAACAGAATTAGCCAATGTCCATCAGAGTTGGAAACATCAATTACAGCAGTAGTACCAGTTCTGGACACAGTGTGGGTAGGTTTGGAAGGTGGGCATGTCCTAATATTTTGCCATAAAGACTTGCTGATGTGGTTTCAGCCTTACAATTCCTACGTTCAGTTTCTCTTGTCTATTCCAAGTGAAGGTCCAAGCCATGCAAAGCAGAGTATAATGATTAGTGGAGGGAAAAGGTTTAACTCCTCCATGGTACCAGGCCTGATTGGTTTTGAGGATAAAAATGAATATGTAACGCTAATCAAATGGGAGGCCTTCTCTGCCAGTAGGAGTAGGCAGATATCATTAGTGCAATCTCAATCATCCACTTTCTTGAAAAATCATGAGAGTGTTAGGAATGTGATTCAGATGGGTGCATTTAAGGACTGTACGTTTCTAACAGAAAGTCACACTTCTGATGTCGTCGCCACTGAGTAAAACATTATCACGGCCTCTCTACCAGACTGAATGATTTCACCAATTTGAAAAGATTATCATATTATCTTGAAACTGTGATAATTATTTGAATGGTATGTGCATTACCTGGACAGACAATAGTAACACTTGTAAATTGTAATCAAAATTCAAATTTGGATAAAGCAATCAATTTAATTATAGATGTAAATTGACCTGTGGCTACGTAGTAGTCACTAATGGAAAGTGAGAGCCGTGTTTTATACTGGTATATACCTACGATAAGTAGGACATCAGTGGTTTGAAGGGGAGGGGACGATCCATTGTGCAATTAATGGGAGAATTATATGCAGGTTAATGATGCCCATCTTTTGGTCTCTGTTGCAGTTTTGTGTTTATTACAATGTCATTTTTTTTTCTCTAATCATGCATGCTGACGAAATGTTTAACTTTTTGAAGGTTAAACTATTGAGACGCCCGGTTTTTATTTTAGAGTTAGTGGTGCATCCTTACAACTGACACAATCCAATGGCACCACTTCAAAATCTATAGTGAATTATTTATGACTACCTGCATGCTATCTGCATGGCTTACAAGAGTAACCTTTTGAATTAACTGGATGGTTGCACGTGCACGTGCACGTCAAGTGTCCATTTTGCTACTTCGCCATTGTGCGAGCTTCTACAAGCTGTCCCATCTAGGTTGCTCCATTTCACCTTGTGATTCTTCACTACAGCATTTTACTTGTTTTGATGAAGATGTCCTCCACTGTTTAGAGGAATATGCAGCCTTTGAACTAACACATTCAGCCACTAAACAAGTTCAACTTCCACTTCGGTTTGGTGGTCTAGGTTTGAGATCAGTCTCTAATCACTCCCCTAGTGCATACATTGCATCTGTGTCCAATGCTATTGACATCACAAGTGCTCCTAATGCGTCCCAAAGTCTCAAAGAGGCTATAGCTTTCTACAACTCAAAGGTTGATCCTGCTGATGCAATGATGTTTGAATCGGTAACTAGCTCTCCTCCACAGCAGCACCACCATTCAGGTAAAATTGAAGAAACTTTCTTTAAGACTCTTCTTAATAACAGTACTGTTTGTACCAGAGCACAGTGTCAGCCACTAATGTAAATGCCTGGTTGAGAGCTATACCTTCAATACACAAGGACTTAGCTTTGGAGCCTCATGAGATGCAAGTCCTTTTAAAATGGTGGCTAGGTATACCTATCTCCTCAGCTGACAGTAAATGTTTTCTTTGTTAACACTCTTGATCCAGATGGCCATCATGCTCTTACATGTCGGTCTGGAGGTGATTCCATTGCACGGCACAACAAACTAAGGCACTGTTTTGCCAATCTGTGCTCTAAAGCATGCTTATCTCCTCCACTGGAGAAAGTTCCAGGCATAGACTTCTCTAGACCAGCTGATGTACTGGTGCCAAACTGGTCTCTCTCTCACCCTGCAGCATTTGACCTAAAAGTCATCCATCCGCTTAATACAGATCTCATTCTGGAAGCGAGTTTGGCTTCAGGCAATTCTGCAGAATGTGGCGAGGTTGGGAAGCATGCCAAAAATGATGAGATGTGTTCAGAGTTGGGCTGGACATGTCTTCCATTAGTGGTGGAAGTCTATGGTGGTTGGGGATGTGAAGCCGAAGAATGCTTCTCAAGATTGAGCAAGAGACTTGCCATGCAAATGGGACTATCTGACAATGAAGCACTGAGCCAAATCTACTGCCTGCTGGGTGTCCCGTTAATGAGGCAGAATGCTAGAACCATCCTGCTGAGATGCCCCCATTTTCCATTCATGAATGTTAGTTACATATATTGTGTACTGTTATTATTGTATATTATTATAGGTGGTTGGGGATGTGAAGCCCAAGAATGCTACTCTAGATTGAGCAAGAGGCTAGCCATGCAAGTGGGAATCTGTGAAACTGAGGCACTGAGCCAAATGTACTGCCTGCTGGCTGTCACACTGATGTGGCAGAATGCAAGAGCCATTCTCCTCAGATGTGCCCGTGCTCCCCTTCTTGAGTATTAAACTTAATTGTGTTATGTAATGAAATTATTATTATTATTATTTCTAGGCCAGCTGATGTGCTGGTGCCAAACTGGTCCCTCTCCAACCCTGCAGCTTTTGACCTGAAAGTCATGCATCCTTAATACGGACTTGATTCTGGAAGCGAGTTTGGCTTCAGGCAACTCTGCAGAGGTTGGTGAGATTAAAAAGCATGCCAAGAATGATCAGATGTGTGCAAGATTGGGCTGGACATGTATTCCATTAGTGGTGGAAGTCTATGGTGGTTGGGGATGTGAAGCCAAAGAATGCTACTCTAGATTGAGCAAGAGGCTAGCTATGCAAGTGGGAATCTGTGAAACTGAGGCACTGTGCCAAATGTACTGCCTGCTGGCTGTCACACTGATGAGGCAGAATGCAAGAGCCATCCTCCTCAGATGTGCCCATGCTCCCCTTCTTGAGTATTAAACTTTATTGTGTTATGTAATGAAATTATTATTATTATTATTATTATTATTTTTTATTTTTATTTATTTATTATAATTGAATTGATACAGTACAAACATGACACAGACACATGATATGCACAAAACAAGTTGCTAGCCTACTGAAGCTCAGGAGGAGGTATGGACCTGGACAGGATCGCGGTGGCATTGGCCCTGACAAGATTCATGCTCAACCTCCCGTATAGCTCATGGATTACCACTGACTTTGACTTTCCCAATGATGTAGCCAAACGGGACCCAAGTGTAGAAAAGAAATCCCTAGCCATCAAACCCCATGCCCCATAAGACTCCGCAACAACCGGGACACATACCCAACCCAAAACAGCACACTTGCCCGTGTTGGCTTTAAGCTTTCTCTCCTCGGTAGCCTTAGCTGCTGTGCCAGCCGTCACTCCCGCTTCCAGAAGGGTAAGTGGGTTAAGCGGAGAAGTAACGGATAGGTCCAGAGCCACAGGCTTGCCCATGCACCAGTGAGGGATGAGGATGTCTGCTGGGCGTGTGTTGCTGTGGTCGGGAGTAAGGTTATGGCCTACTTCTAAATGGACACTAAGATGGGCACGGCGGCAGGACTCGACCACAATGTCCCGAAGCCTGTTATGGCGATAGACAACATCCCCACCACGCTTGCATGTTATTATTATTTTATTATTTTTATTATTATTAAAACTGTCAAATATTTTTATTAATAATTAATTTTTCAGATTACAAGCAAAACATACACAAATGAAACTATTAGCACAATGTAAAGCTTATTTAACACCTTATGATTTTAATTATTATTGCACAAATATCTTTATATATTTAAAACATCATACATATTACATGTAGATAAATACACCCTATTATTACTACTGGTCTGGTACAAAACATCTGGAGAGGATGGCTACAGCGTTGGCTCTAACTAAGCAGAGGTTCAGCCTGCCATATAGCTCAGCTAGGACCACAGCCTTAGCCCTGTTGCAGCTGGTCGCAAGGCTAGAGGCCAGAAGTGCCAAAGACTCCATTGCTTCTGTCCCCCAAGCACCATATGCCTCAACCACCATGGGGACACAAACCCAACCTAGCTCCTTGCATTTGGCATCGTTTTCTTCATGCTTTCTCAGCTCAGTAGCTCTGGCAGCCTGACCTGCTGCTAGTCCCGCTTCAAGTAAAACATTGGAGTTAAGCGGTGACGTCACAGACAAGTCAAAGGCTGCCGGCTTACCCAAAGACCAGTTGGGTACTAGTATGTCTGCAGGGCGAGTGTGGCTATGGTCATGAGTTAGGCTACTTCCTGCCTCCACCTTAACACTCAAGTGGGCCCTGCGACAGGTCTCAGTAAGGGTGTCATATAGCTCAGCTAGGACTATTATCATTATTATTATGAGAATACACGAATGGAAATTAGTATTAAATATAATATGCTACTACCTACTGTACTTTACCTAACACAAACAGTTTACAGAGAGCGGGATAGGATGGCTTGGGAATTTGCTCTTACAAGGGGCCAAACTCAATCTTCCAAACATCTTATTGCTCACGAGTGACTTGGGACATCCCTGCCTAGTGGACAAACAGGTGGTAAGCCTTGATAGTGCTTGTATAGCCTCAGTACCCCAACATCCATACGTCTCCACCACAAGAGGGATACATGCCCAGCCTAGTTCCCTGCACCTTTCATCATTTACTCGATGCTTGCGGATCTGGGCAGCCAAGGCAGCTGAACCTGCTGTCACACACGCTTCTCGAAAAATTTGTGCATTTAGCGTTGATGTGACAGACAGGTCAAAAGCTGCTGGCTTACCCAGGACCCAGTTTGGAACAAGAACATCAGCTGGACGAGTACGATCCCTAGACCACCCACCCATCTCTCGTTGTGGAGCAAGACATGCAGAGTGACAAAAATCATTGAAGATGTCTCTCAACCTGTTATGACGAGAGACAACATCACCTCCCAACTTGCAACTCAGAGCATGATGGCCATAAGCATCCAAGGCAGCTTTACGTTGAGAGCAACTTTGACCTTGAGCAACTGGGATACTGAGCCACCATTTTATCGCCACCTGGAACTCAGCAGGCTCCAAGTGAAGGCCCATGCTTGGGGATGGAGTAACAGATAGCCAAGCTGAGGCATGGGGTGAAGAAATCGATAATAGACGAGCCCTGTTGATTGGAGTGGAGTTATCAAAAAGTGTCTTGAACTGACAATCCTCAATTTTGTTTGACAGGAACTTCTGAGTGAATGTGGAACAGCTGTTGTCAATAGAATCAGGAGTAAGTGAATCAAGTGGATCAACAAGGTTGTTATAAAGATCTATAGAGTGGTGCAAGTACCTACAAGGCTAAATATGCAGCAGGAGAGTGGTAGGAGACACGACGCAAGCCTAGACCACCCCAACCTAGTCTAAGTTGTGCCTGCTGCCATGTGAAGTCTGGAGTGTCTACTGCAGTGCACTTCACAAAACACTGCCGCACCTCATCATCAAACAGACTGAGGGCATCACCAGCTAAAGAAGGTGGGATAGTTCTGGCCAGATGTATCAGCCTACAAAACCCTCCACATTGACGGAGTAGAAGCATGGCTATATGAGGATCTGAAGAACCTACCTGAGCTAACTGCTGGTGCAACTTGGAAGTGTCTGTACGCTTTTGAGCAATATACTTGGCACAAAACAAAAAATCTCGTATTGGAGCCTCAAGTATTTCGAAATGAGGCACAAAGGATTTTTTCATTTCATCTGGGAACCTACTTAGGTCATTGATGCTGAATAATTCACATTTGGATAAATTGATATGAAGACCGAGAGGTCCCAAGACTTTTATGATAGAAAGCACACGTAAAACAGCAGAGATGGGACCAGCCACAACACCATCATCTATATACCACCTATGAAACAACAGAGAGGCACACTCACTGTCATTAGCAATGGCACAAATTACCTGATGCAAAACCAGACAGAAAAGCAGAGGGCCCAAGGGATCTCCCTGCTGGACACCAGACTCAGATGTAATGGAACCTAGAGTGTGCCATAGTATAGGGTATTGCCCATAACACCAAGTAGACCATGACAACAGTTCTGGGAAATGGAGATTAACAGTATTCAGCACTGCCTGTCTAGACACCAGATTAAATGTGTTATGTAAGTCAATTTTCATAACAGCAAAATCTCCATCAAGCCAATGATCATCCACACAACTTCTCAGGCCATGAATTATTTTTTCTGCTCCTGAAGGGCACGCGACCCTTAGCTGGAAAGGGGAAAAGAATTCAGAAGCCTTGTTCTTGACAATAGTACAAATACACTTGCTAGCTAGTCGCCTTAAAGTTTCACCAACAGCAATTGGGCGAACATCGAGGGGACAATTTGGCTTGTTCTTCTCCAAGGCCACAAGACTACCACCAGCCATAAACTTTGCCACTGAAACAGGAACCTTACCTGAGAGGAGTAGATTTACTATATCCCTGAGGGCTGCACAAATTGGAGACTGCATTGGGATGCCAGCTACCTCAATCAAATACTGAATGCGTAGTCCTGATGGACTACAAGCTGTGCCTTTTGGAAAAGAATGCAAGATTGCTTTCAAGTCAAAATCTGGAGGGAGGAGAAGTGGTGCTGAAGGTGTAGAAGGTGGAGATGGAAGAGGACTCTTTGGATGCTTCGAAACTAATAAATTCCAAGTGGCTTGATTGTTTGGAGCCAAGGAGAGCCTGACAAGCTTTTGAAAAGAGTCCCTCTCTAGCATAGGAGATGGCAGTTTGAATTCCTGAATTTCTACTGACAGGAGGAGAAACACTTTTAGAAGATCGTTGATTTGAAGCCATGCTTCAGAGCACATCAAATTGGCCTTTTGACCATAGGTAACACAAATCTCTAATTGGACGAGGTTTGTGGTGACGACCACAATGCTTAGGAGCAAACAGTATGCACTTGGGCAGCATGAAGACTTTCAACCATATCTCCTGGGTATTCTCAAATGCAGCAGCTCTTAGGGAAGAAGATAATACAAGAGCAACAGCTTGTCTGTCCTTGGCAGGGATATGCCTCACTGTGCGAACTGGGAGTTCACAAATAGCTTCAAAGATTGGTAGGGGACTAGGCATAGCACCCGTAGTGCTATTATTATTATTCAAACAAGTTCAACTACCATTACGGCATGGTGGTCTTGGATTGACATCAGCCTCTAACCACTCCTCCAGTGCATTCATTTCATCTTTGTCCAATGCTATTGATGTCACCAGTGCTCCAAATGCTTCCCATCACTCAAACAGGCAATAGCACTCTACAACACAAAGATCAACTCTGCTGATGCAATCACATTTGAATCAGTGACTAGCTCTCCTCCACAGCAGCACCATCTGTCAGGCAAAAGAGAGGACAATTCCTTTCAGACTCTTCTTATTATCAGCACAGTCTGTACCAGAGCAAGACTCAGAGCAGTATCAGCCAGTAATGCTAATGCCGGGTCGAGAGCTACATGTACATCCTGGAGCCTGTTGTGATGAATGACCACATCACCCCCATGCTTACATGTCAAAGCATGGTGGCCTAAAGGGTCCAAAGAATGAGCTGGACAGTGAGGACATGTGGCACCCTGGGAGCCCGAGATACCAACACTGAGCCACCCTTGTATGGCTGTTTGGAACTCTGAAGGCTCCACCTGTAGATTGAGACCAGGAGAAGGAGCTGTGGAAAGCCATGCTGCAGCATGGGGAGATGAAACTGATAAAAGGCGAGCTCTGTCAGGCAATGATGATTTAGAAAAAAAGCTGTGCAAACAGGCTGTCTTCCAATTTGTTAGAAAGCACCTTTTGGCAGCATGGTGTCTCCCTGATAGCTTCAAATGTAACCATCTCCTCATTAGAGACATGTTCATTAAACTTATTGATGGCATTCAACAAGTGCTGATTGGTCTCAGTGCACATGCCAACCACGCTTAGAGATGCTATATAACAGGCAGATGAATGTTCTGAAAGCCGACGAAGCCCTAAACCACCTCTGCTAAGACTGAGTTGTGCCTGTTTCCAAGCACTGTTTGTGGTGTCTACAGCTGTAGATAGAGCAAAGCAGTGGCAAACATCACTATTGAAGTACTCCAGTCCTTTGGCAATGAGAGAAGGGGATGTAGATCTTGCCAGGTGTACAAGCTTACAAAAACCGATGCACTGTCGTAACAGAAGCAGAGCAACTTGGGGGTCCACAGAACCAACCTCTTCCAGTTGGGAGAGTAACTTGGAGGCTATTGCACACTTCTGGGATACAAATTTAGCCCAAATAATGGCATCCCCAATACGAGCTCCCAGGATCTCCAAATGCGGTACACTAGATCTCTTCATCTCTGGGTGGAACATGTTGAGATCACTAAGACTGAAGATTTTACATTTTGCTGCATTAATAAACAGACCTAATGGAGGGCCAAGCTCTTGGATGATGGAGAGTGCACGTGAAACTGCATGCTTAGGACCAGTGACCACACCATCATCTTGGTACCATGCATGAAACAGCAAACTGGAGCAATTTTCATCTGATGCAATAGCAGACACAATCTTGTGCAGTACTAGGCAGACGAACATTGGACTTAAAGGGTCTCCTTGCTGGACACCCACCTCTGAGCAGTACCCAATACATGCTGCAATACTGGGTGTTGGCCATAGCACCATGATGCTCATGGGAGCAACTCTGGGAATTGAATGCTGCACTCATCCAAGAGGGCCTGATGCAACACAAGATTGTATGCATTACACATGTCTATTTTCAGCACTGTGACGTTCCATCTGCCCAGTGATCATCCATGCAAGACCTGAGCTATATAGCCCTCAGCTATATAGCGTAAAGGCGAACCGCATCACAGGCTGTTCTACATTTAAGCACAAGTTTGGAGTACCTTTAAAAACATATTCAGCACAAAGACTATCTATAAGTACACGTACAACGCATATTAATGCCCGCGCCAGGACTGCATGCATGAACTATAATCTCGCGCTCAGCATGTTGCAAAAGCCGCAAAACGCCCTCTTGATCCACCTCTGCGATTTCCGAGAAGCTTCTTTCGACGTCCATAGGTCTTGCCACTTGGTGTCGCAAGCTTCATTGAATAGCAAAAGCGTTGAGATACAGCAAAATATGGCAGGTTGAAGTTAAGATTCCCCGTCACTTGGGTTTTGCCAACAGGGAGTTCAAAGGGGACGCTTTGAATCCATCTAGCCAGTTTGGATGGCTTGCAATTCGGCAGGACCAAAGAGCTAGACTTCAGGCAAGGCGCTAGACAAAAATAAGGAAAAACGATTTAAGAGGAACACTATATCAGTACTGCATGATATGCGTATGCAAATATGCATGCATGCATGCACCAAGCTAGTTGTACATAAATTACCGGTTGCTCCATTGCAAAATTCAATATTTGCATTAATATACCCTTTTAGCGCGATGGTTGTACAATTTCCACAATCAACGGTTATTTCAGACATGTATGACGAAAGTGATTTTATTCCGTCCGCGAACTTCTTGCCATACGATCCGCACTGATTTATGATAATCAATGGCTGGCTATCAAATATCCCCTCTTCCTGAATGTCTTCGAGTTCCACATCGTCTTCAGCTGTGACCAAAGTGTCGTCCATATCTTCCCCGAAGCTATTCTCGCTCTCTACTTCGTCCTCTTGATCCGACAATTCAGCGTATATGCTGTCTTCCAACATCTCTTCGACCAGCCTCTCCTCGTTCTCTCCGTCGTCTTCCGGTACTCCCACAGCTGCCTTCAAAAGGCATACCGTAACAGCAAGGACTCCAAGTAGTGCTACTCTCATTTCCGAGCCTTGGTCGCGTGGGACAGTTGCTGGCAGCTAATGAAGATCTCGCCAATTGCACGGGAATTTGTACAAAACTTGATGGTTCACGTGGTATTCTATTTCCCAATAGTAATCCAATTATGTTATGACAAACTATATGATTGACAGACTGCATGGCTAAGTGTTGTTTGTGCAAACCAATCTTTCCATCCGCTCAATAACAATGAACTAATACCATAGACAATAGTATCTATGTTAATGCTTACGAAAACAAGGATAACATGCACATTGAAAAAAAAAAATGATTACAATTCTGCAAATAATTACCGCCATCTTGTTCCTAACTTTTGCGTCCAAATTTTCAAAACTTCTTCATCGACCTCCTGTTGGTTCACGGCGTGGCATTTATGGCAGTTGCTTAGTTACTGCCATAGTACGAAGGCTCCTCTTCGGCATTCTGTACTGACTTTTTGACTCGTCTTGACGGTATTGACCGTTACTAAAAATGACATATCGTTTACGTATCAGATTCTGAGAACACCCAGATATAAGGTTCAGACCACTTATAAACTATCTGGACTTTTAGTACTGTTTATTATCTTGTGTTTGACAAAGTTTAAGGACAATCTGACGATTCCAAACAATGTTATAACGCCCGACATTTGGTATACTATTCACATCTATTGATTTACATCGATTATTTAACTTGTTTAGTTACACTTGTGTATTGATTAACTAGCATTTTGTTCTCTGTTTCAGTAGAGGACCCAAGGCATGAGACACAGGTGACATCACAAAAGACGGATGGTGAAAAACAATAGTAGCGCTGCGAAGTGTTCTGAACAATGGTGCACTCTTATAGTTATGAATTTAATCCTTTCATAAAGGTATCATCAAGTTGAAGAACCCATTTTCTATTGTCACAGGAAGTTCAAACAGTATTATGTTGCTAATTTCATGCGATTTATCAATACGCAGAAAGGGTCGCACGGCTCTCATTGAGCTAGGTCCGTGACAAAAATTAACGATAATTTGGGCTCTTCAAAATGACGATAGCTTTTTAAGTATTAAACATCTGCGCTAGGTTTGAATATCATAAAGTTTTGTTTTTTACGCTCTTTTCGACGGTGGTATTTTTATTTGTATTGGCTGGATTTGATTTTTTTTTTTGGTAACATCCCTAAAAATGATACTGTTGGTCCGAATTAATTTTTGCCAAATTGCATGGGTCGGGCCGTATTGCCTACTACGCTATATGGCCAAGTTCATTGTGGAAGGCAAGAGTTGCACCCAATCGCGAAGTCAGGCTGCACGTTGGGAGCAGGTGGTGGGCCGTGGGCGTATTTTTCCCCGTGGGCATATTTTTCCCCGTGGGCATTTCTGCCTGAGCATGAGCAGATACTTCACCCTCACTTTTGTTTACCCGAACTATGCGTGGGTGCAAATGCATAGAGGCATACGACTTTAGTTTTGATTCTAAAAGCCTATACCCTGCGGCTTCCAGTACTTAATATACTAAGCACGTAAAGAAAAAGTATGTAACTATTTCATGCATGATTGTATATCGCTAGCCTGCTCATGCATATCCCACTGTGGGCTAAGGATCATGTATACGTATATACGTTGCCCTCCATGCCCCAGACCACTTCCAACTTACCCAGGCTGGCAAATCTGTGTACAAGATTATAAAACATCCCAGAGACAGGGGATCGCATCGCTCCAGCCGGTGACTATATATATGTGTGCATGCAGTGTTTAAGGGATGGCTGCAGGCAGTAAATGTCAAGTTTGAGATCGAGCCTGGGGGGCATTAGCAATTTAGTATATGGCGAAGACATGCACAAATGCATGTTAGCCATTTTCATCTGTCTGAACTGCAATGTGTTATAATTGTCAAACGCAAGGGGGATTCGGACCATTGGACTCTCTCATGTGGTCAAAGAAAAAAAGGTGGTATGTATACATGTATCACTTGTTCTTTCGTTTCTGCCAGTACTGATACAGGGTGCGTAGCCATGTTAGGAAAGAATGACAAGAATGGGGTCATGTGCTGCAGAAGCAAGAATTCGGACACTACTTTGGTAATAAATGTATATTTCATCTCCAAAGAATTTTTATTTTGTTATAATTTTTTTTAATTAAAAAAAAAAAATGATAGTAACGACCAGCGCAATCTCCATCCGTTGCGGCCTGGAAACGAGATTATAAAGCAGCTTGAGGAACTTGTGCGGCTCCACGTTTAATTCTTAAACCAAACAGACTTTAACTGCCTTTGGCAGCCGTCATCAAATCATATGTTATTCCAAATGACAGGAAGTAATAAGTTAATAACGTTCTGTTCATGCATGCAGTTCTCATGCACGCGGGAGCGGTCAGCGGTGGTCAAATTGCTTTGTACTGTAATTGTACGATTAGTGGAGAGATAGATAGCCAGCTGCAATGGGATCACTGCATGCATCTTACATCAATCTACATGCAGGCCGGACGTGTCGTAACAATGTTGATTTTATAATCCACATTACATGCATATATTTTTCTAGTGCAAATTCGTTTTATACATGCATGTATGAATATAGCGGTATATACTCAAAACAGCCTACCGAGTACTAAAAAGTACAATGCACACAATACATCTATCAGCTGCACGTCCGAACTGATGTCACATTCAGCAAGTGGTGAAACGTGGCCTACGAATGGAATACAAAAATTGTCCATATTTCCTCTTGCTGGGTACGCGAGCAGCCGCAACCTTCAGTGAATAGCATAAGCGTTGAGATAGAGCGAGGTATGGTAGGTTGAACTTAAGTTTTCCGTTCACTACACTATTGCCAACAGGGAGTTGAAAGGGGACGCTTTGAATCCTTCTGGCCAGTTTGGATGGCTTGCAATTTGGCAGGACCAAAGAGCTAGACTTCAGGCAAGGCGCTAGAAAAAAAGATATAAAAATGAAATGATTTAAAAATACATACACATATGCCTGCACATGTGTAGAATAACAGTAACATGACATGTTAAATATGATCAACTTACTGGTGGCCCCAGCGCAAAATTCAATATTGGCATTAATATTCCCTTTTAGCGCGATGGTTGTACAATTTCCACAATCAATAGTTATTTCAGACATGTATGACGAAAGTGATTTTATTCTGTCCGCGAACGTCTTGCCATACGATCCGCACTGATTTATGATAATCAATGACTGGCTATCAAATATCCCCTCTTCCTGAATGTCTTCAAGTTCCACATCGTCTTCAGCTGTGACTAAAGTGTCGTCCATATCTTCCCCGAAGCTATTCTCGCTCTCTACTTCGTCCTCTTGATCCGACAATTCAGCGTATATGCTGTCTTCCAACATCTCTTCGACGAGCCTCTCCTCGTTCTCTCCGTCGTCTTCCGGTACTCCCACAGCTGCCTTCAAAAGGCATACCGTAACAGCAAGGACTCCAAGTAGTGCTACTCGCATTTCCGAGCCTCTGAGTGTATAGGGCACCTGCTGGCAGATATGAAGATCTCGCAAACTGCAAGGGTATTTGTAGACGACAGGTCACGTTATTTTCGTAATGTATGACCATGCAACTATCGTTGACACTTAACGAACCGCTGACAAAGTGTTGTTATTGTAAACATGCAATTTCTCAATACGTACACATTTACATTTTAGTAAATGTGTATGTATATGTTTACAATAACAACAGTTCGTTAAGTGGCGTCAACGATAGTTGCATGGACGTACATATACATTACGAAAATAACGTGACCTATCGTCTGCAAATACCCTTTCAATTTGTGAGTTATTAGTTATCAAAGTTACAAAAGAAGGTGTATGGAGATAGTGGGCCAAATATACACCCCACACAAACGTACTGCCACATATGTTAAAACACCAAAACAAACATGCACAAATCACATTCCCCCCCCCCCCCCCCCCCTCCCGGCCCCCGCCCCATGTTGCAGATGCTGTTCTGACCAGTGAATTGGAAAGTCAGGTACATGCAGGTTGGAACATTTGCTCTATTAGTGACCAGATGCTGAGCATTCACCATGCAATACATCTCAATTTTTTTTTGAAAATCATGCACAGCACTGGGGGGAGAAGAAATTATGGCTCTGTCAATGCAAAAGGGCATGCTTAATTATAAGCTGAGAGCACACAGAGATCGACACATGTACCTTTACTCCTAATCAGATAGACTTAGCTGTGGAGGCTGGAAATGAAAATGTACGTAAGCATGAAGCAGCGATGATGCATGAATAAAAACTGCTGAGCACCACCATGAGCACCTCCATTGCACCTCCATGAGCTCCTCCATGAGCACCTCCATGAACACCTCCATGAGCACCTCCATGAGCACCACCATGAGCACCTCCATGAGCACCTCCATGAGCACCTCCATGGGCACCTCCATGAGCACCTCCATGAGCACCTCCATGAGCACTTCCATGAGCACCACCATGAGCACCTCCATGAGCACCTCCATGAGCACCTCCATGAGCACCTCCATGAGCACCTCCATGAGCACCTCCATGAGCACCTCCATGAGCACCTCCATGAGCACCTCCATGAGCACCTCCATCAGCCCCTCCATGAGCACCTGCACCTCCATGAGCACCTCCATGAGCACCTCCATGAGCACCTCCATGAGCTCCTCCATGAGCACCTCCATGAGCACCTCCATGAGCACCTCCATGAGCACCTCCATGAGCACCTCCATGAGCACCTCCATGAGCACCTCCAGCACAACACTGTCAAAAGGATTTTCCTGTGCAACAAAGCCATATTGCATCAATAACTGTCCATTGTGTTGCTCTCCAACTGCCAGAGATTTAGAAGTCCGGCACTAAAAATGAGTTGAAAATTCATTTGTGACACAACATTACTCTGTGTTTGGAGTAGTGTCATGCTGATAAGGTCCACTAGTGGAACTTAATGTAAGCATGATGCATGGAATTCCATGTTCAGTCATGCTAAGAGACACCAGATCTGTTAATTGAAAGGGCATGACTCACGAATGTAAATAATATATTTTGTTACAGTTACATGGTATTTTCAGTGTACAATTTTTTTATAAATCTCTAATCATCATTGCTCAGAATTGACTGATTAATGTATATGTGGTATTTTCCAATTTCAATATGCAATATAAAAGCACATGGTTACATAAAGATGATACTATGATTTTCAGCATAGTACTCACATTAATGAGATCAGTTGATAGCCACAATTTCACGTAACAATTTTACTGTAAAATGCATTCCACTTGATAACATGCTTTTAGCTGTATCGAGATACTGGGAAATATCAAGGTAATAAACATACACTTATATTTCACTTCATTGTTCCTAATTAAAGTTTACAATGAGAGCTTTCTGCAAACAAAGAAAAGAGCATGTATAGACAACAGTGGAATACGATACATTCACACCTCTTGTTGTCACTTACATGACAGTTTTGAAAAACTAAATTTGATTATTGCAGATGCACAGGAATATACATTGTCCTAGTGTTATTAATCTCAATTATCACATAAAACCCCAATATCTGTCACTGGAAATTTTTTATCTCTGATATCTTGGACCAACTATTAAGTGCTATTCCAGCTTAATATTTCCACCATGTTGTACCACACCTTTGTTTATGGCCATGTTCATTTTACTGTCTTGCATTTGCAAATGTACAAGGTCCAATACCCCTAAGGGTTCAAGCCTCACACATCTTTCTGGAAGAGATTCCAATTGCTTCAAATTCTGAGCCTGCATAGAGGAGTCTTCCAACTATCAAATTGTTCAGATCATTGATTTTTTTACAGAGCTATCCTTGGTGGCAGACATAAAGGTCGATGCAATGGACTATTGATATGTTAATTCATTCTGTGTGTATTTGTAATGTATTGTGAATATCTCAATATGAGGTACAATAAAAAAAAATGTGCTCCTTTTCCCGCCAATGATCACATCCTGTTTATACGAGTATAATTGGCACATACTATTGACGAGATATAATAAGCTCCAAAATTGCAGTACACAACTCTTATCAAATGAACAGACAATATTTGCACTGAAGTTAGTATTTGATAAATTACCCTTCATTATTAAATGTCACTACATTTTTTATTACTGGAAAGTGTCTGTGTACAGTTGAGTTGTTGGCGCAGTGAATATTTTACCAACTCTAAACAAATTTGAAGTAGCATGTTCATCAGGAGCTGAAAGAAACCTACATGCAGTTTGGAAGATCACTGAACAGGTGAAGGAAGAAGATCAGGGCATTCATCCTCGTGTCACATCAAGCCCTCATGAATGGACACAGTGCCAACTTCCCTGAACTGCTTCCCTCAGTGATGGCCTGGGCCAGTTCAGCCAAGTGCCTCATCAGGAGAAAGTGCATTGAAGTGCTCAAATGGACCCAGCTTGATTCTTGGACTTCATGTACATGCAATGTGAAAATACCCAAGGCTGAACAACTCACACTTTGCTGAATGGATAAGTGATCAAGTGGACGACTCAGCTAATAACAGATCACAGCAATCCTACCATCTACAATGTACATGTGCCTCATCAGTGCAACACCCTAGAAGGAAACGAGAGCTAGTGCATCACTGTGCTGGACATCTATTTCTGAGCTTGAATTATGTTGATAGAGCACCAGAACTCCCACCTCATACCTTGGATCTATTAGGTCATCATAATTAACAGGAAGTTGGGGGGGGGGGGGGGGGGGGGGTTGGCATCTGTCACAACAGACTCTGGGATATCATATCCTATTAGAATTTTGCTTACAGGCTTGCCTAGGTCCACAAGTGAACACCGAACATGGCCTGTGGTACAAAGGGCAATGCACATAGAGAGCAGGCATGGGCAGGCCAAAGGTCATTGATCTCACTGTCACATTTAAGTAATGTACCTTAGGTGTAATGGATGGATCTGTGGCCCTGGTAGCCAAAGGAATGCAAATACAGATGCCAAATGTTTGGAACTCAGCTGGTCCTGGATCCTCATGTGTGGGTGCTGGATATAATGCCTTGCAAAGTTGACTGGCCACCTGGGGAGAATTGGTCCAAAGTACAAAGCCACTTGCTAACTGTATGGCAGGCTCAGCGTGGCCCTGATGTGTGCCGACTCAAGGGCACTGTTGCATTCAGAAATGGTGGCTATTAGTATACACAAGTACATGTAGTTACCGTCTTGTAAGCAAACCATGAAAACTCTGAAGCATTCAATATTGAAAATGACATTTTGCCATTGAAATTTACCCAATATATCAGTTGTTTTTAAGTGAATAGAAGTTACAATTAGAGTGCAATAGAGGATTGCACAGTTATTTGATTGATTTGAATAAAAATTGATAATGCAGTCAGCAGTATACACTACAGAAAGAGAAACTGAAATGACAGGATGCCCACAATTGTCTGCAGCTGTGCCAATGCTATGTGCAATCAATGAGATTGTTTTATATACTACCTGACCAAGCTTCGATGACTTTATCCAATGGGATAATTAATTCCCACCCTAAAGTAGATCCATGCATATGTATATAGACTAATCTTACATTGTGCTTCAATAATTATAATTGAAATTGTATAATAAATTTACAGTCATGTATTGAATATACAGCAGAGCATATTTCTCCTTCTTTCTGGCTTCAGCAGCTGTGGCTACAGCTCTAGCTTCCCTTGTGGCATCTGCTATGTATGAGGCTGCAAAGGTGTCCACACAAGTGAAGTCCCAAACAAGATACTGGCCAGACTTCCATGGGGCAATGGAACAACCATCAGGTCACTTGCCATCTGATCTGCATAGGCCGATGGGCTCAAGTGTTGATGGTATATTAATAGCTGCATGCTAGTGACCTATGTATGATGGCATTGATAGCAGCATGCCTTGAAAAACAACCTTGGCTTTGGATGCAGCTGAGCTCGTGAGGAGCGAGGGCATCTACATGACCTCCACAGTGGTGGCAGATGTGAGGTTGGGGGGCCACAAGGGAAGCTAGAGCCCTAGCCACAGCTGCCGAAGCCAGGAAGAAGGAGAAATATGCTCTGCTGTCCAAATCCCACCATTTTGTGCCAACTGCAATTGAGACCTCAGGTGCCCTTGGCCCTGATGCTCTCAGTTTGCTCACAGCTATCAGCAGGTGTCAGCAAAGCATGACACATAATCACCAGTCCCTCCCATTCCTTCTCCAGAGAGTGTCCATTGCACTACAGCACGGCAATGCTGCCTCTGTATTGGGCACCACAAGTAGCATGTAATTTATATAGTGTAACGCTGTGTATCCAGTACCATTTATATCTTGTATATCATTATTATAATTAATAAAAATGAAAGAAATTGATCCAATAAAACGATAAATAATAGATACTCATGTGTACAAAGTTAAATGAATGCACTATATAAATTACACACACTACTTGTGTTGCCCATTACAGAGGCAGCATTGCCCTGCTGGAGTGCAATGGACACTCTTTGCAGAAGGAAAGGGAGAGACTGGTGGTCATGAGTGATGCTCTGCTGACGCCTGCTGATATCCGTGAGCAAACTGAGAGCATCAGGGCCAAGAGCACCTGAGGTCTCTATTGCTACTGGGACAAAATGGTGGGATTTTGACAGCAGAGCATACTTCTCCCTCTTCCTGGCTTCAGCAGCTGTGGCAATAATAATTTAATATATATATATATATATATACAACACTTTTATTTCATTCTTTTATTGTGTCATGTTGTTGCTGTTTTTCTGTGGCAAGAGCCATCCTGAGAAGAGGCCTTAGCCCAATCCATCTCTAGTGTATTGTTTTCCTTGTAGCTATAGTGTTATTAGGTTGTACATGGAGTTTAACTTTTTCATGTGTATTCAAAAATAATAATTATTATTATTTGGGCTTTAGGGGCATCTCGAATTCCATCACGACTTGAACCCAGTGGAATATCTTGTTCTGATGGTAAGAGGCCAGATGGTGCTACCTTGGTTCCATGGAAATGTGGAAAACTTCTTGTGTGGGATGCAACATGTGTGGACACCTATGCACATTCTTATAGCAGAGTTGCATCAGCAGGTGCAGTTGCTGACCAAGCGGAGAGAAGGATATCTGACAAATACTCAAATATGGACCCCAATATGTATCTGTTTACTCCAGTTGTCATAGAAACATCAGGTGTGTTTGGAAAACAGACTCTTTCATTCCTAAAGGATCTTGCTTGTCATGTTTGTATGCAATTGGTGTCAGGGGAAGTGCAGTCCTTTCCGTATCTACTTCAACGCCTCGCTGTAGCTGTAGAGTGAGGTAATGCTATCTCATTCCTGGGCACCTTTGCTAGCGGAGATTGCCTTGTTTTTGAGGACAATGATGCATATTAATTAATGTCATCAATAATAATAATAATAATAGCAATAATAATGGAGCTAATTTAACAGCCTTAACCAAAAAGAATGGAGACATCCGTCCCATTTCTGTAGGAGATACACTCAGACGTTTAACAGCAAAGTGTTTGTGCTCTTTGGTTAGAGAAACAGCGGCCAGTTATTTCTTACCATGCCAATTAGGGGTGGCAGTTCCAGGTGGTGCGGAGTCAATCATTCATGGTCTGAGGGCGACGTGGGAGAACAATGATGGCCTTGACATTGCTCTTCTCAAGGTTGATTTCTGTAATGCTTTAATTGTGTCTCTCATCAGGTGCTGTTGGATGAGTGTCTCAGTGTATTTCCAGGAATTTACAAGTGGGCCAAGTGGTGTTATTCTTCATCGTCTCATCTTTTCTACAACAATTGGGTCATTTCATCATCATCAGAAGTTCAGCAAGGAGACCCGCTGGGTCCACTTCTTTTTTGCCTTGTGCTACACAAGCTAGTGATGAAAATAGAAACACTTAATGCCAACCTTTTAGCCAATTGCTGGTTTATTGATGATGGTTGTGTTGTGGGTACACCTAGGCTTCTTGCAGCAGTCATTAAGCTGATCCAATCTGATGGTCCATCACTGGGTTTGCATATCAATTTGGAAAAATCTGAGGTGGTTTATTTGAATAAAAAGGTTGAGTCTGATGATTTCTTTACAGAACAGATTTCAAAACATGATAACTCAGATTTTGAGATACTTGGGGTACCTGTTGGATCAGCCATCCACACATCAGCTTTTTTACAACACAAAGTGGAGAAGGCCATTAGGCTTATGGAAATGCTTGAATAACTTGGTGACCCTCAGGTGGCATACACTTTATTGAGAACTTGTGTTTCTTTTGGTAAGTTTTGTTATTACATCAGAACAATTCCACCATCTCTGGTAAAGGAAGCAGCATTATCTTTTGATAATTGTGTGCGATCATGTTTTCAATCAATCATCTCCAGCAATCTTTCTGATAATCAATGGATGCAATGCACCCTTGATCTCAAGCATGGTGGTTTACATGAATGGAGAGCTGTAGCTAGATGGTGGTTGGGGGCAGACGATTTTAGTGAAGACACCAAGTGTCCATTTTGCCATCATGACCAAGGTAGGTCTGGGCACCATGCGACTGTTTGTAAAGTGAATGGCGATCTAACCAGACGTCACAACGCTATTCGCGATACAATTTTTCGCATGGCTTCTCAGGCAGCCCTTTCACCTCATCTGGAAAAACCATACATTCTGCCTGGTATCAAGCAGAAACCGGCTGATATTTACATTCCTAACTGGTCTAGAGGTGAACCTTTAGCAATGGACATCACTGTTGTCAGCCCTACACAGGTTCATCTCTTAGATTACCACCATCCACAGTCTGAACAACTTTGTGCTGCTCATTGGAGAGAGGAACAAAAGTGGAAGAAGTACGAACAAAGTTTAGATGCCGAACATATACTTTTTGTTCCTTTGGCTGTTGAGTCTTTTTGGTGGTTGGGGCACAGCTAGTATACCAATTTTCAAGACTATGGCCAGAATGGTGGCCAACAGATCAGATCAGCCAGTTTCATCAATATCTTGCTGGCTATATCAAAGGCTTGCCATTGCTTTGCAGAAGAACAATGCCCGTGCAATGATTGCTAGGCAGCCTCTTGTTTAGTATAGTGTAGTTTATTGTGTTGTTGTGTCTCAAGTTTTGTGCATTTGCATGTATACATATATTCATTTGTACTTTGCTTGTAACCGTTGTATTGTTTCATAATAATAATAATAATAATAATAATAATAATAGTTTTGGAGTGGCCTGCAGGGCAGGGGCTGAGAAGATTGTCCATAGTTTACGAAATTGCATTGAAGAGCATTGGATGCAGGATGAGGATTTTGTCATATTTAAAGTGGACATGACAAATGCATTCAACCTAGTTTCTAGACAGGCAGTCCTTGATGAATGCTCAGCTTTTTCCCCTGAAATCCTGCCCTGGGTGTCTTGGTGTTATGGCTCTCACCCAGAATTGTGGCATCCCATGGGCCATTTAAGTTCACAATCTGGAGTTCAACAAGGGGACCCGCTAGGGCCCATGCTGTTTGCTCTTGTTCTCCAGAAGCTCATTTCTACCATTGATGCGGATGATGAATGTTTACAACTTCTGCTTCAGGCATGGTACCTAGATGATGGTGTGCTTGCAGGTAAAAAGTCTGCAGTCCTACGTGCTTTGCATCTTATTGAAGAACTGGGACCTCATATTGGCATTGTCATCAATTTCTCTAAATGTGAAGTTTTCAGTCCCCAAGGCAACCATTTGTTTCCACCAGCTGTGAAGTCATCTCTTTTGCCTAACTTAGAGATCCTTGGGGTACCGTTAGGTGACTATTTGCATTGCTCTCACTTCATTGCTGAGAAATGCTCCAAGGCTAAGGTGCTGCTCACTGCCCTAGTAGAGGTGGCTGACGCTGACCTTCATGTTGCAGCTTCTCTTCTTCGCATTTGTGGCAGTTATTGTAAATTAGTGCATTTAGCCAGAACCACTCCGCCTAGCCTCTCATGTGAGTCTCTGAAGTTCTTTGATGAGAAGGTAAGACGCTGTTTCTCTATTTGCATAGCAGCTGACATCGTAGACAATCACTGGAAGCAAGCGCAACTTAGCCTTAGCTTTGGAGGACTTGGCTTTCGTTCTTTATCCTACCACTCATGTGCTGCCTTCATCTCATCATTGTCTTCTTCAGGTTTTGGTAGTGCTAGTAATCGCCACTTGTTGAGCGCTATTTCGAAGTTCAACAGCCTTGTGTCCCCTACAGAGGCCATCACAGTGGAGTCTGTTTTGTCCTCTCCTCTGTCCCAGCATGCCTTGTGCAAGAAGTTGGATGATCATCTTTTTCAGTCTATCTTGATGACTTCCTCTCCTGCCAATAAGGCACGACTTCTCTCTGCCTCTGCTCCTCATGCTAGTTCTTGGCTTTCGGTTGTCCCCTCGGTGGGGTTGGGCTTGCATCTTGATCCAGCCGAGTACCAAATTGCAGTGTTGTGGTGGCTTAGGTATGAACTCTTCTATTCAATCAGTGTGCCCATTCTGCCCCGATATCACTTTGGATCCTCTCGGACATCATGCGGTATCATGCAGACATGGTGGGGATGTTGTCATCAGACACAATCGCCTGCGAAACATCTTTGCAGAGTTTTGTCGTCGTGCTCACCTATCTGTAAGAGTGGAGGTTGGTCAAGGCCTTTCAAGAGTCCAGAGTAACTCCCGTCCAGCTGATGTGCTAGTCGATGCTTGGGAAAGGGCGAAGCCAGCAGCCTTCGATGTTACTATTACCTCCCCACTCACTCCTGCCACTTTGCATGACGCGTGTAATTCAGCAGGTGTTGCAGCTCACAAAGCAGAGTGCCGAAAGCACTCTTCCAATGACCCGAAGTGTCAGGAGCTAGGGTGGGTATGCGTTCCTCTGGCAGTGGAATCGTATGGGAACTGGGGTAAAGAGGCCCAGAACACCTTCGCTAGACTAGCTTCCATCCTCTCGATCTCCCTGCACTGCCCCAAGGCAAAGGTCTTGACAGAGATTTATGGGCGGTTGAATACTTCATTAGTGAAGTCAGTAGCTAGGGCAATCCTGTCCAGAAGATGCGTTCCAAGTTAAAGAGTGTAGCTTTAGAGTGGAACTGTACATACAGTACGTACATAGTTTACATGTAGTCTAATGATATGTAATAACTAATACTGCTGTTGTATTTGCCGTATGATGCTTTTATTTAATAATAATAATAATAATAATAATAATAATAATAATAATAAGATTAATATACATGTACAAGTGGGGTAGTGATGTTATTGCACGCCATAACCACCTTCATGACACTTTGCATCAACTCTTCAAGAAAGCCTTGTACAGCCCTAAGCTGGACGCTGGACAGTGGCCTTGGTCATGACCAAAAACAATCTAGACCGGCAGACATTCTAGTTAACAATTGGGGCTTCAACAGTAAACCCACTGCGTTCGATCTCTCTGTGTCGTCTCCACTTAAACCTGACATTGTTTCTGAAGCAGGACATACAGCAGGCTCTGCAGCATTAGCCACAGAACAGCACAAGATACAAGAAAATTCATGGATTTGTGAAAAACTAGGCTGGAGTTGCATACCCCCTTAAGCTTGTTGTTGAATCCTTCGGGGCCTGGGGCCAACTTGCCTCTAACACATTCAAGAAACTTGCATCCCGCCTTTCAGTCCAGATTAATTACACCACTTCCACCACTCTGGACAGCATTTACTGCAGACTAGACCTATCTCTTGTGCGCTCGAATGCCAGAGCATTTCTTGCAAGGGCAGGACCCCTTGCTAAAATATACAAAAAAATTATCAACAATGATTTCAACTTTGTCTTGACATTGTCATGGACATTGCCTATTGTTATAAGGTTTTAAAAATACAATAACTCCATATGCTACTCTATGTACATGGATGTTATATGTGTATGAAGAAGAGAAGTATGGAAACAGCGCCTGCATATGACAAGCAAGTGCAGTGTAAGGAAGGGAAGGTGCAAAAATACCAAAGTAAATGTAGTTCTTTCAATTGCATATTGCAACCCTACAAATGAATTTAGAAGGAATGTCGTCTCACAACCCACTCTCTTAAAAATGATCAAAAACTAAATAATTTTAACCACCTAACTAAATGCATTTATTGTATTTAATCTAACAAAAGGTTTGCAGAGATGGGACACTTGTAGACCTGGTATGTGTGTATGAATATCTAATCTTGGAAATGGGCTGTTTGCATAACAGGTACTCTGAAGGTATACTATTTTTGACTGTTTGTGCTATAGAACAAAAGTTAATTATTAACCTAAGCTGAATGTACTCCTAATTGCCATGCTGAGTCTGGCACTTCCTGGTTGACTGATTGTGGGTAAGGGCTGTACATGTAGTATCCTTATGCATTTGCAACAGTTCCCAACCCATGGCTGTGAAGGACATAAGTGAATGATGGTGTGATCTGTGTATCAATCTAGGAAACTGGTTAGCCAGGAAAAAATAGTGAAAGTCCCCCTGCCCCCCCCCCCCCCCCCCCCCCGCTTTTTTTACCGGCTACACACGCACTGCTGGCCATCAACTGGGTGACCTGTGTACCAAGTGGAAGAGAGGAAAAAATACATTGCACAGCAAAGGCAAATACACATGGAGTTGGGTGGGAAGGGAATGCTTGCTTGTACGCCAACTGTCATGAGGCTAATTTAGCTACAGTACATGTAACAATAGGTTAACAAAGAGGCTGTTATGGTGCTGCCTAGGATTGCTGTATAACAAAGGGAAGGCATTACTTGAGTTCATTGCACCCTGTTTAGTCCACTAAAATGTATTTTAAAAAAAACTTAACTCTTTTGCTTAGTGCACAGTTCATGCTCTGCCAAACCAAGGTCAACTGCAAGTACATGTATAAGTAAGGGCTGAAGTAGTAGCAATCGTTAAGACATCATTTTTGAAACATATAATTGAGTCTGCTTGAATCCTTACATGTACATTGTGCCACTAATATTCTGGTCCTAACTCGTGAGTTTGCCAAGCCAGCAGATTTTGATCCTACTCTGCAGCTGCTTAATTAAATTCTATTTTGTCAGTAGGGAATGAAAGGGAGGAGAGGAAAACAATGACAGCAAGCGCTCAGAAACTAGGCGTGCATGCGTAACACCTACATGTACTACATTTATTGAAACAAATACAGGTTATGGATTGATTGCCTCCAGTATGATATTCATTAATTATAACAAATACATCTGATCAACAGTGAAAAATTAAAAAACCAAGCATAGCGCCAACTCTAAAGAATCGAGACCCTGATTTGTAATCAGCAGCATGGAAGTTGAAACACAACGTTTAAAATTTTGTTCATTCATTTCATCTTGATTTGGTGGGTTCACTGGTGATGCCCTGAACATATATATATATATATAACACTAGGTTTGTTTCCCAAATATTCGAAATGATGATGTCCTGCCCTTGATAATCAAAGTCCTTTAGAAAAGAAAAAAATGAAATACTCCCTTTCTGTTGTCAGCCACCTGGCATAGGTATTTGAAATGATGATGTTATGCTCTTAGTGTTGCCCCTAATAATCAAAGTCCCTTCGAAAAAAAAAATTAAATATGATGAGAGGAACACCATTTTTGCTGTCAGCCACCTGGTGTAGTTGAATTTCTATGCCAAGCTACGGTCCTCAAAGTGGTTAAGTCTGTTTAGAGGAGGAGCGGGTTAGTTGAGCCACCCCCCTTTTATTAACACTATGAAGTACTGAACATATTTGAATTATGCTGTATTATTTTTGCCCAACATTATCATAAGGATTTTGTTTTAATATTCATAATAAGAATGCAAAATAATTTTGATGATCAGTGTGAATTAAATTCTGCTTGTGCTCTCATTATTTCTACACATTGACAATATTTATGTTTCAGCCTTGGGTGTTTGAAACTACAAATATGCAGCTATTATTTATGTGTTTAAAAACTACTGATGCTATGCTTCCATTTAATACAACTTTACTGGAACAGTAGTATTAGTTGAGCCTTTGCTTAGGGTTATGCATTGTTGTTGTAGGCCAAGGCCTAGGTTTTAGAAGGTTCTATTTCAGAGTTGATTATAAGTATACAAGCTTTATATTGTTCTAATTTAGTGAAATCAAAAGTCTACCTCTGCCTTGATTGATTAAATGCAAGACACAATACACATGTTCTTTGACAAACTAGTAACTCAAGCCTACGATGGGGCATCCAACATGAGTGGGATCTACAAAGGCTACAATCATTGATCCATACATGCACAAATCCTAAATATCGTACTTAAGGCAGCATATAGCTCAAATGACTCATGTGTTAGTTGTACCATTTGACAAATACACCTGTTGGGTTTCAATAATGTCGTTTTTCTTACGTACATCCACAGTCTCTTGACATTTACCCAACTTGAAGTGCCCCTTAATACCTTCTCTTTACCAAATCACAGAACAGAGGCATTCCACTCTTCCACTACTCTTCGCGAAAAGTGATTCTCCATGCTTGATACAATCAGAAATGGCTGATTTGTCAAGCAAACTAAAATTACAAATTGTAGTAGAAACAGTAGTCACATTTCAATACTCCATGCGCAACATGTAAATATTGCATACCTACATTTAGCCAAATACATGTATATTTGCTAAATATTGTGTAAAATGATTAAATGTATAATTTCCGTAATTCCTTGTTTCTTTACTTTTTACTCAATTGCTGCTACATAACCAATTTTAATTTAGTATATCTTGTAAACCTGACTTGGAAGATCGATTAGAGATAACCGAAATAATCGATTTTGATTTATCAGAAAGGTTACACACCCTACGTACGTACGTATATAGAATTAATGTACAGGCAAATTAATAGAATTAATAACAGCGAGCACAGCAGGCCACAGCACTAGCCTGCCAGAGTGACATGAATAGGTTAGCCTGTTCTTCCTCAACTCACTTGGATCGTAGGTCTACAAGTGTGCATGTGTTGTATTGCATATAGATACGTGTTTAATTTGACATACATGTACATGCATGTGCTTGCGGTCGTGTGAGCGTATTTACATGTATATATACACATGTATGTGGCTAGCAAATAAATCAAAAAATTATAATAATCCGAGCTGAGGTTGATGAAATGATGCAAGGTGTTTGTATTTAGGCAGGACTGCTTGATATATAAATAAATCATGTTTTGAGAAAATTTTGTCCAGTTCCTTAACTGACAATCAATGGAGACAGTGCACCCTTAATCTCAAATGTGGAGGTCTAGGGCTCCGTAGTGTGAGTATGCATGCTGCCGCTGCATACATGCATCTGTCACACAAAATTATGAAGCAATTGCCAACTCCATCTGCAGGTCTGATGTTTATGATAATCACCTACACCTTACCAAGGCCATTGCTACATACAACCAATCAGTGATCCCAATCCATTGCATAGCCACTTCTTCTCAATGCATACCATCACAGAAGAAGCTTTCATCTGCTATTGATGACACCGTTTATTTCTCCCTTTGTACTCCTGCCACTCTTCCACAAGTAAAGGCCAGGCTTACTGCAGTAGCAGCTCCACATGTCCCTGCTTGGTTATCAGTGGGCTCTATCCTTCTCCTCATGAGTGATCGAAGAGCTGTGACCATGTGGTGGATTGGAGCTGACGTAAACGCAGAGGATTCTGAATACCCTTTTTGTCACCAACATCAAGACAAATCTGGACACTATACCACAGTTTGCAACATGAATGGCGAACGCATCAGTCGACACAACACTATTCGTGATGTGATATATGGCATGGCATCCCAAGCTGCTCTTTCTCCTCAGTTGGAAAAGCAGTACATCCTCCAATGTGGTCTGCAGGCAAACCTTTAGCCACAGATATATCTATTGTCAGCCCGACACAATCACATCTATTACTGTACAACCACACAGACCGAAAAACTTTGTGCAGCTCACTGGAGGGAGGAGCAGAAGAACACAAAATATCTGGAGGCCCTTCACAGTCAGAACATTCTGTTCATACCCATGGCAGTAGAAACATTTGGTGGATGAGGGTTGGAGAGCAGACCAGTTTTTGCCACTCTTGCAAACAGAATTTCAAGTTGCACTGGCCCGGCAAAATTATGCGTCATCAACCAATTGTACCAAAGATTGGCCATCACCACATTGCAGAGGCAACATGCCAGTGCACCATTGTAAATCAGAACTTGAGCATGAACATTTCTTTTTAAAATGTGTTATGTATTCTGTATCTTGTTTTTTTCCAAATAATAATATTATAATTATTATCATTATGGTTTGTTTTTTTTAAATAAGCAACTATAAGATAATTATTATAAATACTATTATATATGCGAAGGGCAATTTTCGTGGAAACTGTCCCAATAATGATATTATATCATGACATTTTTAAGTCATACAATGTACCTGGCACTTGCTCAACAGCCTCTACCTGTTATTGGCGATTATGAGAGTTCTAAGTATTAATGCTGGTGCTTCTATAGACGGCCGTATATATCAAAACTACATGTATGAACAACACTGTACCTCTGGTTTGCATTATCGCATCTTCAGTTCCCATGTGATAGGACAGAATGTTTAATCCTACCATCACCAAAGTTTGCACACCATGCATGTCACTTACTTTGCAATATTACCCTTACAAGTACAGAACCATAAAGAACCCCAACAATCACAACACTAGCTCCTATAAACATCATAATTATTATCAAAATACATTATGCGAAGCACAGCCATAATCCATACAATAAAAAACAGGCACGTACACATACATGTACTGTTATTTGTGGAGACAATTAAATATTACAACGTCATGTTTAGTAAGGTTAGAATGCTCAATGTACAGCTACAGGCAAATGACTTAGGGATCAAAGTTCAGTCTTTGATTTCAACAAGCCTTTCAAGTAAGTGATGTTCTGCATGAGGATAAGCTTCTCCTCCATCCTCAGCATGACTGAATGCCGCGCATTCACAGACAGGGCAACATGACGTAGAATCTCTCTATCCTCCTATCAGAAGGAAACAAAACAACACACACACACATATGATGGGGCTCTTAGTTTAAGTATTATTCAAAACAAAGGACAACAGTATACCTCTGCAGTTGTGTTGTAGGTCATTAAGACCTTTTTCAAATAGTTAATTGCTGCTCTAACTACCTTCTTCTCACCTTGCAAGCTGAAGGGCTGAATATTGAACGTATTAACATGCCCCATACCAAATGCAGTAATTGATACTGCAATCAGTACCTTGCCAAAGCCATGTGGATCAAGTCCTGCTGCTTTTACATCTGAACGTGTCCCTTCAATAAGCCTGAAAGCCATCAACTGAACATAATATAATATTTTTGTTTATCTTTATGCATTGATTGGTACATACCAGTTCATTCACAGTGAAAAAGGGGTCTTGTGGTCTTGAAAGTTGGAAAAAAGCATTGCTGAATGTGATTTTGCATACAGAGGGAAGGCAAAAGCAGATGCAAATGTAACAGCTGTGCACACACACAAACACACACATGGGTGGATTTACCTCAATACTGGCAATTTCAGTGCAAGCTGGGCTCTGTCAATGTAAAAGGAGTCATAAGTACAAGTACATGCACATACTTAAAGAATGGTGTGCACGTGGCATGCATATGTACCTTTGCGCATAATCAGATAGACCTACATTTAACTGTGGAGGCTGGAAATGAAATCAAATACACAGGTAAGCATGAAGCAGCATGCATGAATGAAAACTGCGTGCTGAGCACATTGCACCCTCCCCTTCATACACATACTTTCAAGGAGACACTGTCGAAAGGATTTTCCTGTGCAACAAAGCCATAGTGCATCAATAACTGTCCATTGTGTCGTGTCACAGGATTGGTACCATAATCAACAAGCAACTATTTCAGAAAAGGGCGGTGTGACATATGCAATCATGAATTATGACCATCTGACCTGCTCTCCAGCTGCCAGGGATTTAGAAGTATGACACTGAAAATGAGTTGAAGCTTTGTTTGTGTCACAAACAACATTAGCCTGCCCTTGGAGTAGTGCCATGTTGAAGAGGTCCGCTAGTGGAACTAAGCATGATGCTATAAAAATATAAAAATACAGAAAAAATATGGTAAGGAAATGAACAAATGTGACAATTATGTGTGCACAGTGTTCCATGCTCAGTCATGCTAAGAGACACCAGATCTGCAATTTATAACTGCATGAGTCACAAATGTAAAACAATGTATTTAACCTTTAATCAGTCTCCATACACACATAATAGATCTAGATGCCATAACCATCCTACATTGTATATCTCGGACCAACTATGAAGGCTTTTCCTGACCAATTTTGGCCGAAATAAGTGCGGTTTGAAAATTTAAGCATAGGCTGATTATACAATACACTGGATATGTTTATCTACTGAATGATGATCACAGCGCGTTGTCAACACTTCTAGATACAGATTTCTGTAGAAACGCTTGTCCATCGGATGCATATGTCAAAGTTTATATGGATGACTCGCTAGTGACACACTGGCACAGTCCATTGCTAGAATCGAAGTACGTTTATCAGTAGTATGCCCATCTGTACTTATCATGCTGTTCAGTGATGATGAATCAAATTGTCTTCCATAACTGAAATACTGTTGTCTGTGGTAGAGCCCACAAATAGGTACCTTCAGTTCCTGTTCAGATTTTAATATTTGCCTTTGTGAGAGTATTGCATTCAGTTCTCTTTGTGGGTTTGCATGTGTTCTTAATGTTTTGCCACATTATATGGGTTTTACATAAGTAAATATTCCAAATGGGCTGGTGGACATCAACAAGATTCCGTTTGAAATATTTCCTTTGCTGCTGACATTGTGCGGGTTCCTAATTTGGTAGTTTTAGTTTTAAAGTGTTGGATTTGCTGTTCATATTACAGTTTAAAGAAATCTTTATAGTTACAAGTAGTTTATTCAATTCTTAGTAAATTGGCTGGGTCAAAAGTTAATACGCTTATCTGCAAGATCAGATAAATGTACTATAATAGCAACTATAAATTATAGTGTCCTGGTTATAGAATGTTTGTTCAAGATCTAGGACGTCTGGAGATTAACGATTAGATCTACTCTGTAAATCTTGGACCATGAAGAATGGAACAAGACAATTCATTGAATTGCTTAGAATTGACTGAGTGAACCCAGATGGTACATGTATTTGGTATATTTTCCAATTCCAATGTGCAATTATATACAAGCATTAAGTTGTACCATAAAAAATGTTTTTGTCAGCATCGCACTCACATTAATGAGATCAGTTGATAGACAGATTTCAAAAATGCACGTAACAATTGTACTGTAAAATGCACTTCACTTGGTAATGTATCATGGTAAGAATTGATGTCTGCAGTTCTGGCAAGTATTGCTTTAAAAAAAGATCGATCAAAATTAAGTTAATTATGAGAATGTTTTGTGTGTATGTGTATATTTATCCCACATACATGTACATGTGCTTCACTATTAAAACAGAAAATACATTAATCATAGATTGTCCGATGTTAAACCGGTTTAACAAAGTGTTAAACCCGTTTAACACTATTCCACTGCGATTATATACCCCTATATAAAGGCATATTAATCTTTTAAAACTATACTTCAGCTGCAAATCTCATTAACTTGGAGCGCCAGAAGTTGTTTTTCACCTTTGCTTTTCGTTACTCTTGTTTTTATATAACTTCGTATGCTGGTGAAGGCGCAGCCTTTTAGCGATTCTAAAAATGTTGTTTGTAAAGTTGAAATGGCTTGGAAAAGAGCTACAGCTGCAATATTACTACGTCTTGTTTGCTATTTTGTGGCGCAGACAACATATGCTTTAGATTAGTTCGAATCAGTCAACGCTTGAAAGTGTGAGCGATGAGGTATAGCTATAGGAACAAACTGTTTTTTAAAATGTTAAACTGGTTTAACACACGGTTTAACAGCAAACGGTCAATCTATGGTTAACAATGCATTTGAATCCTCAAATCAAGCATACCTGCCAACTCTAAAGAATCAAGTCCCCGATATGTAATAACATTTAAATGACAGCAGCTTGTTTAAGTTTTGCTTGATCCAGTGTAAATTAGTACAATGAAAACCTCCTAGCTGAAATTTTTAAGGAAGAATTCAATACAATCCTGCAAGTACTGAAGTATCTTATGATATAATTTCAGATACATGTAAATGCTTGACATCCTACAGAAATGCAAGATGTTATTTTGGATTGACAATTTATCAGATAAACATTAACATTGGAAGAACATGATGGTCTAAATGCACATACATACAGGTGCATGTAGAAAACCCTATTACAGCCAGATATTTTTCCAACTGGGGAATACTGAGTCAAAATTAAGAATGCATCATTTTATCAAGTGAAGACTCCTATACAATACACTAATTTTATACAAACTTGTTCCTCAATACCACAGACAAAAAATTGCATCTAATAATGTGTGGACACTACTTGAGTTGATTTTCACATTTCAATTTACTTCCTTGATGGTGTCCCCTACTTTTAATGGCCACACTACTCCTAATCACCTTCCTATGGTTCTGCAATCATGAATCGTTTTTAAAAATGTATGCAATTGTACACACACATAACTCACCACGCTCCCACTGTCCATCTCTGTCTTTAACTTGAATGGTGTGGGCTCGAGAAGACCAAACAGACAACCCCCAGTAAAAGTCATCCCTGAGGCATGCAAATGTAGAGCACAAAGTAAAATAGAGCAGGCATCAACATACATGTATCATCCCACCTTGTCAAATTTGGCAATACATTTGGATGTCTACTTTTAAGGTCTGCTTTTATTCTCAGATATGCCTAAGAGATGGCAGAGTCAGATCAAACAGTAATAATCATGCAAACTAGAATCAAGTGAAAGGTGTGCACCGGTCAAGGTTAGGAAGTAGTAATAATTAACAGTAGTGACACCTTTTTCGAGGAATGAGGTCACTTCAAATAGTTATCCAAATCTGTTGAAAGGCTTACATTTGTTGGTTATTGAGATAAACTATATCACAAGATGGTTGCATGCATTTTGCATAAATGGTTGGTTTTGCATTATTTTAATATACGCATGTATATGCAGGATCATGATACACTAGTTAAAGTGCATCATCTACAAAGATTAAATTTACTGATAAGGGTTGTACTGAAATGTATTTGTGATGAAAAAATAATCAAGTACATATCTCATTATAAACATACTTGATGACATGGGGATAAAGATTTCTATATATTTTTCTACATTAATATAACTAATTTAGGATCTTGAAATATGTGGGTTTTGATTTTAAAATAAAAAGAAGTTCATTAATATACTGTTTCATGAGGTCCTAAACACAATTTTATAGGTATTGCAGCTCATTACAAGGAACAGTGTATAAATTATTTTAAAATATAATATACATGTACATGTATATCAACAGCATGCACAGAAGCATGCACAACACTCCCTAAATTAAATGATTCTTTATTTCACCTTGTTTGCTGCTTCTTGCTGTTTTAATGCAAATTCTTTCACCTGAATTGTAAATGAAAAAACACAAAGTAAACGTATGAAGTAAATGCCCGAGGCAAGGGATGCAGAATCTAGCCTCACCAAAGCAAGATGCAGTCTACCATAGAGAGAGCTCAAGGGCTTAGGTGATAATGAATGAAAAGCAAAGAGGAAGGCGAGGTGAGAAATGCACTCTCCGACTTGAGCATCTCTACAGTCTGCATCATCATCACAAGTCCATTACAGTTCTATGGCCAATTACACCCACCTTGTTTATACCACATGCACACTCAACTACTTCACTAGTAAATCCACCCAACAATTTTACTACACGTAGCTACAATTTTAATTGATTGGTGCTATTCGCTTACCATAGATGATTGCAATTCCGACAACTCTTTTTCGTTAAAGAACAAGGTTGTATAAATCTGGGGCGGAAGGGTATCCAAGTAAGGCTTCCAGGTAGACTCCGATTTTAGCCTTTCATAAAACACAAACAGGCTCTTCAGGTTTATATTGGACAGGTATGACAAGTCATCAGCAATCGGGCCAAAATCGCTTGAGGCCCAAGCATGCTCCACATTGATGACCGCAGTTAGTGGTGTGTTGGTTATCAGAGCGCCTTCCTTGGAGGCGAAGATAAGCGAGGCGGACTAATCAAATAATGCTTCAGAAATTAAAGAACCAATATATAGCTAACCTTTACCGGCTGTGTCGTTACTATCGCCATACCCATGCCTGGAACACTCTGGATACGTGAGTTGTACAGCCCACCATTGTTGCGTTGGATCCACTCAACCAGCGTGACATGTTTCAACTCTTCGACCGGATGTTGTACTTGCTGTCCAATCACCAACGTTAATGTAATGAGTACATGTAGTGTAAGTACCAGCAGTACCATCTCCACCCGGACCCGAACTGGAAGTGCCCTGTGGTCATTAATGTTTACATGCTATCAGACGTAGCCACACCCTTGCGTACTAATAAAATAAAATAAAAACAACGATGGTGTGGCATACGTCATATACTATATAATCATATATGTAATGTTGTCATAGGACGAGAGATTTAAATTTCTATATGACTAATATTTGCAAATCGCAACCATGGGAATACGTCAAATATGTATGTGTGTGTGTGTGTGTGTGTGTGTGTGTGTGTGTGTGTGTGTGTGTGTGTGTGTGTGTGTGTGTGTGTGTGTGTGTGTGTGTGTGTGTGTGTGTGTGTGTGTGTGTGTGTGCGTGCGTGCGTGCGTGCGTGTGTGTGTGTGTGTGTGTGTGTGTGTGTGTGTGTGTGTGTGTGTGTGTGGATCGAGGGGGGGGGGGGGCGCAGGAATGAGGGGGAGCCAAAATAGACCAGACTAGAGTTCTTCAGGGTCCGACATGAATAATAGATGAGGGGAGGGGCGCGCGCAATTTTCGCGCGCAATTTTTTTTGCATGTTATTCCATAGAGAAATTGCATGGAAACGGAGGCAGTCACTTGCACTCAGTTAAGTTCTTGTTCCCAGGCTTATCTGGATTTTAAATGGGTGTGTTTCATCTGTCAGTTTCGTCAGATTTAATTTGTACGTGCGCTTTGTTATTACTTCGATACTTTAGCCACTTAAAATTTGCATCATACTCAGATAACCTACTTCAAGCAATGAACAGTATTCTATTTCGTCCCCTGTACATCAGCTGCATAAATCTTCAGCGGACCTACATGTATATAGCCTGCAGTTTGAAAACCACCTAGCTCTTGGCACGTATAAATGCTGGTCTAGTGAGTCATAGAAAAAAATCGCGGGAATCACATAGGCGACGCATGCAATTTTACGCGTCACCAGAGATAGTATATCGTCTCTATGTCACTGTCGCGTGTACGAACGATGTCATTGTGTGAAATTAAATCAGCCGCCTAGCCCCCCCCCCAGGTAAAATTTCGTAATTTACCTTCCGACGCCTATATGATACACGAAGAATGCGTCGAGGAACAATACACCGAAGCACGAAGCACCTTTATGCGCACGTGACAGGGGTATTAATAGTAATAATTTCATCATGGGTCCTGAGGGGGGGGGGGGGGTCCGGACCCCCAGGACCCCCTCGCTGGATCCGCCCTTGCTTTAGAAACTTCTGCACGCAAACTTAACAAGGGCGGATCCAGCGAGGCCCCCTCAGGAACCACGTTAAGATGAATATAATGAAATCAATATCCCAGTCGCTCGCGCATAAATGTACTCCGGTGTAATTGTTCCTCGACGACACGTCGTTTAAAAGCGTCCTTTGTGCTATATCTTATAGACCCCTTGCCGTGTCATCCCGGGAAGGATCAAAATATTAGCGGCCATATTGTTTTGGACCACAACGTGTGCGTGTGTATCTACGACGACGATGACGTAAATCTAACACTATAATAGTACGCCCGCAACAACCCATAACCATTTCATTTTTTTAATTTTATTTTTAGGTTTGACAATTATTCGATATTACAGCAAATGCACAATACGAGTTAAATGATTAAGTTAAATGATATTGATCTACTAGATGCTTTCTAGTCCAGAGTGAACCTAGATTCACTATGCACTAGCTCTAAAGGGAGAGGCCAAGAGGGACACTGCAAGGTACACGCCCCTTTGATCAACGAGCTCCTCTGATGGAGAGAAATGGACAGACGGCATTGCAACCATCCAATGGTTTGGCTGTAGGATGAATTCCATTAGGAAGCTAGCCGGTCTGCAAGGCGTTTATAAAATGTTATTGCAATTGGACCCATTCCACCAGGAGTGGAGAGTACAATTGGGGTGAAGGAGGCATGCTCCATTTCATTCGGTTCTAAGTATATGATTCGTGCTAAAACGTATTAATTAGGCCGTGATTTTTCACTAGTCTAAGTTGTTATTATTACATCATTCGTACGTAATGAAACACAAATTCTAAATAACGCACATATGTTGGGCCAAAACAATATGGCCGCGAATGTTTTGATCCTTCTCGGGATGACACGGCAAGGGGTCTATACCTATACTATCGATTTGTACTGTTCGTTAATTTTTATGCCATCTGTTACGGAGATACAGTTGAACAAAGTCCACTTTTTCCCGCTCGATTCGCGCCAATAATATAACAACCGCCTCCCCATACATTGAGCGGGACGCGATTCAGTTGCCAAAATCATAACATCATGTATGTGTACTACAATGTAAGGCAGTATAAAATCCGGACATTATAACATTTAACAAGAACCGCTAAGTATATTCAATGTAAAATTCCCTGAGTCACTTGAATATAAGTTGCATCAGATCTAGAGATAATATACATGTATATATGTCTGACCACTTAAATTAATGTGAACAATGTAGCCTGCTTGTACAGTCTGACCTTTGACATGCCGATCTAATTTCTAGCTTTATCATATGAAAATGTATGTAAAGCCGGTGTACGCATTCTCGACGAGAAGCATAGACATGATTCGGAATCGGGCCTATTCGTTGCAACCCAACTTTAAAATGGCGGTCCGATGTGGTCTCACGATATTGTCGATGCTTACCACCACTTTTGGAGACGAGCGGTTGGAAAGATATGGCTGTCCCGAGTTATCTGACCTTGCCAAAAGTAATTCATGTCATGCATGTTGGTGTCCCAAACCATGCATTTGCTCAATGGGGAATGGACCTGGTGGGTCCACTTTCTGGTGCAAATGAATGTTTTCTTATGGTTCTAACAGAATATCTAACAAAGTGGGCTGAAGTGTATCCTATACCTAATAAACAAGCAACAACTGTGTTCAAATGCCTCAAAAAGGTGATAGGGAGGTTTGGAGTTCCAGAGACAATCATATCAGACCAGGGGCGTGAATTTTGTAATGAGTTGAATGACAATTTTTGCAAAAGCTTTGGTATCTCAAGAAGAATCTGTACAGCGTATCATCCTCAAAGTAATGGTCTTACAGAACGGTTCAATCAAACGATTTGTGGTTGTTTAAGTAAGTTTTCTGATAGTGGTAAGCTCAATTGGGAAGATGATTTGGATCTGATTTTGCTGGGTTATCGCTCATCCATTCAGTCATCTACGTTATACTCTCCATTTGAACTTGTTTATAGCGTGAAAGCCAGGCTACCTATAGAATTAGATTTGCCTATTCACACGTATCAAGGAGATGAAGGTATTGAAGCTATGGAAAAGGTGGTGCAAAACTTAACAATAGTGAGTGAGAAGCGTATAGATGCTCATAAAAATATTAAGCTTGCGCAAGCTACACAAAAAAGGCAATATTATAGAAGATGTAGCCAAAATGTGTGTTTCAAGGTAGGAGATGAAGTATGGTATGCAAATTCTAGGAGAGACACAAGAAAGGGTGACAAATTGTCTAAGAAAAGGCCGGTTTGGTCCGGTGTGTATTTCAAAGGCATGAGGGAAAAATACCTATTTATTGACTGGTTAAAAAATCGGTTTAATGAGTATCAAATCTTTAGACCAACAGTATCTTTGAGTATAGCTATATTTTAATACCATGCAATATTCCTGGCCACTGGCATGGTTCCTTGCTGTAAGTAAGCTTATGTGTTTTTCATTTACATCTTTACTGTGCATGTTATCAACTATAAATAGATTTGTGAAACTGTATGATTCTGTTTTTGAATCAATTCAAGGCAATGCTATCACTGTTTTACGGTAATTGGTTGTGACATTGGTAAATATCATAATGAGGTATATAATGTTGTCAATTATACATGCAGCAACTTAATTCTTGTTGCAAGAGCAATCACGACAGAGATCTTTCAGAACATCTGATAATCCTTGGGTCTTTTCATAATTTACATAAGTATTGATTTCGAAGAATCCTAGCCTCAAACAAAACAACATCTATGACTGTGGTGTTTTTGTTTGCAATATAATCATTTATACATGGAGTACAGCCATTTACATTTACCTGCATGTAGTTTGGTGATTGTATAGTAAAGAAGAGTCCTCTAAATTTTCCAGTAAGTACTTTACTTTTTGTGCTGTATGGAACTAATATGTACATGATTTTGTAATAGACAAAAAGCATCGTAATTTGCTCCTGGCTTGCATTAGGGCTGATGGAGAGGTGATACAAATCAACAACATGCAAATCAAACGATATGTATTTACTTGCACTAATGCACACAACAGCCCATCTTCATTGGTCACTATCAACGATAAAACAGAACAGTTCATTCTGAACCAGTGTTCCACAGGAGTCTTGCTAGACGTTAAAGCTTCTATTCAAAAGGTAGCATTATTACTAATTGTCATGAATGCATCTGATTTTGAACTTTTTTAACAGTTCGCCAGTAATTCTTCTGATACAAGTAGTATGTTCTTGCTTATGTTACAGGAATTACTATATAAACATTTTTTTTGGAATCCACACAGTGAAGACATACACATACAAAAGTTTATTGCCAAAGTTCAATACACCACTGCCTGAGGAAATTAGTCCAGTTGATCCTTTACCTGAAAGGTGCTTTTATGAAAAACATGCTAAGAATTTAAAACTTTGGAAGAAACCACTTCCAGCATTCGTAGACAGGTAAACGTTAAAAATTGGAATACATTACATATTGATCAGCTGAACATCACCAGGGATCAGCACTTGTCCTTTGAAGATCTTGTACAATCTTGCCATGTTAGAATGTGTATATGTGCTGTTACTAGCATGCACATCACTTGTTAGGAACATCTGCGGCTGATTTGCAAAAATCTTGTGAAGTCAGGCTTCTTTGAAGTTTACATTCAAGGAAAGCGTGATGGAGTGTTTAGTTCAATAAATCCTACTGAGCTTAAGTCTCTCTTTAGAAAGTGGCCCATCATTAACTGCAAAGTGGTATGCTGTAGTTATGCATTTATCAATTAGAAACTGTTAAATTTTTCATGAAGGTTGATGCAGTTCAGCACTTTTTATATGGAATTGCCATTGATGAAGGATATGGAGGCAACAGAGCAAACATCCTTGCCTGGGATGTTCTGTGCCCAGAGGTAATCTATTCAGATTTTAATTATACATAATGCTTTTAACTTAATGTTTCTGTCACTTATAGCTGATGATTTCAATTATTTCCAAGAGCAAAGCCGGAAATGAATTATGAAGAAGCAGTATTATACTACGTGGACAACTTTTTGAACTGAAAGCTTGGATTATTATTGAACCTTGAATAATATGCAGTAATTCCATGCAAGAAATCACATGCACATCAGCAGCAGATAAAAAAAAAATAATGTGGAGAACTTTAACTCACACACGGAGCGAAGTACGATGCACCAGCAGTGCTCTATATATATAGCTGAGCCGTAATAAACGTTAATGGAAGAGTCCATGTTGCCCTCCA